>JAJONR010000390.1:0-231349 GCA_029582245.1 Solanum etuberosum
AAGAGTAAACTTCGTCTTTTCTCTTCCAGAATAGCCTAAAGCTTTAACAGCTTCCCCCCCCCCCCAACCCACCCCAATCCTATGAATAAGTATGCACGGTAGCCTTCAAAAAATGACTATTTGGCCTTTAGACTCACTTTGACAAATTTCACCCTTTACGTGACAGGGGCATTAGCCACTGCAAGTGGTAAGAGGTGAATCTTACATCTCTTTCACCTAGAGAGAAATGAGAAATGATCACAAAGGCCACACTAAAACCCGGTTAACATGGAACTACTGATTCACATTGCTCATTCTATTCAATGGCTTATATCACAAAAGCCACTTTGCCCCTGTTTTGCACAAATCCTAGATAACTTGTGTGATAAGATGTCCCTACAATTTGAAGGACCAGTTCGAATCTCTAGCCCACTGCTTCCCAGTTGACCCTTCTTATCCCCTCTTAACAATGCAAAAGTAAGCACCCAATGGTGTGGCCTAGTGGTCTGAGGTTCAAAATTCAATGGAGACAAAACACTAGGTGATTCTTCCTATCTGTCCTACCCTTGGTTCGCAGAGTTATCTATTGTCTATTGTTGGTGGGAGGTGTCCCGTGTAATTAATCAAGGTGTGCGAAAGCCTACCCGGATACCACCGTCAACAAAAAATGCAAAAATAAATAAATTATGCAACAAAATGGCTAGGTCATTGCTGAACTCGCGGCTTAATCAGAAATCATGGTGAAACAGTGGAAAGCTGAGAATCCCATAAAATTACATACAAAACACTAAGAAACAACAACAACAACCATGTAAGAAGTGTATAGAGAGAGAAAAACAGAAAGCAAACCATCTTCATCGAGAACTTGGACATGGAGGAAGAGGAGTTTGAAACCAGAAGTGTTGGAACGAACAATCTTGTTAAGAGTCCACTCAAATGCTCCTTTACTGCTAATGGAAGCATGTGGATAACCCTTGATCGTCGACTCGTTCACCGCTACCATCACCCGAGTTGCCTCACCTTCCATAGCTCTATTTCAGTCAGTTGATTTAGGGGCTTTTCTTTCCCTAAGTTCTCGATTTGTTAGTGTTCTAATGTTCTGTGATGTTCTATTTTAACATGTTCACTCCGTCTAACTTCATTTTGCAACTTTGGGTGAGTTTTCTACCGCTCTTTTTTTATCTTCAATCTAATTCTTTATTTTACTGTGGTAGCACAATTAATAAGGGCTTGTTTGGAAAGTCATTCTGGTAAAGGAAAAAAATCAAAATTACCCTTGAATTATTTGAAGTAGCTCATATATACCTTTTAATTATGTTTGGGATCAAAACTATCCTTGTCGTCTATGTTTTGAATCACAAATACCCTTAAAACGTTATTTTTGCCATTAGAGTTGACATGACAGTCCACTCAGACAGTCCAACATGGCAATAAAACCTTCCTCTCAATAATGTTGTTCTTCCTTGTTCATCCCTATCACAAAAAGAAAATCAAATATAATTCTTCCATTGTTCTTGTTTGAGTCATTGTTCGGACTTTTGAACTCCAATTTCAAAATGTGTTGAAGTTTGTTTGAAGTTGTAATTGCGTGTTGAAGGATCGAGTTCATTGTTTGGATTTTGGGGTCATAAATTCACAAAATCAATTTTTAGATTTTCAAGCTTTTAGAACTCTTTCATATATTTTTGGATTTCAACTCAAATCTTCAAACTAAGAAATCAGTTGTTAAATGTCAATTTTCAGCTTCAATTGCAATATCCAAGCAATTTTTAGTAACATTCAATTAAATCTCTTCAAATTTTTGCACTTCAAAAATCCAACAAAAGCTAGAAATTTCTCACCAACAAGCTTTCAAATGAGTAGCTACTTTCGAGTTTCAACACAAAAAGAATGACTTCAAGAGTTTTTCAACATCTTTCAACCTTGAGAATTAAATTTTCAGCCTCAGATTCGATGACATCAAAACACAAACAATGAACTCGATCATTCAACACACAACTACTATCTATAACGAACTTCAGTGCACTTCAAAATTAGAATTTCAAAATCTGAACAATAACTCAAACAAGAACAATGAAAGAACTATTTTTGATAAAAAATTTAAAAAAAAATTGTGATAGAGATGAACAAGGAAGAACAACATAATTGAGAGGAAGAGATTTTTACCATGTTGGACTGCCTAGGTGGACTGCCATGTCAGCACATATGGCAAAGATAACGTTTTAAGGGTATTTGTGGTCTAAAACATAGACGATAGGGGTAGTTTTGATCCCAAACATAAATAAAGGATATATATGAGCTATTTCGAATAGTTCGAGGGTAATTTTGACCATTTTCCGTTCTGGTAATTAGATTTGGTATAATTGATTGTAATTACACTGTTTGTCCTATTTAGTTAGTGGGTGTAATAGGCAGAGCTAATTACACTATCTAATTCACAAGGAGACTGTGAATTATTGGTAATTACATGGTATAATTACAAGTTGATTACTTTTTAGTTTCTTCCTTT
The DNA here is from genome assembly GCA_029582245.1 of Solanum etuberosum. Taxonomy (NCBI): domain Eukaryota; kingdom Viridiplantae; phylum Streptophyta; class Magnoliopsida; order Solanales; family Solanaceae; genus Solanum; species Solanum etuberosum. Next base: position 2,489 of record JAJONR010000390.1, read on the forward strand.
TATTTCTATTTTTATTTTTTTCGTTTTAATAGTTTTTATTTTTATTATAATATTTTCTAAAAATAATTTTTTAAATTTTATATTATTTATATTTGATTTCCTTTTCATTCTCAATCTTTACTTTGTGTGATTCCATGCAATTTTTTGTATTATCTAAAAGAATCATTAGTATAATTTTGTTAATATTCTAATTTTTAAATTGAAGTAGAATTCATTGTTGAATAAAGTTATGGACTTACATTTTCCTTTTCTGTTAAATCATATTTATGTATGTTATGTTGAAATTTGACATAACAGTGTTATGTTGAAATTTGACATAACAGTATTATGTTAAAAATTTTGTTTTGAATTTAGAACTTATGTTATATTTTCAATTTCATTTTGTTTTAGGAGTATTGACTCGATATTTTACATTGCAAGCTATTTTTAAAAAATTAGACTTGATAGATTATCTTTTTGTCAAATATTATATAATTTTATGACATTATATGTATAATATTAATCTTTTTTTAAGCATGCATTTGATGATGTTCATAGAAAATTTTATACTTTTAGTTTTTATCATTAATTTAATTAAACTATACTACATCAAAAAATATAAATCAATTATTTTTTATAATATTAGTTAAGAATATATGTTTATTAATTAATATATTTCAAAAGACAATATATATCTTAAATATTCAATTTAATATCATTTATAAAGGCCCTTATTTGTCTAATATAAACTTTTAATTTTAAATAATTAATTTTTATTTTTAAAATTCAATATAACCTTATGATTACACTTGTGTAACCAAACATTACACTTATAATTACACTGTAATTACATTATGGCAAATAAACATGTCAGCGTAATTACTTGGTTGTGTAATTATTAGGCTGATAATTACTACCTTAGTAATTACACCAATTCTAATTACATGGTGGCTTTCCAAACATAACCTAAATTTGGACACAACCAACTTTAATTTAATTCTCTATTTTACCCTCTGAAAAAAAAATCTTCTTAATATTATATTATTCATATTTTATTTTTCTTTTTTATTTCATAATATAAATCCATTCTTTATTTTTTCAAATAATAACTCTATATAATCTTCATATAATTTAAACCTTTATTTTTATCCAAAATTTTATTTAATATAACATTATATTTTATTCTAAATTTCTAAATAACATAACATACAAGCAAATATTATATATTTTAATGGAAAATTATTCAAATAAAAGTGAAATCATTAATGAAATACAATTATATAACATTACATAGATACTCAACTTTCAAGATTATTACGTTGCTCCCATAAATGTTCTATTAATGTATTATGAAATTCAAAATGAGTATTTTTAGCGTTAATTTTTTTTATGTCTAGCTAAAATATTCTCAAGGAATATAGAGTAGAAAATAAATTTTTAGGGAGAAGTTTAGAAGCTATTAGTGATCCATCTATTTGTGAATACATGCGACAAGAACAACTACAAATAGTTAAAAAAAGAAATCAACAACCATAACTACAATCATTATCACAACAATTCTCCGGATTATCCCACTATTTTTTTCCCAAATATTGGTGAATCTGAAAATGGCCTAGAGAATTACTAAATTATTGTTGTGATTTTTATAATTATTATTTTATGTATTATATTGTTATCTTGTATTTAAATTAATATGTTATGGATTGTATTTTTTTATTAAAAAATTCATCATATTATTTAAATTTTGTGCATTCTTCATAATGAATAATAATAATAATTTTAAATTATATATTTAAAGAGACAAAGTTTTAAAAAATTGAAATATTATTAATTCGGTATGAAAGTAGTATATATTAAATAATATATTTTTTAAAATGTTATATTACATTAAAAATAATTACGAATATTAGAGATTTAATTAATGGTCTTATATGATTTATAATATGTTAATTAGAAATATTGTACAATATAAATAATAATAATAATAATAAAAAAAGCAAAAAAGTGAAATAGAGAGGAGACAACCCCACCCTCTAATATTTTACTCTCCAAATGTAGAGTTCTCTATTTTGTAGACAACCAATTCCAACTCAATTCTCTATTTAACTCTCTAAAAAAGAATCTTCTTCAGTCTCCTCAATATTATATTATTATTTCTATTTCATAATATATTATGTTCTGTATTGTAATTTTAATTAAAATTTTCATCTTATCATTTAAATTTTGTGCATTCTTCATAGTAAAAATTAATAATAATATCAAATTATATCACTTAAAGTGCAAAACTTCTTAAAAATATATTAAAAATATTATTAATCTGGGATGAAAGTAGTATATATTAAATAATATATTTTTTTAAAATGTTATATTACATGTAAAAAGAATTTCGAATATTAGAGATTTAATTAATAGCCTTATATGAAAAATAATATGTTAATTACAAAATAATAGAAATAATAATAATAATAATAATAATAACAATAACAAAAAAGGGAAATAAAGAGTTGAATAATAGTTCTCCAAATTTGGAGAACTACTATTCAACTGACTATAACTGGAGAGTAGAGGGTGAATTAGAGAGTAATTGGAGAGGACATTCTCTATTTTACTCTCCAATTATAGAGAGTGGAGAGTAAAATAGAGAGGGGTTGTAGATGGTTTCATTCCCTATTTTACTCTCCAAATATAGAGAAATGTGTGACAATATGACATGTCATCATGCCACATAAGCATCATGTAAGTGTCACATGAGACAAAGTTGCCCATTTGGAAGACTTACATAGGAAAAAAGACTAGTCCTTGTGGATGATTCTAGAGAAATGTGGAGATTTTCCATGAAGAAAAAATGAATTTATATGGAAAGTCCTTCGAACTTTTCTAGTTGTGTAGAGTATTCTAGAATGGGGGTTTATTTGTAAATATCGAGGGGCTTTCATGATAATTATTATTTACATATTAACCCCTAATTAGTAGTATAAATATAGGGGCATCCATTTGTAAATTCATCAAGCAAGAAAAACAAATCTTCCAAGTCTTGAGTAATACAAAAGTCTTCTTAAGGATTTTGTCTTGTGTCTTTTTTCATTCCCTTAGCGATCTAATATTAAAGAGCTTACTTGAGCTGGAAAGATCATGAATGATTTGTGAACGAGTTATCAAGTTCCGCACGGTGGACCTTGTAGAATTCTAAGGCTGTGACAAAGTGGTATTAGAACAAAGGTTGATACTAGGAGAATGACAAATGAGAGAGACATTAACACTACTAGCACCACCAACATCAGTCATGATGGTGGAACGAAACACCAAAAAGAGAGGAAGAATCTTAAGAAGAATGAGGAATTGTTGTACGACCCTAAATCAAGCGAAGCGCTAACATCCCACTCACCTTCGGCCACTAAGGCGAGTGATGATGAACGTGGGAAGAAGCCCGTAGACGTTACACCTAGAATGAAGTGGATTGCAAGGGTTGACACGACAAGGCATCCTATGGAGATTTTAGGCAGACGCTTGAACGGGGTCAGTGACTAGTTTAAGACTCTCGAGGACTTCACCCTAGAAGAAAATGACAACATCCGCAAAGAGTTAGAGGCGCACAAGCATGCGGAATATGAGATGAATGAAATCATCACTTCCTTGGAGTGTCGACTCATTGATGCATTAAGAACAATTGAAATCATGAAGGTTGAGATGGAAACGCTCAAGGGAGGAATTAAAGCTAGAGGATCTATGATGTCCAATGGAGATAGGGAGGCCAATATTGAGGCTCCCAAGCCACCGACGTTCAAAGGCGTTCATGATGCGCAAGAGGTGGAGATTTCCTTTGGTACTTGGAGAGTTACTTCAAATGTAACAAAGTTAAGAGTGACGAGAACAAGATCAACAATGGCGTTTTATACCACTTGGAGACGGTCATGCTATCGTGGAAGCGAAAAAAGTCAGAAATAGGGAAGGGGATACTGAGTTTCCCTTTCAAGCCAAATCTGATCACCCCTTTCATAGGTGACGCCTTCAGGAAAACTCAATCATCGATCTCAAAAATAAGCAAAAAAGTGATTGAAGAGCTCAGAACATCTCCAACCCTGCCCTCTAATTTTTTACTCTCCAAATGTAGAGTTCTCTATTTTGTAGACAACCAAAAAAGTGAAATAGAGAGGGTAAATGGTAGTTCCAAACTACTATTCACCTCTATATAAATTGAGAATAGGGAGTGAAAAAGAGCGTGATTGAAGAGCTCAGAACATCTCCAACCCTACCCTCTAATTTTTTACTCTCCAAATGTAGAGTTCTCTATTTTGTAGACAACCAATTCCAACTCAATTCTCTATTTTACTCTCTAAAAAAGAATCTTCTTCAGTCTCCTCAATATTATATTATTATTTCTATTTCTTTTTTATTTTCTTATTTCATAATATATTATGTTATGTATTGTAATTTTAATTACAATTTTCATCTTATCATTTAAATTTTGTGCATTCTTCATAGTGAAAATTAATAATAATATCAAATTATATCACTTAAAGTGCAAAACTTCTTAAAAATATATTTGAAATATTATTAATCCGAGATGAAAGTAGTATATATTAAATAATATATTTTTTAAAAAATATTATATTACATGTAAAAAGAATTTCGAATATTAGAGATTTAATTAATAGCCTTATATGAAAAATAATATGTTAATTACAAAATAATAGAAATAATAATAATAATAATAACGAAAAAGTGAAATAAAGAGTTGAATAATAGTTCTCCAAATTTGGAGAACTACTATTCAACTGACTATAACTGGAGAGTAGAGGGTGAATTAGAGAGTAATTGGAGAGGGCATTCTCTATTTTACCCTCCAATTATATAGAATGGAGAGTAAAATAGAGAGGGGTTGGAGATGGTCTCATTCCCTATTTTACTCTCCAAATATAGAGAAAAGTGTGACAATGTGACATGTCATCATGCCATATAAGCATCATGTAAGTGTCACATGAGACAAAGTTGCCGATGTGGAAGACTTACATAGGAAAAAAGACTAGTCCTTGCGGATGATTCTAGAGAAATGTGGAGATTTTCCATGAAAAATAAATAACTTTACATGGAAAGTCCTTTGAACTTTTCTAGTTGTGTAGAGTATTCTAGAATGGGGGTTTATTTGTAAATATCGAGGAATTTCATGATAATTATTATTTACATATTAGCCCCTAATTAGTAGTATAAATATAGGGGAATCCATTTGTAAATTCATCAAGCAAGAAAAGTAAATCTTCAAAGTCTTGAGTAATACAAAAGTCTTCTTAAGGATTTTTCTTGTGTCTTTCTTCATTCCCTTAGCGATCTAATATTAAAGAGATTACCTGAGCATGCAAGATCATGAAAGATTTGTGAACGAGTTATCAAGTTCTGCACGGTGGACCTAGTAGAAGTCTAAGGCCGTGACAAAGTGGTATTAGAACAAAGGTTGATACTAGGAGAATGACAAATGAGGGAGACATTAACACTGCTAGCACCACCAACATCAGTCATGATGGTGGAACGAAACACCAAAAAGAGAGGAAGAATCTTAAGAAGAATGAGGAATTGTTGTACGACCCTAAATCAGGCAAAACGCTAACATCGCACTCACCTTCGGCCACTAAGGTGAGTGATGATGAATGTGGGAAGTAGCCCGTAGACGTTACACCTAGAATGAAGTGGATTGCAAGGGTTGACACGACAAGGCATACTGTGGATACTTTAGGCAGACGCTTGAACGGGGTCAGTGACCAGTTTAAGACTCTCGAGGACTTCACCCTAGAAGAGAATGACAACATCCGCAAAGAGTTAGATGCGCACAAGCATGCTGAATATGAGATGAATGAAATCATCACTTCCTTGGAGTGTCGACTCATTGATGCATTAAGAACAATTGAAATCATGAAGGTTGAGATGGAAACGCTCAAGGGAGGAATTAAAGCTAGAGGATCTATGATGTCAAATGGAGATAGGGAGGCCAATATTGAGGCTCCCAAGCCACCGACGTTCAAAGGCGTTCATGATGCGCAAGAGGTGGAGAATTTCCTTTGGCACTTGGAGAGTTACTTCAAATGTACCAAAGTTAAGAGTGATGAGAACAAGATCAACAATGGCGTGTTGTACCTCTTGGAGATGGTCATGCTATCGTTGAAGTGAAAAAAGTCAGAAATAGGGAAGGGGATACTGAGTTTCCCTTTCTAGCCAAATCTGATCACCCCTTTCATAGGTGACACCTTCAGGAAAACTCAATCAGCGATCTCAAACTGTAAGTCCCAATCAAGGCTTGTTCACCTACTTCTGTAACACCCCGGATCCGAAAGAGGGCATTATGGCTGACTTCAGAAAGTTGCATGTGGCAACCATGTGGACCACCCACAGCCCTTGGATGGACCACAGACCGTAGGTGTGGTCCGTGGATGGCCCTGCCTGAAGAAGGTCTGAAGGCTCAGGACCACGACTTGACCAACAGATCGTAGGTCAGACCATGGTCCATGGTTCACAGGCCAAAAATCAACTTTCTGACCACCATCGACGACCGTGCAGGACGGACTGTCGGTCTGTCCATGGTCCGTCGATTGGTGGCCGTGGGTCATGGCTGGCAATTATTTTCAGGGGTAGTTGAGTCTTTTCCTAATTAATTAACTCCTATACTACATCGTTTTCCCTTCACTAAGACCCCTATATAAGTATTTTAACCCCTAAATTTCCCAATAGAAATCATTCTCTCAATTCACCAAAAAGAAGAACTCTCTCAAATATTTCTCTCTCTAGAACTTGAAGAAGAAGAAGGATTCAACCTAGGGTTTCAAGTCAAGTCTCAATTCCTCCATTGAGAATTAGCAATTGGCTTGAAGGTATGATAATTTTCATCCATAGATTCCTTCCATTCACGGAGTTCCCAATTACTCTATTTCAAAGTTAGAATTCCCTAATTGAGTTAGGGTTTTCTTCAATTACCATGGGTTCTTTTGATTATTGATTTAAATGATTGAATTATGATCTCTTATGCATGAATTGCTGAAGTACTATGATTTTATGATGATTTCCCCCATGAACCCATGTAATCCCCATGTTTTCAAAGTTACGATCATATGATGTGGAATTTTAATTATGAAGGAAGAGTTTTATGAAATTAAGCATGTATTGATAAAACTACATTAATTTATGATGAAATCTATATCTAACCATTGTTTTCTAAATGTTGATGATTGAAAGTGGGTTTTGAACTTTGAAAGGTAAATTATTGACTTATGCATTTTCTTATGAAATCTATGCAAATGTTTTAAGGATGCTTTGAGAGTAAAGTATCAATGATGATGATCATGATGTGTTATTGAAAGGATTTTATCATATATACATAAAAGCAAGATGTAAAACGTTTTCTCACATTATAAGGATTCTAAGGTTGAAAGGTTTTCTCACCTAATTGAATCACCTAATGAACCTAGCTTGGATTGGTTATTGAAAGATAACTTTCCATGGATGATGAATTAGCTTGGATTGGCAAGATGACGTGCCCTTCCATGGTTAATAAGAACAAGTAAGAATTGACTATTCCGTGGGATTTATGCTTAGCACCGAGAGGATATTGAGATGGAAGCTCTCCCGTTAGTAGAGGCCGGGTTTCTATAAGCAATCTCCTTATCCCTTACCTATGTGCCTCCATTGGATGATTGTCTATATAGACATTAGCTAGTGGATCCACTTTAGCTCAGATTTATGGTCCTTACCTTGGCAAGTAGGACAACCCTTTTCGGTGTGGAAGACACCGGGGGATCATGTTATAGCTCACATGGTCTCTATGTCAGTTACAGCTAATTCCCTACATTAATAATGAACTAAGGTTTCTTCAAGAAGTATCTCATATCTGTTCAAAGGCTTTAAAGATGTTAGCTTGCATTGACCATGGTTTTATGACTTGTGTTTTCTAACTCTCTTATATCTTGTTTTAGCTTGGTCAATTGCATGTCATGAAATGAAATGTCCCCTTTTAGCATGATTTAAATGTTTTATGCATAGCTATCATACTTTGTACATTATTTTGTACTAACACATACTCTTGCCTACATTTCCCCAAATGTAGGGTCCGACAGTCAGGTTTCCCAATTTCGTGGCTAGTGGTTGATTTCGAGATTTCTGAGCTTTGGTGAGTCCTCATGCTTTGAGGAAGGCTGTTCATTGTTTCACTTTATTTCATGTATTTCACTTTTGGATATAATGTATGGGCTAGGCCCAATTTCATTCTATTTTACTAGATGGCTATATTGAGACAAGTGTTTTAGACTTCCACTTTTCTTTTATAAAAACTATTGAACTTAGACTATTGTTTTACTCTTATTGTTATATTTCTTATGTTATGAAAGCTAAGTGGCTTGTAAGGGGTCCTTCAGGGTTCTATACGCCATGTTACATCTGGGGGGGGGTACCCCTGGATCGTGACAAACTTGATAATCAGAGCACAAGGTTTAGAATGGTCCTAGGATGTCTCATAAGCCACATTGAGTAGAGTCTTGTTCTTGAGTGTGAAGCGCACCACATTTATGAATGAGAGGCTACAAGATGTTTAGGAAACTCCACTTCTTTCATTACTCTAAAGTCGTGCGATAGAGTTTAACTCTATAAGGTCTCTCTCCTAATCCTTATCCGATACTCTACAGGATATGGCTACTCGAAGAGCTTATGCTAGAAGGAATGTGAGAGAGAATGTGGAACAAGAAGCTCCTCCCCAAGCTCCTCAAGTTTCGGTCGATCCTTTGGCCGAGCAAGTGACTAATGCAGAGTTTAGGGTTGCTTTTCAAGTATTGGCTCAAGCCGTGATGACCCAAGCCAATAGGGAGGTTGCGGTTCTCGTGAACTCAAATGTGGGCACGCCGGCATCTAGAGTGAGGGACTTCACTAGGATGTATCCTCCAGAGTTTCATGGTTTCAAGGTTGAGGAAGATCCTCAAGAGTTTATTGATGAGGTCTATAAGGTTTTGATGATCATGGGAGTGACGCCGGTGGAAAAGGCGGAGTTGTCTGCTTATCAACTAAAAGGTGTTGCTTAAACTTGGTTCAACCAATAGAAAGAAGGGAGACCGGAAGATGCGGGTCCTCTTGATTTGGAGAAGTTTAAGGCCATTTTTCTTGATAGGTTCTTTCCCCTTGAGATGAGGGAAGCCAAGGTGCTTGAGTTCATTAACCTTCGACAAGGGAGTATGAGTGTGAGGGAATATGCTCTAAAGTTCACACAATGGTTGTTGATTCAAGGGCAATGATGAGTAAGTTCATTTCCGGTGTATCCAAAATGGTGGTTAAAGAGTGTCGTACCGCCATGCTCATTAATAACATGGACATCTCTCGTCTCATGGTTCATGCACAACAGATTTAAGAGAAGAAGCTTAAGGAAAAGTCTCGAGAGGTAAAGAGGGCTAAGACCGGTGACGGTAATTTCTCTCATGCAAGGTCTGATAGACATGGTCATCTTAGATTTCGATAAAGGTTTTCCGGTCAAGGTTCCTCCAATGCTCCTCCTAAGTTCAACAAATATAGGGTGTCTAACCCTAAGCCTCAAGGAGGGAATGGTAGTGGATCTTCATTGCCCATGTCTACTTGTACTAGGTGTGGAAGGAAGCACGAGGGTAAGTGCCTAGCCGACACGGATGGTTGCTTTAGTTGTGGAAAGAGTGGTCATAAAATGAGGGATTGCCCAATACTTATGGCTAAAGGAAGAGAGGGCAAGCAAGCTCCTCCTAGTGGTTCGGGTCCCAATGCTCCTAAGCAAAACCGATTCTATGCACTTCAGACTCGTGGTGAACAAGAGGGTTCTCCAGATGTGGTTACCGGTATGTTGAAAGTTTTCCAACTTGATGTTTATGCTTTACTTGATCCCGGTGCTACCTTTTCTTTTGTGACGCCATATGTCACTATGAGGTTTGATGTTCTTCCGGATGTGTTGTTAGATCCTTTTTCTGTCTCTACTCTTGTTGGTGATTCTATTGTGGCTAAGAGGGTCTATAGAAAGTGTCCCGTTTCCTTGTCCCATAGAGTTACTCTTGTTGACTTGGTAGAGCTTGATATGTTAGACTTTGATATTATCCTTGGTATGGATTGGCTGCACTTATGCTATGCTTCTATAGATTGTAGAACTCGTGTAGTCAAGTTTCAGTTTCCGAATGAGCCTGTCCTAGAGTGGAAAGGGGGAAATTATATGCCTAAGGGTTACTTTGTCTCTTGTCTTAAAGCTAGAAAGATGATTTCTAAGGGTTGCCTTTACCATCTAGTTAGGGTGAGAGATGTAGATTCTGAAACCCCTACTCTTGAGTCGGTCCCCGTTGTTAATGAGTTTCCGGAAGTGTTCCTCGATGATTTACCCGGTATTCCTCCCGAGAGGGAAATAGACTTTAGTATTGACCTTCTCCCAGATACGCAATCTATTTCTTTTCCTCCTTACCCTATGGCTCCGACAGAACTAAAGGAGTTGAAACAACAATTGAAATATTTGTTGGATAAGGGTTTCATTTGACCGAGTATCTCTCCATGGGGTGCTCCAGTTTTGTTTGTTAGAAAGAAAGACGGTTCTCTTCGTATGTGTATTGACTATCGTCAGTTGAATAAGGTGACCATTAATAATAAGTATCCTCTCCCAAGGATAGATGATTTATTTGACCAACTTCAAGGAGCAAGTTATTTCTCTAAGATTGATCTTCGATCGGGTTATCACCGATTGAGGGTGAAGGAAGATGATATTCCGAAGACGGCTTTTCAAACTCGGTTTGGTCATTATGAGTTTTTGGTAATGTCGTTTGGATTGACTAATGCTCCGGTGGAGTTTATGGATTTGATGAATAGGGTGTTTAGACAATACCTTGACATGTTTGTGATTGTGTTCATTGACGATATATTGATCTATTCGAGAAGTGAGAATGAGCATATCGATCATTTGAGGATTGTGTTGCAAATTCTTAAGGACCAATAACTTTTTGAAAAGTTTAGCAAATGTGAATTTTGGTTAAGGTCTGTAGCGTTTCTTGGTCATATTGTTTCAAGTAAGGGTATTGAGGTAGATCCTAAGAAGACGGATGCGTTCAAGAGTTGTCCTAGACCTCTAACCCCTTCGGATATTAGAAGTTTCTTGGGTTTAACCAGTTACTATAGAAGGTTTGTTGAGGGATTCTCTTCAATTGCCTCTCTTTTGATGGATTTGACTCAAAAGAAGACTAAGTTCATATGATCCGAAGCATGTGATAAAAGTTTCCAAGAGTTGAAGGATAGACTTACTTCCGCTCCGGTGTTGACCTTACCGGAAGGAATCGATGGCTTTGTTGTTTATTGTGATGCCTCAAGAATTGGGTTAGGGTGTGTGCTTATGCAAAATGAGAAAGTTATTGCCTATGCCTCAAGGTAACTTAAGATTCATTAAAAGAATTATCCTACCCATGACCTTGAACTAGCGGCAGTTGTTTTTGCCCTAAAGATTTGAAGGCATTATTTGTATGGAGTTCATGTAGGTGTGTTTACCGACCACAAGAGTCTACAATATTTTTTTAATCAGAAGGATCTAAATCTTCGGAAAAGAAGGTGGCTTGAGTTATTGAATGATTATGATATGAGTGTTCTCTATCACCCCCAAAAGATTATGATATGAGTGTTCTCTATCACCTCGGAAAGGCAAATGTGGTGGAGGATGATCTTAGTTGGTTATCCATGCGAAGTGTTGCTCATATTGAAGAAGGAAAGAAAGGGTTGGTTCGAGATGTTCATAGATTGGCCTGATTGGGTGTTCGGCAAGTGAACTCTAACAAGGGTGGTGTTATGGTCCACAATGGTTCAGAATCATCTTTTGTGGCGGATGTAAAAGACAAACAAGGTCTTGATCCAATTTTGGTAGAATTGAAAGAAGCGGTACATAAGAATTCCGTTGAGGCTTTCTCCCAAGGGAGAGATGGTGTGCTTAGATATCAAGGTCGTTTATGTTTTCCAAATGTGGATGACTTGAGGGAACAGATCCTGTCAGAAACCCATAGTTCGCAGTATTCCATTCACCCGGGTGCCACCAAGATGTACCATGATTTGCGGGAGGTCTATTGGTGGAATGGGATGAAAAAGGATATTGTGAGATTGGTGGCTAAGTGTCCAAATTGCCAAGAAGTGAAGGTTGAGCATCAGAAACCGGGAGGTTTGTCCCAAGATATTCGCATTCCTACTTGGAAGTGGGAAGATTTGAATATGGACTTTATTGTTGGTTTGCCTCGCACCCAGTGACAACATGACTCTATTAGGGTTATAGTAGATCGGATGACGAAATCGGCTCATTTCCTTCCCGTCAAGGTTTCCTATTCGGCGGAGGACTATGCCAAGTTGTACTGGAGAGAAATGGTAAAGTTGCATGGAGTGCCTTTGTCCATTATTTCCGATTGTTGTACCCAATTCACTTCTCAGTTTTGGAAATCATTCCAAAAGGGTCTTGGTACTCGTGTTAAGCTTAGTACGACCTTTCATCCCCAAACTGATGGGCAAGCGGAGCATACTATCCAAACTTTGGAAGATATGTTAAGAGCTTGTGTGATTGATTTTAAGGGTAATTGGGATGACTGATAACGCTCAACTACACTTCCTTCAATACTAAGTGTAGGCGATCTCAATCTAGTATAAAAACCCAACAAAGAGTTGAGGTCGATCCCATAGGGAGTTATACGATAGAGAATTCAATTACGAAGTGAAAGGCATGTTCTAATCGGTTGTAGGAATAAAAATTATCGAAATCATTGAAGTAAATCAAAAGGTTTGAAAACAAGTGTCAAATGGGGGGGGGGGGATAGGGTTTGTCAATTAACAACTAAAAAAAATAGGGGAGTAATCAAGTAGAGAATGGATACTTGGGGATGTGATCGATTAGTTGCCAATTTCGCTATACGGGTGATTATTAATTACCAAAGTTCGCTGAATCTTAGTGGGTAGGCTAGACTTTAGATGTAATAGCCATCTCTCTATCAACTACCACGAATCAAGTGAGTTCTCTCAAACCTCAACAAGCATCATACTATGAACAACCCAAAACCTCAATTTACCTACTCTCTCGAGCTAGATAGGTAGAATTGAATTAAGATTCACTCTCTCGAGAGGAACTCATAACAACTCAATCACTACAATCATCAATTGGTAATCTTAATTCTAAAACCTCTTTCTCAAGCAAGCATAGAATACTAAACTAGAACTGCATTTGCAACTACAATTCTTAAGTTAAAACTCAATTACCAATCGAACGCACTTCAAAACAACATTTAAATCAGTAATTACTAACACCCACAAGCTAATTAAGATAATTAATCACATAATCACACCCCCAAGAATGGGGGTTTTAGCCACACATCATAAAAAGTAAGAAATCAATACCAATTATGTTCTCCATAGCTGGGTCTTAATCTCTGAGTCTTTACAATGCTTAAGTTTAGATTCAATTCCAAAACCCAACTTAAAACCTACTAGAAAACTCCAAAAACTAAGAAATGTAATGTCCAAGACGAAAGCTCAGAATTCCACAATGGTAGGATTACTCAGGATATGACTGGATCCTCTTTTCTCTTTTTGAAATTCAATTTATACGTTCTCAAATTTTGGCATTCAGGGTCACTCAGTGGAATTAGTCGAGCATCGCCGACAAAGTCGGCGATGCGCTAATGGATCCTTTCGATCACCAGTTTGCCTTGACTCTTCATCCTTCAGACCCTGTAACTTTAGGCGATCAAAGTGTCTGTCACCGATCCATTTGGCGGTTCGCTGAAGGTCCAAATCCATTGCCAAGTTGGCTTCTCCGCACTCGGCGAGTCACCGAGTCTCTTTGGCGATCTTCAGCCTTTTTCATATTTTTCGCTCCTCTTTGCCCGGTAATGTCCTTGCCTTGCTATTTTGCCTTTATATCTGCAAATTATCATTAAAACATCAGTTTAGAGCACAAAATAGGTATTGAGGACACTAATTCTATGAATAACAAGCCCTAAATGAGTCGAAATCCCAGACTCATCAACACCCGAACTTAAGCTTTTGCTTGTCCTCAAGTAAAACTCAAGCTCAATCAATTCAACAAGGATGTCTACAAACAGTGCTACTCAAGACTCAACACGAATGCACACAAGAGGTTCAAACTACGCATACAATGTTCAATTGTGCACTCTAAGTTTCAAACTGTGACTAACCATCATCAAATAGAACTCAAGTTCACAATGCTTACTTCAAATGCAAGTTCAAGCTCAACAAAAGCATTCAAATGCCCTCACACCAAGAATGATTCCATGCTCACACAAAACTCATCAAAAATTTATAATATCGGAATCAAATACAACTCTCACACTCCCAAAGATAAACACATGCATGACTCTACCCATAGGGTTGCCCTTATTTTTCAATCAACATTACTTTCAGCTCACTCAAGATCACAAAGGTATTTCAAGGCTTGTAACGGGGCTGAGTGTAAGTGTATGATCATTTTTGTTTAGTGACTTCTACCTTCATGAAGTATGGCCTGCGTTTCACTTTTCTCCTTCTCTTTCACATTCTATGATGTTCACAATCCACCCTATTGTTCATTTAAGCATAATTCATTGGATACCCCACTTCTTTTGCTTATTTCACAAACTTTATTTCACAACCTCTTCTCTTTTTTTAAAATCTTTTTCCATTTTCACATTTTTCTTTTCTTTTTTTTACATGGAAGGGTTCCATCTTTTTCAACATGACCCTTCAAAGGTAGATTTTCACACTTCTTGATTTTCCTTCTTTTTCACCACACCCCCAACTTAGGCTTTTGGCCTAAGTTGGCTATTCAAATGAACCAATACTTCATGAAGGTTATAGGTGATGGGACAAAGAGGTAAAAGTTGTTCAAGTTTCTTCAAAAGAAAAAGATAGGCTCAAATGGTGCCAAACTAGGTTCATACTCTCACAAGGTGGTCACAAAGAGGTATGAGATCAAATTTTAGGTCACTCTTCACAAATTTTGCCTAAGATCATCTGAATCGCTTGCTTCCATCAATCAATTGGACTAACAGGGCAAGTTCTAGGTATTACCAAGCACATATTTCAAGACAACCTCACCACTCATGGCATTCGACACAATCATCAAACAAGACCCTACAATTTTCCGCTAGCGTGCAACGATTATCATAAGAGATCAACTCAACAACCGACTAGTCACAATGAGATGCTAGGAGTTCACATATGACTTATGTAACTCAATTTGCCTCATCGGAGTCGTACACTCGTATCGTTCAACCAAGAGAACTATTCAAGTCATCATTATTGACCACGATCGACACTCGAAATTCCAAGAGAACAGCCACAATCAAATACATCAAGAGGTGGCAAGTTTTAAAACGGGCCAAAACCAACATTCACATTAAAAACAATGGACCAACTCTATGGATCAAAAACGAATATATATATCAACACAAGATAAGATCCAACATTCACAAAACAAATAGTGCTCAGAATGTCAGGGATCTCTATTGTGTCGAATAACATCGATAGATCAGTGGACTTCAGCCCGTCCACATCCTTCCTCTGCCCAACAATATCAGCCTTCAAGGCCATCACAGCATCAGAATCACCCCGACCCTGGTCACAAGCCTCTACCCTCACCGTAAGGGTTCTCTTAGCTCAGCCCTAATCAGAGCTAGGGCACCAACAATATCTCGCTCAATCAACCCAAGCACATCAGCCTCTACCAGGGAGGCACGCACATCAGTAGATTAAGCCAGATGGCCCATCTTGTACAACATGGCATGGGTGATAGGGGGTCAGGAGGAAAAAGCAACATTAGTAGTAGGGGAATAACAGTAGAAGGGGGTACAACAGTGGAACCTGAAGGTGCAGAAGTAGAGGGGCCAAAGGTACCTGTAAGCTCACTGGCCTGAGGGGGAAGTATTGCCTCTGTCGGCAACATCTCAACATCAATTAGCGGGGATGTATCCGCCAGTGTAATTCTCCTCCGGTCAGCCTCATCCCTCATAAACTCGGCCTCGATCTGTCGGATGTCAGTAGAGGAAGTAAGAGTCACTTCCACATCTGTCTTCTCAATCACTAGAACACGGGCTTGCCTGCACAGCTCAGTAATCAACACAAGAAAGGGAAGAGAAGTCTAATTCTGCTTAGCCCTCATGGACATCTCCTGCTCTATGATCATACCTAATTTCAGCTTCTCCCGATCCATGATGCAGCCCAAACACGCAGCCTTTGGATGCCAGATGATCGACTCATTTTGCGAAGGCATCAAAGTGCTGCTTATGAATCCGAACCAGTATCTAGCAGCCACGTTCAGATCCTTCTTCTCAATGGGTGCACCAACCTCAATCCACCGTGGCGTGGTGTCAGAAATCAGGGGTGCTAACCAACCCTTCAAATCATCGAGGGTCTTCTTCTGGATTTTGTCAATGTAATAGTTCATGAAGTTCATTGTACACCCAAGAGCTTCATTGATTTTTGTGCTGCTACACTTGACTTTCGGCCCCGCACTACTACAAGGTCAACCGACTTGAAGGCGTTGGCCTTCTTCTTCCCCTTTGGTACCAGCTCCTCGTATGCTGAGTAAAACCCTTGGACCCAAGTAGGAATGTAAGGGCCTCAAGGCTTTGTGAATATCTTGAACTTATGGAACTTTAAAGTGTCCCACACTTTTGGGTATCGGTCAACCACTCCATCTGTGGACAACTTCTTCTCTTCTAAAATCATCCTCAAACCCTTAGCCTTTAATCTGTTCAGCGACCAGGGTGGAGGAACTTGAGCTGGTCGGGGAGTCTGCACTGCTACCTGAAGTGAGGGTGTAGGAGGTGTAGGAGGCATCGGGATCCAAGCTGGATCATTTATCGCCTTAGAGCGTAGCTCCGCTCTCCCAGCCTGTAGGAGCTGATCATCTTTTGGCTCAGAAATAGAGGCCGGAGAACTGTTCCCAGACTGACCCTCACTCTCAGAAGTTGTAAGGTGAGTGGCATAAACGCCCTCGCTATCCGAACTCTCTACTGCCGGCCCTTTCCCTTTTCCTTTTCCCCTAGTTGGAGGAAGTTTGGCCGGTGTGTTCCGGGAGGGTGCAACCCCCTCATTAATCACAATTTCTCATGCCCGCTTCCAGGGCGGTTGATTTCTTTCGGCAACCTTTGGTCTAGCCATCCCTGCAAAACACAATCACATACGTTAGACGTAAATCGACCAAAAAATTTCAAAGTTATAAACTGCAGGAAAATTCGCCGAACCCATTCGGCGAGCCAAGTCGGGCTCACCGAATGTTATAGAATAAAATTTGCAAAAATTCAGAACAGGTCGGCGATGTCCAAGACCTTTCGGCGAATCCCCGACACCATTCGGCGAACTAGAAGTAGCTCGCCAAAAGTTATAGAATAATTTTAGAAAATTTGGTGTGCAGAAGGGCGATCAGAAGGGACATTTGGCGAGTCGCCGAGTGAACTCGGCGAGCTCTGGCAGATCGCCAAATATTACAGAACATAAATCACAAAAATGCAAGACAAAAAGGTGATCAAGGGGTCTTTAGGGGAACCGCTGAACCACTTGGCGAGCTCGACCTAGCTTGTCGAATAGTCCAACCTGCCAGATTTTTACCCCGAACTTCAATTACTCACCTGCAGCCCTCGAAAATAAAACTAAACCATTACTCCATGTTATTGAACCTAGACCCATACTACCCATGGCCTCGGAGTACTCAAACTTCCCTCGATTTGACCTACATTGGCCAATTGACATCTTTTGTCCTTAAGAATGACGTCAACCTCTCTTTCATTGGGCAAAATCCGACAATCGGTACAATTTGGGGTTACTCAAGCTTCACCCATACTAAACCCAACACAAAACCAACATGACCCATAAAATTGATCATGCTAATACGCGGGATTTCATAATTTACAGCTAATTAACACCAAATGAAACAAGATACGCGCATTGATTATCAATATACATTCAACAAATCAACAATACACAATAAAAACAACCAGACAATGATCACGCATTTGCGTTTAGCAAAATGTAATGACGGGGTTCGGGTAACCAACCTTAGAAGCAGAAGATTGAAATGCTAGGCTAGCAAAGTATCCTAAAATACTCTCCGAGTGATTGATCCCACACGAAAAACAAGAAGAACTAGTACAGAAATATGAAAATATGTGATTGTGAAAGTATAGAAGTCGAAAAGTATGAAATGAGGGAGGATTTTGAATTTAAAAACAGTTCAGCCCCTTTGTGACCCTTCAGTTCATGCGCTGATCGGTAAGGTCACATACGTCGCTGACCCATTCAGTGATGCGTCGAATGGTACTTTGACCCGCCGAGTTTTACAGAACCTCTAGCTAGCTAGATGGTTCAAACGGTGATCTAGATCGGGCTCGCCGACTGGTTCCTAGGCTCGCCTAATTACTCTTTTTCCCAAAATTTCAACTTTCCAATCTGCAAATTCAACACCCGTTATTTAAATAACAATAAGAAAATATTAACACTTGGGTTGCCTCCCAAGAAGTACCTTATTTAACGTCGTGGCATGACGTGGATACAGTTTCAAGGTTCATTTTTTCGGGTTAGCCAAGGTATCACTTGGTAGACAAACTTTTGGCCTTGGGTTCAAATGAGATGAAATTTGACCAATTTGCGTTTCGAACTATTTAATGGACACCGAGTGAGAGGTAACCATCTGGTTTAGTGTGGAGACGGCCCCTTTAATTTCTTTAAGCACCTTGTCCGACCCTTTCACATTATTGAGAATGCGTGCAAGCATATCTTCAGTGTGAAAGTTCTTCGGGTTAGCCCTTTGCTCTTTTGGCTTTTGACGCTCTTGAGGGGAACATATCTCTCTTTGTCACCATCACGCTCCCTCCAGTTTGTTCCACGGTAACGCCACTCCCTATCACTGTAACACCTCGGAATCTAGTAGACTAAACTAGAGCTAAGTGTGAGGTAAGAGACAAGGAAGAAGGGAAAGGGCCAAGGGCCAAGGGAGTGGGCTAAGGCAACCTACCTTGGCCTAGACACTGCCCCACCTACCACGCCCACCACCACGGCTCGTGGTGAGGACCACGGCCCTTGGTGTGAATCGTGGTAGGCTAGGCAGTAGCCATTCCAGTATTATCCAAAAAACAGCCCCACTTTAACGAGCCACTTCACGGCTCGTGGGAATGCTCATGGAGGGGATTTATTTTTAGGGGTTAAGGGGGAAGTGGCTTAGCCACTGTTTTGTGACCACGATAGGGACCACGACTTGTGTTTGGCACCACGGCTCGTGGAGCCCGAAGGTGCCTTAGTATTTTGGGGTTAAGGGCACACTTGCCTAGCTACTACTCCATGGTCCACGAAGGGGACCACGGCTCATGGTGAAGACCACGGCACGTGGTACCTCACGTGGTCCTTGGGTAGTGCACTGTAAGTGAGGGTTAATTTGGGTAATTCCAATTTTAATCCAATTAAAGCTATGTCATTTTTGCCTAAGTCTAGGGCCCATATATAAGTCATTTTAACTCTAAAACTCACCCAATTAAGTCATATTTTCCAAAACCCAAAAGAAATCCCCAAAGTTCATCCCCTCAAAATATTTCTCTCTCTAGAAACTTGAAGAAGAAGAAGAAGAAGAAGATTCAAGCTAGGGTTTCAAGAACATGCTTTTGTACATCAATTTCTTTGAGCTTTGATAGTAAGGTACGGTATCTTTCATCCATGGATACCTTTCATCCATGGAGTTCCCTCAAAATCTCTAATTTCAAAAAGGTCTCATGGTGCATGCCCAACAAATTGAGGCGGAGAAACTCAAGGAAAAATCTAGGGAGGTAAAAAAGGCTAGGACCGGTGATGGAAATTTCTCTAATGCAAGGCCCGATGGACAAGGTCGACCTAGATTTTGACAAAGGTTTTCCGATCAAGGTTACTCCAATGCTCCTCCTAAGTTCAACAAAGATAAGGTATCTAACCTAAGCCTCAAGGAGGGAATGATGGTGGATCTTCATTGCCTACAACTAGTTGCACTAGGTGTGGAAGGAAGCATGATGGTAAGTGTCTAGCCGACACAGATGGTTGTGGAAAGAGTGGTCACAAAATGAGAGATTGCCCGATGCTTACAGTTAAAGAAAGAGGGGGCAAGCAAGCTCCTCCTAGTGGTTCGAATCCCAATGCTCCTAAGAAAAATCGCTTCTATGCTCTCCAAAACTGAGGTGAACAAGAGAGTTCTCCGGATGTGGTCACCGGTATGTTAAAACTTTTCCATATAGATGTGTATGCCTTGCTTGATCCCGGAGCTACTTTGTCCTTTGTGACGCCATACCTGGGAATGAGATTTGATGTACTCCCTGATGTGTTGTTAGAACCTTTTTTTGTCTCTACTTGTGTTGGTGATTCTGTGGTGGCTAAGAGGGTCTATAGAAGATGTCCCGTTTCCCTATCCCATAGAGTTACTCTTGTTGACTTGGTAGAGCTTGATATGTTAGATTTTGATGTTATTCTTTGTATGGATTGGCTGCACTCTTTATATGCTTCTATTGATTGTAGAACTCGTGTGGTGAAGTTTCAGTTCCCGAATGAGACTATCCTTGAGTGGAAGGGGGGAAATTCTATTCCTAAGGGTCAGTTTGTCTCATGTCTTAAAGCTAGAAAGATGATCTCTAAGGGTTGCATTTACCATCTTGTTAGGATGAGGGATGTAGATTCTGAAACTCCTACTCTTGAGTCGGTCCCCGTTATCAATGAGTTTCTGGAAGTGTTCCCCGATGACTTACCCGGTATTCCTCCCGAGCGGGAAATAGATTTCTGTATTGACCTTTTCCCAGATATGCAACCTATTTCTATTCCTCCTTATAGAATGGCCTCGGCTGAGTTAATGGAGTTGAAAGAACAGTTGAAGGATTTGTTGGATAATGGTTTCACCCGACCGAGCATCTCTCCATGGGGTGATCCCATTTTGTTTGTTAGAAAGAAAGACGGGTCTCTTCGTATGTGTATTGATTATCGTCAGTTGAATAAAGTGACTATTAAGAATAAGTATCCTCTTCCAAGGATAGATGATTTATTTGACCAACTACAAGGGGCAAGTTACTTCTCAAAAATTGACCTTAAGTCGGTTATCACCAATTAAGGGTGAGAGGTGATGATATTCCAAAGATGACTTTTAGAACCCGGTAAGGTCATTATGAATTTTTGGTAATGTCGTTTGGGATGACTAATGCTCCGGCGTCGTTTATGGACTTGATGAATAGGGAGTTTAGACAATACCTTGACATGTTTGTGATTGTGTTCATTAATGATATTTTGATCTATTCAAGGAGTGAGAATAAGCATGTTGATCATTTGAGGATTGTGTTGCAAGTTCTTAAGGACCAACAACTTTTTGCAAAGCAAGTGTAAATTTTTGTTAAGGTCCGTAGCTTTCATTGGTCATATTGTGTCTAGTAAGGGTATTGAGGTAGATCCTAAGAAGACAGATGCGGTCAAGAGTTGGCCTAGACCTCTAACTCCTTCAGATATTAGAAGCTTCTTGGGTTTGGCCGGTTATTATAGAAGGTTTGTAGAGGGATTTTCTTCCATTGCCTCTCCGTTGATGGTTTTGACTCAAAAGAAGGCTAAGTTCATTTGGTCCGAAGCTTGTGAGAAAAGTTTCCAAGAGTTGAAAGATAGACTTACTTCCGCTCCGGTGTTGACCTTACCGGAAGGTACAAATGGTTTTATGGTGTATTGTGATGCCTCTAGAGTAGGGTTGGGGTGTGTGCTTATGCAAAATGGTAAAGTTATTTCTTATGCTTCAAGTCAACTTAAATTCCATGAGAAGAATTATCCTACCCGTGACCTTGAGTTAGCGGCGGTTGTTTTTGCCTTAAAGATTTGGAGGCATTATTTGTATGAGGTTCATGTTGATGTTTTCACCGATCATAAGATTTTACAATATGTGTTTAGTTAAAAGGATTTGAATCTTTGCCAAAGGAGGTGGCTAGAATTATTGAAGGATTATGACATGAGTGTTCTTTATCACCCCAGTAAAGCTAATGTGGTAGCAGATGCTCTTAGTCGGTTGTTTATGGATAGTGTTGCTCATATTGATGATGGTAAGAAAAAGTTGGTTCGAGATGTTCATAGGTTGGCCCGATTAGATGTTCAATTAGTGGACTCCACCAAGGGTGGTGTTATGGTTCACAATGGGTCCAAATCATCTTTTGTGGCGGATGTGAAATCTAAGCAAGTTCTTGATCCCATTTCGGTTGAATTGAAAGAGGCGGTGCTTAAGAAATCCGTTGAGGCTTTCTCCCAAGGGGGAGATGGTGTACTTAGATACCAAGGCCGTTTATGTGTTCCCAATGTTGATGACTTGAGAGAGCAAATCTTGTCGGAAGCCCATAGTTCTCGATATTCCATTCACCTGGGAGCCACCAAGATGTACCGTGACTTGCGGGAAGTCTATTGGTGGAATGGGATGAAAAAGGACATTGAGGAATTTGTGGCTAAGTGTCCTAATTGTCAACAAGTTAAGGTTGAGCATCAAAGACCCGGAGGTTTATCCCAAGATATAGGTATTCCTACTTGGAAGTGGGAAGATGTGAATATGGACTTTATCGTTGGTTTGCCTTGTACCCGGTGACAACATGACTATATTTGGGTTATTGTAGATCGGATGACAAAATCGGCTCACTTTATTCCCGTCAAGGTTTCCTATTCGGTGAAAGACTATGCTAAGTAGTATATAAGAGAAATGGTGAAGTTGCATGGAGTGCCTTTATCCATTATTTCCGATCGTGGCCCTCAATTTACTTCTCATTTTTAGAAGTCATTCCAAAAGCGTCTTGGCACTAAGGTTAAGCTTAGTACGACTTTTCATCCCCAAACCGATGGGCAAACGGAGCGTACTATCCAAAATTTGGAAGATATATTAAGGGCTCGTGTAATTGACTTTAAGGGTAATTGAGATAACCACTTGCCATTGATAGAGTTTGCCTATAATAATAGCTATCATTCAAGTATCGGTATGACTCCATTTGAGGCCTTGTATGGTAGGAGATGAAGGTCTCCCGTTGGTTGTTTGAGGTGGGTGAAGTTGCCCTAATAGGTTCTGAATTGGTTTATGAGGCCACTGAGAAAGTTCGAATCATTAGAGAGAGGTTGAGAACTACTCAAAGTCGGAAAAAGTCTCATGCCGATGTGAGGAGAAGGGATCTAGAGTTCGATGTTAACGATTGGGTCTATCTAAAAATCTCACCCATGAAGGGTGTGATGAGGTTTGGTAAGAAGGGGAAGCTTAGTCCCTGGTATGTAGGCCCATACCAAATTTTGAGACGTGTTGGTAAGGTTGCTTATGAACTTGATTTGCCAAACGAGTTGGCTTCGGTGCATCCGGTTTTCCAAGTCTCTATGCTTAAGAAGTGTGTTGGAGATCTAACATCCATAATTCCCTTAGAAGGGTTGGGAGTTGATGAAAGTGTTTCATATGAGGAAGTTCCGATAAAGATTCTAGACCGGCAAGTCAAGAGATTGAGAAACAAGGAAATAGCTTTCGTGAAGGTTTTTTGGAGGAATCAACTAGTTGACTGCTACTTGGGAGGCCGAGGCTGACATGATGTCCCGTTATCCCCATCTTTTCCTTCTACTCCTATTCTAGCTTGAGGTAATTAGCTCCTCTTGAGTTTTTCCTTATTTTGAGAGTCATGTGTGTAATATGTGTTTTCCATGATTTCCCTATGTTATGCATGTTCTGAGAAACTTATGTTTAGAAAGAAAATGAGTATCTATATGATTGATTTTCCTCATGTTGATTGTGCATTGAGTATGAATTACCTATTGACTTCATGAGATGAATTGATGAACATGCTTTAGCTATGCTTTTTGAAAGAAAAATTTGCATGAGGGCTCCATGATATTTTGTTGAGCATGCTTTCAGCTTGGAGAAGCTAATTCCTTCTAAGAATATGAGAAATGTTGAAATTTCATGCATAATGGGTTGTTAGATGTAGTTCCTACTTCCTTGTGATGCATTGAGTGTGTTTGAGTTTGGAGTTTATGTTTCCTCCTTGATTATGTACTTTTTATGATGTTGCATGCATGATGGGCTGCTAGTCTTGAGTCTTTGCTTCCGTAAGGTGTCTAGAACGTCATTTGAGGACAAATATTCCCAAGGGGGAGATAATGTAACACCTCGGAATCTAGTAGACTAAACTAGAGCTAAGTGTGAGGGTAAGAGCCAAGGAAGAAGGGCAAGGGCCAAGGGAGTGGGCTAGGGCAGCCTACCTTGACCTAGACACTGCCACACCTACCACGCCCACCACCACGGTTCGTGGTGAGGACCACGGCCCTAGGTGTGGCTCGTGGTGGGCTAGGAAGTAGCCATGCCAAAACTGCCCAGAAAACAGCCCCACCTTCACGAGCCACTTCACGGCTCGTGGTGAAGACCACGGCTCGTGTGAAGGCCCGTGGAGGGGAGTTAGTTTTTAGGGGTTAAGGGGGAAGTGGCTTAACCACTGTTTTGTGACCACGAGAGGGACCATGGCTCGTGGAGCCTTTCGTGAAGGTGCATTAGAATTTTGGGCTTAAGGGCACACTTTCCTAGCTACTGCCCCATAGTCCACGAAGGGGACCACGACTCATGGTGAAGTCCACAGCTCGTGGGACCTCATGTGGTCCTTGGGCAGTGCACTGTAAGTGAGGGTTAATTTGGGTAATTACAGTTTTAATCAAACTAAAGCTATATCGTTTTGCCTAATTCTAGGGCCCCTATATAAGTCATTTTAACTTTAAAACTCACCCCATTAAGTCATATTTTCAAAAACCCAAAAGAAATCCCCAAAGTTCATCCTCTTAAAATATTTCTCTCTCTAGAAACTTGAAGAAGAAGAAGAAGAAGGAGATTCAAGCTAGGGTTTCAGGAACAAGCTTTTGTACATCAACTTCTTTGGGCTTTGATAGTAAGGTATGGTAGCTTTCATCCATGGATACCTTTCATCCATGTAGTTCCCTCAAAATCTCCAATTTCAAAAAGGTAGAAATCCCCAATTGTTAGGGTTTGATTCAAAAGTCATGGGTTCCTTTCAAACTTGATTTAATTGATTGAATTTAGTTATATTAAGCATGAATTGATGATTTCTTCAGATTTTTATGAAGTTTCCCCATGAACCCATGTAATTCCCATATTTCTCAAAGTTGATGATATAATGTGGGTCTTTGTTGATGAAAGAGGAATTTTATGAATTAATGCATGAGGTGATAGAATCTCATGAAGCATAATGAAATCTATATCTAATGCTTGAATTCTAGATGTGATGATTGAAAGTAGGTTTTGAACCTCAAGGAGGTAAAGTATGAGATTATGCATTTTCTATGAAATCTATGCAATTGTTTTAAGAATGCTTTGAGAGTAAGGTATCAATGTTGTTATTTTTGTTGTGTTGTTGAAAGGATATTCTCATAAACACATATGTACATTAATGTGAAAGGTTTTCTCACATAGTAAGGTTTCTAAGGTTGAAAGACTTTTCTCACCTAATTGAATCAAGGGCAAAAGAGCCATTATAAATAGATCATGGATGGTGATAGTTGCTCACACATGGTCTAAGAAGCTATTCTAAGAAAAGTTAAGTCAAGACTTAATAACTATCTTGTGAGATTTATGCTTAGCACTGAGTGGATAAATAATATGAGATGGAGGCTTTTACGTAGTAGAGTCCGACTTCCAAATGGGAACTCTTACGTAGTAGAGTCCGGGTTTCCCAAGTATATATCATGAGATGGAAACCTTTTACGTAGTGGAGTCCGAGTTTCTAGTAGCAATCTTCTTATCCCATAAACTACGTGCCCCCGTAGGATATTTAGCTAGTGGATCCACTTTAGCTAAGATTTACTGGTTCTACCTTAGGCAAGTAGACCAACCCTTTTCGGTGTGGGAGTCACTAGGGGATCATGTGATAGCTCATATGGTCTCAATGTCGGTTAAGGCTTATTCCCAAAACAAGATTATAATGAACTAAGACATGCTTAAAGAAGTATCTCGTAGTGTTCAAAGGCTTTAAAGATGATGCTAGGATGCATTGAAGATGATATTAAGACTTATGTTTTCCAACTTTCTCTTATGATGATTTAAATTGATAAATGGCATGTTATGAAATGAAATGTCCCTTTTAGCATGTTTTAAATGTTTTTATGCATAGTTATCATACTTAGTGTATTTTTACACTAGCGCATACTCTTGCCTACATTTTTCCCAAATGTAGGGTCCGGTATTCGAGGTGATCAATTTAGTGGCTAGAGCTTGGATTTGATTGTTTTCCGAGCTTGATGAGTCCTCATGGTTCGAGGATGGATTCCCTATGTTTAGTTTCTTTCATGTACTTTCCCTTTTGAACATGTTGTATGGGCTAGGCCCAATTTCATTCGATATTGTAATAGATGGCTATTATGAGACAAAGTTTCTAGACTTCCGCTTTCTTTTATGAAAAACTTTTGAGACTTGAAATGTTGTTTTACTCTTATTGTTCTATTTCTTATGTTATGAGGACTAAATGGCTGGTATGGAGTCCTTCGGGGTTCTATACGCCATGTTACATCTAGGGGGTACCCCTGGGTCGTGACAATCACAATCCTTCCATCCTTCATCACGCTCTCTATTCCAACCTTGGTTCTCGCCCGACCTTGGGTAGTTCGGACGGAAACCTCCTCCTTGATTTGCCAGAAAGTGCACTTCTTCATTATATAGAGCCTCAAAGTGTGCATCATCGGAGTTTACTCCATTAACACCAATAACATTCACAACTTTAGAACCACTACCCATTACATATTTTAACAAAAGATCCAATTGAGTCATCATTTTGGCCATGTTTTGGTCCCTCTCTTGGTCTTTTTCTATTTGCTCCTTTGTCATCCTAAAAGTCAAAGGAGACACCTAATCCTCCCGAGTATACCAAGCTCGGTTTATCTTCGTCATCCCATCGAGGAGAGCTGACGTAATCTCAAAGGTTGCTGCCTCAGACAAGTCGATCAGCCACACCTTTGTTCACCGAGTCTAGACTCCGGTAGAAATGTTATAACAACACATTGTTTGGTAGCCCGTGAGTCGGACATTAGAGTAGTAACTTCTGAAATCTCAGCCATGTTTCGTGGATTGGTTCACCATCCAAACTTTTAAAGCCTTGAATATTGTCTCTCAATGCCATCATCTTTGAAGGAGGGAAAAATCTTGTGTAGAATGCCTCGGTAAGCTCATCCCAAGATGTGATCGAATCCCTCGGTAGATCAGCTAACCATTTGGTCGCTTCCCCCCATCAAAGATAAAGAAAACAACCGGAGTCGGACTGATTCTTGTGAGATGTTTTTGAATGAGAATGGACCACATACGTCCACAAAGTTCCAAATATGATCATGGGGATCCTCATAAGCTAGCCCTCTGAATAATCCTTTCATTTGCAAGAGTTGCAATATCGTGCTAGTCACGTGGAAGACAACAGTTTCCACGACCTGGGGTAAACGAAAAGCACCTACGCCACCCAATTGAACTGCTTCATTGACATCATTCAGATTTCCGATGTCATCTTGGTGCCCCATCTGGCTACCATTACTTCCGTTCACACTCATTTCATCACCTGTTCACAAACAACCAACAACAAACACAAAACAAAGTAAGTTGATTCAACTACAAACAAGATTAGATCACAGCTATACTTCAATAAGAGAATTCTAAACACCACTCCCTTGCAGCGGTGCTACTTTTGATAACGCTCAACTACACTTCATCCAATACTAAGTGTAGGTGATCACAATCTAGTATAAACCCAACAAAGAGTTGGGGTCGATCCCATAAGGAGTGATACGGTAGAGAATTCAATTACAAAGTGAAAGGCATGTTCTAATCTGTTGTAGGAATAGAAATTATCGAAATCATTGAAGTAAATCAAAAGGGTTGACAACAACTTTCAAATGGGGGGGGATAAGGTTTGTCAATTAACAACTAAGAAAAACAGAGGAGTAATCAAGTAGATAATGTGATCGATTAATTGCCAATTTCGCTATACGGGTGTTTATTAATTACCAAAGTTCGCTGAATCTTAGTGGGTAGGCTAGACTTTAGATGGAATAGTCATCTCTCGATCAACTACCATAAATCAAGTGAGTTCTCTCGAACCTCAACAAGCATCATACTATGAACAACCCAAAACCTCAATTTACCAACTCTCTCGAGCTAGATAGGTAGAATCAGATTAAGATTCACTCTCTCGAGCAGAACCCATAACAACCCAATCACTACAATAATCAATTGGTAATCTTAATTCTAAAACCTCTTTCTCAAGCAAGCTTAGAACACTAAACTAGAACTGCATTTGCAACTACAATTCTTAAGTTAAAATTCAATTACCAATCAAACCCACTTCAAAACAATAATTAAATCAGTAATTACTAACACCCACAAGCTAATTAAGACAATTAATCACATAATCACACCCCCAAGAATGGGGTTTTTAGCCACACATCATATAAAGTAAGAAATTAATACCAATTACGTTCTCCATAGCTGGGTAATAATCTCCGAGTCTTTACAATGCTTCAATTTAGCTTCAATTACAAAACCCAACTCAATAACTACTAGAAAACTCCTAAAAACTAAGAAAAGTAATGTCCAAGATGAAAGCTTAAAATTCCACAATGGTAGGATTACTCAGGATATGACTGGATCCTCTTTTCTCTTTTTGAAATTAAATTTATACGTTCTCAAATTTTGGTCTTCAGGGTCACTCGACGGAATTAGTCGAGCATCACCGACCAAGTCGGTGATGCGCCAATGGCTCCTTTCCATCGCCGGTTTGCGTTGACTCATTATATTTCAGACCCTGTATCTTTAGTCGATCAAAGTTTGTGTCGCCGATCCATTCAGTGGTTCACCGAAGGTCCAAGTCCATCACCAAGTTGGCTTCTCCCCAAGGCTGGCAGTCTGGAACTCTAGGCCAGCTGAAGTGCCACTCGGTGAGTCACTGACTGGCTTTGACGATCTTTATCTTTCACTATCTTCAACCTTTTTCATATTTTTTGCTCCTCTTTGCCCGGTAATGTCCTTGCCTTGCTCTTTTACCTTTATATATGTAAATTAGCATTAAAACATCAGTTTAGAACACAAAATAGGTATTGAGGACACTAATTCTATGAATAACAAGCCCTAAATGAGTCAAAATCCCAGACTCATCAACGACCATTTGCCATTGATTGAGTTTGCTTATAACAATAGCTATCACTCGAGTATTGATATGGATCCATTTGAGACCTTATATGGTAGGAGGTGTAGATCTCCTATAGGATGGTTTGAGGTGGGTGAATTTGCCCTAATAGGTCCCGAATTAGTACATGAGGCCATAGAGAAAGTTCAACTTATTAGAGAAAGGCTGAAGACGGCTCAAAATCAGGAAAAGTCATATACCGATGTGAGAAGAAGGGATTTTGAGTTTAATGTTCATGATTCGGTTTACTTGAAAATCTCACCCATGAAGGGTGTAATGAGGTTTGGTAAAAAAGGGAAGCTTAGTCCCCGATAGCCCATACTAGATCTTGAGACGTGTTGGTATAGTTGCCTATGAGTTAGATTTGCCAAATGAGTTGGCATCGGTGCATCCAGTTTTCCATGTCTCTATGTTGAAGAAATGTGTTGGTGATCCGACATCCATAGTTTCCTTAGAAGGTTTGGGAGTTAAGGAGAATCTTTCTTATGAGGAAGTTCCGATTAAGATTCTAGAACGGCAAGTCAAGAAGTTGAGAAATAAAGATATAGCTTCCGTGAAAGTGTTGTGGAGGAATCAGTTAGTTGATGGTGATAATTGGGAGGCCGAGGCCGATATGATATCTCGATATCCTTATCTCTTTCCTTCTACTCCTACTCTAGCTTGAGGTAATGAGTTCCTCATGGTTTGTTCTTTGTTTTCGAGTCTTGTGTCTTATTTGTTTCCATGATTTCCTTACTATGCATGATTTATGAAATAGTTCAAGTTTTGAGAAAATGAATCAATTTGATTGATTTCTACATATTTACATGCACATGAGTATGAATTGCATGTAGACTACATGATTTGATGTTATGAGCATGACTTTATCTTGGAGTTGATGTTTCCTCCTTGGATATATGCATGTATGTAATTAGCTTAGAGTTGATGTTTCCTCCTCGGATGTTAGCTTGGAGTTAATGTTTCCTCCTCAAATATGTGCATTGCATGCATGATGGGCTGTTAGATTTAGTTTCACCCATATTATGATGTTTTGAGAACGTCTTAGCTTGGGGTCGATAGTTCTTCCTTGGTTATATGCATTGCATTGTAGTTTGGGTTGTTAGTTCCTCTCCTACTCTTTTCGTACTAGCTTGAATCTCATTCAAGGTCGAATGATCTCAAGGGGGAGATATTGTAACACCCCGAATCCGAAAGAGGGCATTATGGCTGACTTCAGAAAGTTGTAGGTGGCAACCACGTGGACCACCCACGGCCCGTGGATGGGACCACGTACCGTAGGTGTGGTCCGTGGATGACCCTGCCTGAAAAAAGGTCTGAAGGCTCAGGACCACGACCTGACCAACGGACCGTAGGTGAGACCACAGTCCGTGGTTGGGGTCCGTGGTTCACAGGCCAAGAATCAACTTTCTAACCACCATCAATGACCGTGCAGGACAGATTGTCGCTTTGTCCACGGTACGTCGATTGGTGGCCGTGGGTTATGGCTGGCAGTTATTTTCAGGGGTAGTTGGGTCTTTTCCTAATTATTTAACTCCTATACTGCATCATTTTTCCCTTCACTAAGACCCCTATATAAGTATTTTAATCCCCAAATTTCCCAATAGAAATCATTCTCTCAATTCACTAAAAAGAAGAACTTCTCAAATATTTCTCTCTCTAGAACTTGAAGAAGAAGAAAGATTCAACCTAGCGTTTCAAGTCAAGTCTCAATTCCTCCATTAAGGATTAGCAATTGGCTTCAAGGTATGATAGTTTTCATCCATGGATTCCTTCCATTCATGGAGTTCCCAATTCCTCTTCAAAGTTAGAATTCCCTAATTGAGTTAGGATTTTCTTCAATTACCATGGATTCTTTTGATTATTAAATTAAATGATTGAATTAAGATCTCTTATGCATGAATTGATGAAGTACTATGATTTTATGATGATTTCCCCCCATGAACCCATGTAATGCCCATGTTTTCAAAGTTATGATCATATGATGTGGGATTTTGATTATGAAGGAATAGTTTTATGAAATTAAGCATATATTGATAGAATTACATGAATTTATGATGAAAATCATATCTAACCCTTGTTTTCTTAATGTTGATGATGGAAAATGGGTTTTGAACCTAGTAAGGTAAAATATGGACTTATGCATTTTCTTATGAAATCTATGCAAATGTTTTAGGGATGCTTTGAGAGTAAAGTATCAATGATGATGATCATGATGTGTTATTGAAAGGATTTTCTCATAAACACATAAAAGCAAGATGTGAAATGTTTTCTCACATAATAAGGATTCTAAGGTTGAAAGGTTTTCTCACCTAATCGAATCAAAGATTAAGAGCTATCCTAATGAACCTAGCTTGGATTGGTTATTGAAAGATACCTTTCCATGGATGATTTCTTAGCTTGGATTGACAAGATGACGTTCCCTTCCATGGTTAATAAGAACAAGTAAGAATTGACTATTCCGTAGAATTTATGGTTAGCACCGAGAGGATATTGAGATGAAATCTCTCCCGTTAGTAGAGGCCAGGTTTCTAGAAGCAATCTCCTTATCCCTTACCTGTGTGCCCCCATAGGATGATTGTCTAGATATACATTAGCTAGTGGATCCACTTTAGCTTAGATTTATGGTCCTTACCTTGGCAAGTAGGACAATCCTTTTCGGTGTGGGAGACATCAGGGGATCATGTTATAGCTCACATGGTCTCTATGTCGGTTACAGCTAATTCCACACATTAATAATGGACTAAGGTTACTTCAAGAAGTATCTCATATGGGTTCAAAGGCTTTAAAGATGTTAGCTTGCATTTACCATGGTTTTATGACTTATGTTTTCTAACTCTCTTATATCATGTTTTAGCTTGGTCAATTGTATGTCATGAAATGAAATGTCCCTTTTTAGCATGATTTAAATGTTTTATGCATAGATATCATACTTGGTACATTGTTTTGTACTAACGCATACTCTTCCGTACATTTTCCAAAATGTAGGGTCTGATAGTCAGGTTTCCCAGTTTCGTGGCTAGTGGTTGATTTCGAGATTCCTGAGCTTTGGTGAGTCTTCATGCTTCGATGACAGATGTTCATTGTTTCACTTTCTTTCATGTATTTCACTTTTGGACATGATGTATGGGCTAGGACCAATTTCATTCTATTGTATTAGATGGCTATATTGAGACAAGTGTTTTCGACTTCCGCTTTTCTTTTATAAAAACTATTGGACTTTGACTATTGTTTTACACTTATTGTTATATTTCTTATATTATGAAAGCTAAGTGGCTTGTATGGGGTCCTTCGGGGTTCTATACGCCATGTTACATCTAAGGGGGTACCCCTGGGTCGTGAAAACTTCAAACCAACCAACTGGAGACCTGCATCTACACCCATACAGTGCCTTATAAGGGGCCATCTGAATACTGGAATGAAAGATGTCATTATAGGCGAACTCTATGAGAGGTAGGTGATCATCCCAACTACCCTTGAAATCGATCACGCAAGCTCTCAACATGTCCACTAAAGTCTGAATGGTACGCTCTGCCTGACCATCAGTCTACGGATGAAATATTGTACTAAAATTTACTTGAGTACCAAGACCTTTTTTAAACAACTTCCAAAAATTGGATGTAAACTAGAGCTATTATTAGTGATAGAGGATTGCACTTCTACAATAAGATTTTCTTGACCATGTTTGCCAAATATGGAGTGAAGCAACATAAGATATCTACTTCTTATCACCCACAGACTAGTGGACAAGTTTAAGTGTCCAATAGATATATAAAAGAAATTTTGGCAAAGTCTATATGAATTCCAATAGAACTGACTGGGCACAGAAACATTATGATTCATTGTAGGCATACCAGACAAATTTTGAAACACTAATAGGTATGTCACCATAATAGTTGGTGTTGGAAAGTCATGTCATTTGCCTGTTCAGTTGGAGCACAAAGCATTGTGGGCCCTAAAGAGGCTAAACCTCACTTGGAAGAATGCAACAAACTTGAGGCTGAGTCAAATTAATGAGTTTGATGATTTCAGACTAAGGGCATATGAGAGGTTTGCGTTGTATAAGGACAAAATGAAGTTGTACCATGATTGGAAAATTGAGAAGAGGGAATTTAGCCCCGGAGACTTGGCGTTGTTATTTAATTCAAGCCTCTGGTTGTTTCAAGGAAAATGAAGTTCAAATGGTCATGAGCATTCCTAGTTATACGAGTGTTCCCTAATGGCATAGTGGAGTTAGAGGCACCAGATGGGGTGAAGTTCGAAGTTAATGCATAGCGAGTGAAGTTGTACATGGGGAGTTCCATTAGACGTGAAAATTGTTGAGGAGCTCCAACTTGATTAATTCTAAGTAATCAAGTAACCTACGTCATGCCGTGATGTCAAATTAAGCACTACTTTAGAGGCAACCCAAGATGTAATTGTAATAAATAGTTTATTCCTGTTTTATTTTTTGAATTTATAGAGTCACTGTGTGTTAAATGGTTGCAGGAAGAAACTGGGGGTGAAGTTATTCACCACGGAAGGGTCCACGGTCCATTTGGATCGAAACGGTCCGTGAAGCAATAGATAAACAAACCGTAAGAGATGGGCTAAAAGTCTAGTACATGTTCACGATAGGGTGTACGTTCACATTTTAATGGACCATTTAGCCTCTCGTGAACTCCCAGGTAATCTTCCCAAAATTTTCCTTAGTATGTGTTAACGGGAGGGTACACAGACCATTGAATTTATAATGGTTGATAGTACGGTCTGTAGAAACCATGTCGGCCAACTTAAAGTTGACCCGACCTGGTTTGACCCAAAATCCTAATTAACCCTATAAAAGGGGTTTCAACACAAATCAACATCTTTTGTTCTCCGTTTTAAAAACCACATTTTCCTAAATAATAAAAATAACTCTCTCTCACCCATGATTTGTGGATTTCATAGGGCACATGATTTAAAGCATATCAATCGTCAAAAGCTTTATCCCTCTTCATATTGTTGAAGTGTTTGAAGTAAATTTCTGTATTTACTTATTATAAATTTATTTTGTCGGTTTAGGGTTTGAATTGGGAAAATAACTTGATGGGATGTGCCATAGAACTGTATGTTATTTCGTATTATGTACGGGTGTAGTTGTTATTTTCATTTTTGTTTGTATTGGGTCGAACTTATCGGTTATTTGAAAAGGGGTGTGAAATTTTGTTTAAATGTAAGATCATGATCAGGTAAACTGTCTGTAAGCATCACCACGGACCGTTATGCCTCCCGTGAACCAAACCTAGACTAACTTTCCTAAAGCACCATTAATGGCGACCTATATAGACAGGTAACTCTTTCACAAACCTTACTGTACGCCTTATAAAAAAATTGAAAAGGACAAAAAGATTTTATATTTCTGTATAAACTACTTGGCATTTCCCAATGATAGATTGATTGACGACATTCTTAAGGAAAATCGCCACCATTGTATAAATAAACAATGGAAATCTGAGTACTAGTTAGTGTTGTCATTAAATTGTATCCAAATTCTAGCTCTTATTCTTCTAGGTACAATCGCAAAAACAATATGGAAAATAGAACAACTACACCTTTCCTCCCGCAGTCCTTTGGGATCAGGTTCAAAAAATTAATCCTCCAGTGGCTCGGTGGTTCATTGTGAGGCTAAAATCAAACCGCATTCACCAAGAGTGACTAGGTCAAGGGAAGCCCGATTAGTGGAACAAACCGAAGCCACTCCTTCCCAATTTGAAGAGGACAGAGATGGATTAGGGAATGAAGATGAGTCTGAGAAGAATTTCATGACCCTAATGGTGATACTAGGGGTGATGAGTTAGAGGACAGTTAGAGCAATGACATTGAGGGCAACTGGGACACAATTGAGAGGTTTGTTCATGAAAGAGAAGAAGACCCAACTGTCCAACGTCACATTGTTGATGTTATTAGAGCCACATGGGCAGTCCATGATTCTAGGGAAACTTTCTACTTTGGCATCTCTAAGAAGTCTAGTGGCATGGGAAAAAGACCAATTGTGTGCGAAAGCAGAATGATCGATAGTAACGTGTCTGCCATTCCAAATATCCATGACCTCTTCAAGAAACACACCTTAGAATGGATGACAAGACAAACGGGACACTGTGGGAGGCATTTAACACATGATTTCTATGCCTCGTATGCTGCTACTTTGTTGATCTTCGTGACTTCTGAAATATCAAAGAAAAAGATGAAAGAGGTAGCGAGGCAATTTCCACCACTAAAGTCAGTGTGTAATGAATGTGCACATCTCTGATACAACTATAAATAGCTTTTTTCAAGGTCCAGACTTTTCAGCACACACTGTTGTGGGGTTATATGAGCATCGACATCATGTGGTAACTAGCGACTTTGAGATGAATGATCCTGGGTTGTGGGGGGACATAATAAAATGGATTGCTCGACTCATTTCTAATGCGGGTGAAGAGGCACCATGGGTGACTATCCTGAGGCTACATACCATAGAAGCCTAATTGATCTCTGCAGCTCAATTATGATAGACTATTATTCTTGTGCAGTTCAAGGCCGACAACAAATGGCAACACCATTTCTCCCTCACAAGCATCTGTAGTGGCGTGTATCATGGCCCGATATGCATTGAATGCGGGATTCTTTATCGCTGCATAAATGAGGTATCATGTCTTGAATAAAGAAGTAAGCCTTCCCTTTCCTTGTTGATGAGGAAATTGTCTTATCATACAAATGTGCCGACAAACAATTTAGTTGATCATTGAGCCGATGAAACAAAATACAAATCTCCAGCCTTATTCAAAGATATGGCAGATACATTGTACCTGGCAAGAGCAGTGAAGGCAGCACCACAATTGGCTATTGCCCCAAACCTACCGAATGAGTCTACACCAGTTGAAGGAGTAGTTGTAGATGCTACAAATGAAACAGCTCAGGCAGATCCAGAGGTTAGGTCTATAGCAACTTCTACTTCTTTGGACACAGGTACAATTTCCATTGTTCCCTTTGCATTTCTAGAGAATTATGTGGCAGATTAGCAACAAACCAAAGCGGTACTAAATCAGGTAATTGAAAATTTACCATCCAGATTCAAGTTCAAACCACAGGAGCCATCCACATACCTCCCAAAGCCGGGAGGGTAGTATTTCATGAAACTGGAACAATCGTACAATTCCTCCAACTACGAGGAATGTTTTGGGGTTTAGCTAATGAGGATGCGCATGAACACCTTCATAGTTTTGTGGAGGTGTGTGGACCATTTGTGTTCAAAAATATCTCACAAAAGTCCGTGAGGTTGAGGTTATTCTCGTTCACTTTTGTGGGTGAAGCTACAAGATGGTTGGTGGAATTTCCAAATGACTCTATCACTTCTTGGGAGGAGTTGAATAAAGCTTTATGGAAGAGATTCTTTCCCACCTCAATAATTTGTGAAACATAGAACCCAAATCCAAATTTCAAGTGCATTGTAGGTGAACTTCTACATGAAACTTGGTTGTTGTTCAAGAAACTACTTTTGCAATGTTCAACACATGTTGTTCTGGATAATTTCTTGTTGTAATACTTCTATTGTAGCCTTGATTCAGTCAATAAAGGTATGGCTAATTGCTAGTCCATGAAGGATTAATGAGGCAACCGTATGAATTCGTAGTCTTGTTCCTATATAACATGACCAAAGTTCACAGAGCATGGCATACTAGAGAAGACCAAGTGTCTACTCTACAACTAAGTCAGAGCAATGAAAAAATCGATGAGGACAATGAACGAGATGCAAACATGACCAAATGATGACTCAAGTCGATTTGTTGTCTAAGCATGTCATGGGAGGTAGACTTAAATCGGTGAATGCGGTTGGGACTAATAGTGGGGATTGCCTGGATTATGCCAAGTTTGAGGTTTTATACAATGAAGAAGTTAAATATTTAGAAAACCAAGTGGGAGGTTCTCTCTTAAATTTCCAACGACATTGTGGAACAAAGGTTTAAACAAGGAGCAAATAATGGTTGGAATTATTGGCGAAGTGAAAATTGGAGAGATAGGGAGGCTGAAAAAGATATATATGTTCCTCCCTCTAATCGTCAATGACTAAAGGACCCAACTTTACTAGAAGGAAACCGAACCGATAAAATTCTCACAAGAATCTTCAACAAGGTTGAAGGGTCTGACAAAGTGTTGAAGAAATTAAAAAATGACTTTTCCACTCTATCTCAAACGGTAACCTGTCATTCGATATCTATCAAGCAGCCGGAGACCCAATTGTGCCAGACCTCCAATGATCGCAATCTGAGGCAAAAGGGAACATTGCCTTCTGACATCGTCCTTAATCACAAAAATGAATGTTGAGGAAATGAGAACTATGTCTTGCCACAATGTCGAATAACATGCATCTTTGGAGGCAACCCCACCCAAGTGTTCACTCTTATTTTATTACTTTCAATAATGTATGTTGTGAGTGCAGGTTGAAAATAAGTCATAGTGTGCGAGAGGAACATTATGTGATGCCAAAACCAAAATGGTGATTCACTCAAGGCATTTTATGAACTCATTCTTGTTTGCCTTCTAAGGTAGAAAATGTGGAAAAGTTTACGGTCCATTTGGGTGATCTCAGCTCCAAAGAACGATCTGCCTAACTGCACTATGTGGACTCCATCAGGTCCACCGAATCAGCCTTGAGGTTTTGTGTTTTCAGGTATTTTTTGCAAGCTTTAGCTCTAGTTGGCGATCTACCGAACACATTCATTGACGTTAGTCGTGATCACTAAGTGATCCTAGTATTAAAAGGCCAAGAATCTTTTCAAATTAAAAAAGAAAACCCTTTGAAATTTTTGAGACCTTTTCTTCCGTTTTTCTTCCAATACCATTTTAGAGTGTGTGAGTATCCTTCGTATGATTATTCAGTACAAGGAGTGCATATTCTTTCTAGATCAATCTAACCAACCCTAATCTTTCTTGTTTTGGGTTTTGCTTTCTTATTATGGTTGGTTTTCGATTTCCATTTTGCATTTTAAGTTTAAAATTATGTTTAACATATGGGAATTAGTCCATGTGATGCATGTGATTGTTTTATTCCAATGGGTATTGCTATAATGATCGTATTGGACATTGTCCATGAGTTTTGTGCTTTTGTTTGTGCCTATCAATTGCTAAACTTTTGTGTTGGTTAAAAGTTGAAATTTAACCCTTATAATTAGTGGGTCTTGGTTGAATTGGATGTGGGTGAAGTCTGAGTAACCCAGTGTTGACCCGATAGCATGATTTTTCCCAATAATAGATTGAGTGAAGACTTTCTTAAGGGCATATTGTAAATTTGAGCAATAGATTGCGATATCTAGGGGAAGTCTGAGTAACCATGGGTAGATAAGCATGTGTTTTGATTGTAATGATGTTGAGAAACTTGAATTTTCTGCATATGTTGGGTTTGTCAATGAAAATTAGGAACTGGGTTGAACACCTCCTATTCGACGGGCTTGTCTTAGCTCATGAAGGTTTTTAGGTGAATTGTCGAGTAAGCCCCAGCTCACCTTCTTGAGTGAATATGTGACCTTGGGTACTCTTTGATTTGGTGAACTTGTCTTAGTTCACTGAACCCAGTCGGTGTATTGCAAATTGGGAGTGGACATTGCCTTTGATGCCTATTGGTTTTCATGTTGCACAGTTAGGTTTGGCGGACTTGTCTTAGCCCAGCGAAACCAACTCAGTGAATTGCCGAGTTGTAATTGACTCTGCCCATTCTGCCTGAATTCTTGGATATTGGCTTCTGTCTGATTTGGTAAGCTCTTTGGATTTTTCGCATCTTGGTAGGCGGACCACGTTCTCATTGTGCGAGCCTCAGGACATTTTTAACTGTGCTTTCAATTGAGTTTGATTTCAACTAACCTTCACTGATTATATGATTGAATATTTGTGCTTTGTAGATTTTGGCAAACTCAAAAGATAAATAGATAGTCTCCTTAAACACGGAGTCAGGCAGAGCCTCTTCTCCTTCTCCCCCTCCTTTAAAAAGGCATAGGGGCATAATTATTCATAAGCCATCTGAGGCTCCCCTTCAACAACAAACCACCCCACAAGCCTCTACACATGCAACTATTCAACCCACAAAGGGGGTTGCAAGAAAAAGGACAGACATCAGGTCCAAATTGGTGCTACCTTCTCTTACCCAAGCCCCAACATCAATAGTTCTCTTGATAATCTCTCCAAGAGCCCTAAATAGGCCCAAGGCAGCTGAGAACACACCATTCTTGAGTGGAATTTGGAGAACATATCATTCTTGAGGAGAGACGTCTTTCCACAGATGAGGTTATGAGTGATCATCCATAAATATGGGACACCATATAGTTTCATAAGTTTGAGGGGTTAACACAACCCCAAAACCCTTATGTTCCAGCCTAGGTGCGTAAGTTTTATACGACTAATGCTTATCCTTAACCAAAGAAGAGGAAGGGAACAATTTTGAAGCCTTTGGATGAAGTGGAAGTGTGTGGCAAGAAGGTGCAACTCCACGTTGGTGCACTCAACATTCAACTGGGGATGCTAGAATTTCAAGTCGAGATGTTTTCACTCTGAATGAAGCATGACCTTGATTCTTTTAAATGGTTTTTGGCCCTACTTATATATGATATTTATCCTCCTTGGATGGTTGAAGGTACTTGAATACAAAAGACGGATTTAAAATTATGTCCCGGTACTAGTTCGAATTCATTAGCCGCAATAGCATGGCCTCACAGAATGAATATATCCTTCGACATCCCAAAGTGGTATTAGTGGGCACTACAATTTATCAGGAGCACATTAATTTGGGACATTCGTAGTCGATCTAACAACTTTAGGTTTTTAGGCCACCACATCTGCTCCTTCTATGAAGTAGGAAGGTATATCTCCAACTATGCCTCCTACTCCTACTACTACTACTATTGTTGATGTTGTTGCCCCTCCTCCCGTTACTACATCCCGTCCCCCCTTGACTCAAACATTGATTTATCAAGGGTTGAGAAGGACATACTAGCGGTGATTGAGAGGGAAATTGATAGGGTGATGGCCCCTTTGAGGGATAGGGTGACCCACTGTGAAGAACTGGTTGAGTCACTCGGGATGAGGTTTGATAACCTCAATGCTCGATTAGAGGCCAAAGAGAAGGGCAAGAGTAGTTTTGGTGTGTTTGAAACCATGAGAGGTAAATTTATTACCTTGCTAACGGATGTAGACCAGCTGCGGTGTACTGATATTTTGATGCTATGGGGCGATGTTCCCTACCAGACGTTCTAGCCTCCACACTACAAACTATGCCCAGTAGTGAGACTTCTTCTAGTGTGCAACCAAATACAATAACTGAGGGTGTTGCAACTGCTGTTGAGGATGTTGTTGATGATAATTAGTGGGCCGATGATGATTTGGCCGAGGAGACCGATGAGGATTAGGTGAGGAGAGATGAGGATGAACATGGGATTGTGTAAACACTTATGGCGTTGAAGGACACTGAGGAGATGATTGTCCATGCTAGACCTCCGCAGTCAACACCAGTGGATTCTCTTTAGACTCTACCATTCCTCCCATTGATGTGCAGGGCACTGATGCCCTATCTGATGCCACATTACTGCCACATGTGATACTATTGCTGGGCTTTGATGCCCCAGATGATTCTACTCCTCCAGAGACTCCTCCCGTTGATAGAAATCCATAGGCTTAGCCTGTCAAGGGGACATTTTGACTCTTCTTCTTGTACTTTGTACTTTTGCATTAAAGACACTGCTTTTATTTTTGATGGGGTGAGTGTCTTTGTGCCAATATTACCCTTTTGCTTTGTATTTTGTTATTTTTAAGTTTTGGATGATTGTAGTATTCTAATTTTGTTTATATTAGAGTGCTTCATTTGGTTTGGATTTATATCTTGTAAGCTTATATGCATACTAAAACAAGGTTTTTTTCTTTTCGAGAAACTAATATTACTTGCATTCTCAGGCTCAACCTACTTTATTTAAATCTTTTGCTAATTGGTCATGTTTTCCATATAGATACTTTTTTCTTCTTTAATTATTTTCTTTCGCAATAGAAAATATGACCAAAAAGTGTAACCAAAAGATTGAAATGAAATTGATCGAGGCTGAGAAAGCATGCACAGTTAGTTTATCAAAAAGAAAAATACTTTGTCCCCACAATCAGATAAGTTAGCAACTTGAACCTGAGCAGATGTTGGTGTTACACTATTTTCACCAAGCGAAAAACCATGTTATTATTATTCCACAAGTATAGAAAATATAATTGACAATTTTTTTTACGTGGCACTAGAGGATCGACAGCGTGATGATGCTGATGTCTTTGAAGCAATTGAAGATATCTGTAATGAATTACAAGCATTGAACAAGAAAGAAAAAAATGAATACTATTGTTTAAGATTATGCACTCTAGCTCAGAACTACCTCAAGATTAACAGATGGAAGAGCCGAAGTTGACAATGAAGTTGCGGATGGAGAAGCTTAAAAAAAACTAGAAGTGTTATTATGGCCAAGCATCTCATGTTTTATTTAACTGTTTCCCTGAGAATGAGGAGAATAATAGGCACAAACAAAAGTGATTAGTTTCTCCATTTATGAAGACATTGAGAATAATAGGAACAACATATAAAAGTTTGTATAACGAAACGGAAGTCTAAACATTGTCTCTACAAGCCATCTAGTACATAAGAGGAGAATCGGGACACAGCCTGTACATCAAGTTCCCAACACAAAGTAAAGACAAGGAAATAAAAGCTGAATAACATCCTGGTCCTCAAAACATGAGGACTCACCACTACTAAGTAAAAGCTGAAGGTGACTCCTAGCCACGAGAATGAGAACCAGTAACTTCAGAACCTACATTGGAGGAAACAATGTAGGTAAGAGTATGCATTAGTACAAAAAATGCACTAAGTATGATAGACATGCATATTAAATATAAAATCATGCTTAAAATGGGACGTTTTCATAACATGTGATGACC
This sequence comes from Solanum etuberosum, assembly GCA_029582245.1. Classification (NCBI taxonomy): domain Eukaryota; kingdom Viridiplantae; phylum Streptophyta; class Magnoliopsida; order Solanales; family Solanaceae; genus Solanum; species Solanum etuberosum. The sequence continues at coordinate 44,608 of JAJONR010000390.1, forward strand.
AAGCTAAACCATGATATAAAAGAGTGAGAAATATAAATCATAAAACATGGTCAATGCAAGCTAACATCTTTCAAACCTTTGCGAGGTACTTCCATAAGTAACCTTAGTTCATCATTATGGGAGATTTACCTTTAACCAACATGTAAGACCATGTGAGCTATCAACACGCTAAGACCACGAACTTCTACCTATTGTGGATCCACTAGCTAATGTCTATATAGACAATCTTATGTTGGCACATAGTTTATGGGACATGAGTAATCGCCACTTATACACTCGGTGCTAAGCATAACTCCCATCGATTATCTATTATTCTTATTAATCTTTTCCTTAAAGGACTTGGGTAATTGCCTCTTGTCCTTATATCATGTGACATGTGTAATCGCCTCTTGTCTTTCATTAGAGGTAATGGGTAATCATTGCTGGCCTCATTCTTAAAATAGCTCCTTAATTTTTAATTAACTTTAGGTGAGAAGACCTTTCACCCTTAGAATCCTCTATGTGAGAAAACATTTCACATTCATGCATGAAGTAATTATGTGAGAATTTGTTTTCACAACAATTAACAACAACAACATCATATATGCTTTACTCTCATAGGAACTTTCATTATAATTTATCAATTTCATAAGAACATGCACAATTCCATAATTCTCCTTTCATAATTAAAAACCCACGTTCAATCATCATATTATAGAAAACATGGGTTAGGCATGGGTTCATGGGAATTCATCTTAAAATTCATGAGATTACATCAATTCATGCATAAAAGTTCACAAATCAATCAATGAAATAAACATTTAAAAGAACCCATGACACGAAAGAAAACCCTAACTCAATTAGGGAAAGCTTTTCAAATTGGAGAATTTGGGGACTTCATGGAGAAAAGGGCTCCATCTATGAAGACTACCATACCTTGGTTATCAATTCCCTTAAGAATTTGGAGAATTTCTAGCTTGATCCTTGAAACCCTAGGTAGACTCCTTCTTATTCAAGCTTTCTAGAGAGAGAAATATTTTAGGGAGGAAGACTTGTTCTTCTTTTTAGAAATTGAGAGAATGATTTCCATTGGGGAAATTTGGGGTTTAAAACACTCATATAGGAATTCTAGGTAAGGGTGAAACGACATAGTATTAGGCTAGAATAATTAGGAAAAGACCTAAAAGCCCCTAAGAAAATAACTGTAGAGCTCTTCAACGACCACAACCTACAGTCCGTCGATCAACTCACAGACCGTCCTGGTTGGCCGTCTTCTAGAGTTCAAAGACCAACTTTTGGACCTCGAATGATGGGTCTACCCATGAGCCATGGTCCCACCGACGGGCCGTGGGCCCCGTTTGTGGGTCTCAACTTTCAATCCTAAAATCTCACTAAAGTCTGGGACTCTCCAACGAAACCTATTTACGGCTCGTGCATTGAATGACGTACCATCCTGGTGAACCGTTGAAGAAGTATTGAAACTTGACATTTTGAAAAACTTGACTGGCCAATCCATGAACCAGACCTACGATCCGTGGGTCATTCCATGGGTCATGGGTGACTCCGTCAGCTGGCACCAGATTTCTAAAAAAAACTAAGTTTTCTACCTTTTTAAACCCAAGGTGATAGATTATCTCCCCCTTGGGATCATTCGTCGTCGAATGAGATTCAAGACATCATAAGGAAAGTAGAAACTAAATCTAAGAGCCCAATATGCATGCAAATACATAAATGCATATATCCGAGGAGGAAACATCAACTCCAAGCTAAAGCATGTTCAAAAAATAATTTCATGAAGTCTATATGCACCTTATACTCAAATGCACATAACCATGTAGAAATAAATCAAGTTAACTCATTTTTCTCAAAATTTTATACTTTTTTCATGAATCATGCATAAATGAGGAAATCATGGGAATATCTAAGACACCAAGAGAATAAACCATGAGGAACTAAATACCTCAAGCTAAAGGAGGATTAGAAGGAAAGAGATGAGGATAGCGGGACATCATATCGGCCTCAGCCTCCCAAGTCTCCATAAAACTTTCACGGAAGCAACTTCCCTGTTCGTCAACTTCTTAACTTGCCGGTCTAAAATCTCAAGCGGAACCTCCTAGTAAGAGAGATTCTCCTTAACTCCCAAACCTTCTAAGGGGACTATAGATGTCAGATCTCCAACATATTTATTCAACAAAGACACATGGAAAACTGGATGCACCGATGCCAAATCATTAGACAAGTCAAGTTCATAAGGAACCTTACCAATCCATCTCAAAATCTGATATGGGCCCACATAACGGGGACTGATCTTCCTTTCTGCGAAACCTCATTACACCCTTCATAGGTGAAATTTTCAAGTAGACCCAATCATTTACCTAAAACTCAAGATATCTTCTTCTTACATCGGCAAAGGACTTTTGTCAACTTTGAGCCATGAAGGGTCGTAAAGGGCTAGACAGCCCGTGAATGTGGGCGTGTGGAGGGTAAGGACTTGCCTAGCAACTGTTCTAGGGACCACAATTGCCCAGATGGCTCGTGGAGCCATAGACGGCTCGTGAAGCCCTCCATCTCGGGGCTCACGTCAGCTGTAAGTCAAGGTCAGTTGGGTCTTTTTCTAATTATTTTATCTTAATACTACGTCATTTTTCTCTTACCTAGAACCCATATATACGTGATTTTAACACAAAAATAAACCCAGTCAAGTCATTCTCTCAAATTTACAAAAGAAGAAGAAGTCTTCCTCTCAAAATATTTCACTCTCTAGAAAAGCTTGAAGGAGAAAGGTTCAACCTAGAGTTCCAAGTCAAGTCTCCAATTCCTCCATTGAAGTTAAGCAATTGGCATTGAGGTATGATAGTTTTCATCTTTGGAAGCCTTTCATCCATGGAGTTCCCATCTTCTTCAATTTTCAAAGTTAGAATTCCCAATTAAGTTAGGGTTTTCTTCTATGTTATGGGTTCCTTTAATTATTGATCTAATTGATTGAATTATCATCTCTTATGCATGAATTGAGTTAATATCATGTGTTTATGATGATTCCCCACTAACCCATGTAATTCCCATATTTTTCAAGTTATGATTATATAATGTGGTTTTTGGATTATGAATGAGAAGTTTATGAAATCACGCATGTTCTCATGAAATTTATGTAAATGTTTTAATGAAGCTTTGAGAATGAAGTATCAATGATGTTGCTATTGTTGTGTTGTTGAAAGGATTTCTCATATACACATGTAAGCATGAATTGTGATAGGTTTTCTTACATGATAAGGGTTCTTAGGGTTGAAAGACTTTCTCACCTAAAATGAACAAATGTTAAGCTATTCTAATGATTAGTCAAGAGGCGATTACCCATGCTCTCCAAATGAATGACATGTGGCGATTACCCATGTCATATGATGTAAGGACAAGAGGATATTACCCATGTTCCTTTAAGAGCTAAGATGAATATGAATAAGAACTATTCCGTGTAAGTTAAGATTAGTATCGAGTAGACAAGTGGTGATTACCCGTGTCCCATAAACTATGTGCCAACATAGGATTGTCTAGATATACATTAGCTAGTGGATCCACATAAGCTAGAAGTTCATGGTCCTTACCATGGAAGACAACTCTCTTTGGTGTGGGAGTCACCGGATTCCATGATGATAGCTCTCATGGTATTATATGTCAGTTAAGGCTACTTCCCACAACCAACCTATGATGAACTAAGATTACTCCAAGGAAGTATCCCACACATGTTTAAGATGATGATTATGTGCATTGACCATGTTTTATGACTCATGTTTTCTAACCCTCTTATCTCATGTTTTAGCTTGGTCATTGCATTTCATGAAGGTATCTCATTTAAGAATGTTTTCAAATGTTTTATGCATGGCTATCATACTTCGTACATATTTTGTACTAACACATACTCTTCCCTACATTTTCCCAAATATAGGGTTTGACAGTCAGGGTTCCCAGTTTCGTGGCTAGAGTTCGTTAACAAGATTCCAAGCTTGGGTGAGTCCTCATGCTTTGAGGACTGGATCTTCATTGTCTTTAGTTCTTCCTTATTTTCAGTTTTGGACATGATGTACGGGCTAGGCCCAAATTCATTCTTATATACTAGATGGCTATTAAGACGATTTTAGAATTTCCTCTTTGCTTTATAAAACTTTGATACATTAAAACTGTTTTTTAAATATCTTGATTTTTATTTCTTATGTTACAAATGCTAAGTGGCTTGTATGGGGCCTCTCGGGGTCCTATACGCCGTGTTACACCTTGGGGCTACCTTGGGTCATGACAAACTTGATAATCAGAGCACAATGTTTAGAAAGGTCCTAGGATGTCTCATAAGACATGTCGATTTGAGTCTTTTCCATGAGTGTGAAGTGATCCACACTTATGAATGAGAGGCTACAAGATGTTTAGGAAACTCCACTTCTTTCATTACTCTAAAGTCATGCGATAGAGTTTAACTCTATAAGGTCTCTCTCCTAATCCTTATCTGATGCTCTATAGGAGATGGGTACTCGAAGAGCTTATGCTAGAAGGAATGTGAGGGAGAATGCGGAACAAGAAGCTCCTCCTCATGCTTCTCAAGTTCCAGTCGACCCTTTGGACTGATGTGAAGTTTAGGGATGCTTTTCAAGTGTTGGCCCTAGCAGTGACGGCCCAAGCCAATAGGGAGGTTGCGGTTCCCATTAACCCGAATGTGGGTTCAGCGACATCCAGAGTGAGGGACTTCAATAGAATGAATCCCCTGAAGTTTCATGGTTCTAAGGTTGAGGAATATTCTTAAGAGTTCATTGATGAGGTTTACAAGGTGTTGATGATTATGGGAGTGACACCGGTGGAAAAGTCGGAGTTGGCCGCTTATCAACTTAAAGGTGTTACTCAAATTTGGTTTAACCAATGCAAAGAAGGGAGATTGAAAGATGCGGGCCCTCTTGATTGGGAAAAGTTCAAGGTTGCTTTCTTTGATAGATTCTTTCCCCTTGAGATGAGGGAGAAAAAGGTGCTTGAATTGATCAACCTTCGTCAAGGAAGTATGAGTGTGTAGGAATATGCTTGAAGTTCACACAATTTTCTAGATATGCTCCTACTATAATTGCCGACCCTAGGGCAAAGATGAGTAAGTTTGTTTTGGGTGTGTCCGAAATGGTTTATAAGGAATGTCATACCGCCATGCTTGTTAATGATATGGATATCTCTCGCCTCATGGTTCATGCTCAACAAATTGAAGAGGAGAATCTTAAGGAAAATTCTAGGGAGACAAAGAGGGCTAAAACTGATGATGGTAATTTCTCACATGTAAGGTCCGATGGGCATGGTTGTTCTAAGTTTCGACAAAGGTTTTTTGGTAAAGGTTCCTCCAATGCTCCTTCTAGGTTCAACAAAGAAAGGGTGTCTAACCTTAAGCCTCAGGAAGGAAATGGTAGTGGGTCTTTATTGCCTACTTGTGCTAAGTGTGGAAGGAAGCACGAGGGTAAGTTCCTAGCGGGTTCCAATGCTTGTTTTGGCTGTGGTAAGATGGACCACAAGATAAGAGATTGTCCTTAAGTTGCTAAGAATGAAGGGGACAATCGCCAAAGGGCTCAACCTAATCCTTCATCCGGTCCAAGTGGTTCGGTTTCAAATGCTCCCAAGCAAAACATATTTTATGCACTTCCGACTCGTCATGGGCAAGAGGGTTCTCCTGATGTGGTTACCGGTATGTTGAAAGTCTTTCAACTTGATGCTTATGCTTTACTTGACCCGATGCTACCTTGTCTTTAGTGACGCCATATGTGGCTATGAGGTTTGATGTTCTTCCGGATGTGCTGTTAGATCCTTTTTCTGTCTCTACTCCTGTTGGTGATTCTATTGTGGCTAAGAGGGTCTATAGAAAGTGTCCCGTGTCCTTGTCCCATAGAGTTACCCTTGTTTATTTGGTAGAGCATGACATGTTAGATTTTTATGTTATCCTTGGTATGGATTGGCTGCACTCATGTTATGCTTCTATTAATTGTAGAACTCGTGTACTCAAGTTTTAGTTCCCAAATGAGCCTGTCCTAGAGTGGAAATGGGGAAATTCTATGCCTAAGGGTCAATTTGTCTCTTGTCTTAAAGCTAGAAAGATGATTTCTAACTGTTGCATCTACCATCTAGTAAGGGTGAGGGATGTAGATTTCGAAACCCCTACTCTTGAGTTGGTCCCCGTAGTTAAAGAGTTTCCAGAAGTGTTCCCAGATGATTTAACCGGTATTCCTCCCGAAAGGGAAATAGACTTCGGTATTGACCTTCTTCCAGATACACAACCTATTTATATTCCTCCTTACCGAATGGATCCGACAGAACTAATGGAGTTGAAAAAACTATTGAAAGATTTGTTGGATAAGGGTTTCATCTGACTAAGTATCTCTCCATGGGGTGCTCCATTTTTATTCTTTAGAAAGAAAGATGGTTCTCTGTGTATGTATATAGACTATTGGTAGTTAAACAAGTTTACCATTAAGAATAAGTATCCTCTCCCAAGGATAGATAATTTTTTTGACCAACTTCAAGGAGCGAGTTACTTTTCCAAGATGGACCTTCAGTCGGGTTATCACCAATTAAGGGTGAGGGAAGATGACATTCCAAAGATGGCCTTTCGAACTCGGTATGGTCATTATAAGTTTTTGGTAATCTTGTTTGGCTTGACTAATGCTCCGGCGGTATTTATGGATTTGATGAATAAGGTGTTTAGACAGTACCTTTACATGTTTGTGATTCTGTTGATTGATGATATATTGATCTATTCGAGAAGTGAGGATGATAACATCAACAATTTGAGAATTGTGTTGCAAGTTCTCAAGGACCAACAACTCTTTGCTAAGTTTAGAAAATGTGAGTTTTGGCTAAGGTCCATAGCTTTTCTTGGTAATATTATTTCAAGTAAGGGTATTGAGGTAGATCCTAAGAATACGGATGCGGTCAAGAGTTGGCCTAGACCTCTATCCCCTTTGGACATTAGAAGCTTCTTGGATTTGGCTGGTTACTATAGAAGGTTTATTGAGGGATTTTCGTCAATTGCCTCTCCATTGACAGCATTGACTCAAAAGAAGGCTAAGTTCATTCTGAAGCATGTGAAAAGACCTTTTAGGAATTTAAAGATATACTTACTTCCGCTTCAGTGTTGAATTTACCTGAAGGGACTGATTGTTTTGTTGTTTATTGTGATGCCTCAAGAATTGGGCTAGGATGTGTGCTTATGAAAAATGGGAAAGTTATTACCTATGCTTCAAGGCAACTTAAGATTAATGAGGAGAATTATCCTACCCATGACCTTGTACTAGCGGCAGTTGTTTTTGCCTTAAAGATTTGGAGGCACTATTTGTATGGTGTCCATGTAGATATGTTTGCCGACCACAAGAGTTTGCAATATATGTTTAATCAGAAGGATCTAAATCTTCACCAAAGAAGGTGGCTTGAGTTTTTGAAAGAATCTGATATGAGTGTTCTGTATAACCCTGGTAAGGCGAATGTGGTGGCAGAGGCTCTTAGTCAGTAATCTATGGGAAGTGTTGCTCACATTGAGGATGATAAGAAAGTGTTTGTTCGATACGTTCATAGATTGGCCCGATTGGGTGTTCAGTTAGTGGACTCCACCAAGGGTGGTGTTATGGTTCACAATGGTTCAGAATCATCTTTTGTGGCGGATGTGAAAGCTAAGGAAATTCTTGATCCGACATTGGTTGAATTAAAAGAAGTAGTGCTTAAGAAGTCCGTTGAGGCTTTCTCCCAAGGGGGGAGATGGGGTACTTAGATATCAAGGTAGTTTGTGTGTTCCTAATGTTAATGACTTGAGGGAGAAGATCTTGTCAGAAGCCCATAGTTCTCGATATTCCATTCACCCAGGAGCCACCAAGATGTACCATGATTTGCGGGAGATCTATTGGTAGAATGAGATGAAGAAGGATATTGCGAAATTGGTGGCTAATTTTCCTAATTGTAAACAATTGAAAGTTGAGTATCAGAAGCCGGGAGGTTTATCCCAAGACAATACATTAGCATTCCTACTTGGAAGTGGGAAGATTTGAATATGGACTTTGTTGTTGGTTTTCCTCGCACCCAGTGACAACATGACTCGATTTGGGTTATTGTAGATCGGATGACGAAATTGGCTCATTTCATTCCCGTCAAGGTTTCTTACTCGGTGGAAGACTATGCTAAGTTGTACTTGAGAGAGATGGTAAAATTGCATGGAGTGCCTTTATCCATTATCTCAGATCGTGGTACTCAATTCACTTCTCCCTTTTGGAAATTCTTCCAAAGGGGTCTTGGTACTCGTGTTTAGCTTAGCACGGCCTTTCACCCACAAACCGATGGACAAGCGGAGTGTACTATCCAAACTTTGGAAAATATGTTGAGAGCATGTGAGATTGATTTCAAAGGAAATTGGGATAACCATTTGCCATTGATTGAGTTTGCATATAACAATAATTAACACTCAAGTATTGCTATGCCTCCATTTGAGGCCTTCTATGGTAGGAGGTGTAGATCTCCTATAGGATGGTTTAGGTGGGTGAAGTTGCCCTAATAGGTCTTAAGTTGGTACATGAGGCTATGGAGAAAGTTTGACTTATTAGAGAAAGGTTGAAAATGGCTCAAAGTCGACAAAAGTCATATGCCGATGTTAGAAAAAGGTATCTTGAGTTTGATGTTAATGATTGGGTTTACTTGAAAATTTCACCCATGAAGAGTGTAATGAGGTTTGGTAAGAAAGGGAAGTTTAGTCCCCGATATGTAGGCTCATATCAAATTTTGAGGCGTATTGGTAAGGTTGCTTATGAACTAGAATTGCCTAATGAGTTGACATCGGTGCATCCAGTTTTCCATGTCTCCATGTTGAAGAAATTTTGTTGGTGATCCGACATCTATAGTTCCCTTAGAAATTTTGGGAGTTGATGAGAATCTTTCTTATGAAGAAGTTCCGGTTGAGATTTTAGACCGGCAAGTTAAGAAGTTGAGAAATAAAGAAGTTGCCTCTGTGAAAGTTTTGTGGAGGAATCAATTAGTTGAGGGTGCTACTTGGGAGGCCGAGGCCAATATGATGTCCCAATATCCTCATATTTTTTCCTTCTACCCCTACTCTAGATTGAGGTATTTATGTTCCTCATAGTTTACTCTTTGGTGTCATGTGTCTTAGATATTCCCATGATTTCCTCAATTATGAATGTTCATGAAAAAGCTTAAGTTTTGAGAAAATGGTCAACTTGATTGATTTCCTCATGTTTATGTCCATTTGAGTGTGAGTTGCATATAGACTTCATGATATGATGTTTTGAACATGCTTTAGCATGGAGTTGATGTTTCCTCCTCGGATATGTGCATTTATGTCATTGCATGCTTGTTGGGCTGCTAGATTTGAGTTCTTTTCTTTTATGAGATGGCTAGAATCCCATTCGAGGATGAATATTCCGAAGGGGGAGATAATGTAACACCTCGGAATTTAGAAGTCTAGAAATTGAGCCAAATAGGAGGTCACCAACCTATAACTGAGCCATGGCACACTTCACGGGCCGTGAAGGGAACCACGACTCGTGGTGGTGCTCGTGGCTACGTTCCAGTGCATGGCCAAAAGGGGCTTCCCTCTCACAATCCCTTAGATGGCTCGTGGAGAGCCTCATGCCCCGTACTGGCGGTCGTGGAGGGGAGTCAAAATCCACCTCAATGTCAGCCTCCTCCCACGAGCCCTAGACGGGTCGTGAAGGGCTAGACGACCTGTGAAGGTGGGCGTATCGAGGGTGAGGACTTGCCTAGCCACAGGTCTAGGGACAATGACTGCCCAGACGGCTCGTGGACCCCTAGACGGCTCGTGAAGCCCTCCATCTAGGGGCTCGCGTCAGCTGTAAGTCAGGGTCAGTTGAACTTTTTCCTAATTATTTTATCTTGATACTAGGTCATTTTTCCTTTTCCTAGAACCCCATATATAAGTTTTTTTTAACCCCAAAATCAACCCATTCAAGTCATTCTCTCAAATTTACTAAAGAAGAAGAAGTCTTCCTCTCAAAATATTTCTGTCTCTAGAAAAGCTTAAAGAAGAAGGATTCAACCTAGGGTTCCAAGTCAAGTATCCAATTCCTCCATTAAAGTTAAGAAATTGACATTGAGGTATGATAGTTTTAATCCATGGAAGCCTTTGATCCATAGAGTTCCCAACTTCTCCAATTTTCAAAGTTAGAATTCCCCAATTGAGTTGGGGTTTTCTTCTATGTTATGGGTTCCTTAATTATTGATCTAATTCATTAAATTATAATCACTTATGCATGAATTGAGTTAATCTCATATTTTTATGATAATTCCCAATGAACCCATGTAATCCCCATGATTTCCAAGTTATGATTATATAATGTGGGTTTTGGATTATGAAAGAGAAGTTTATGAAATCAAGCATGTTCTCATAAAAATTATGTAAATGTTTTAAGGATGCTTTGAGAATGAAGTTTCAATGATGTTTCTATTGTTGTATTGTTGAAAGGATTTCTCATATACACATGTAAGCATGAATTGTAAAAGGTTTTCTCACATGATAAGGGTTCTTAGGGTTGAAAGGCATTCTCACCTAAAATGAACAAATGTTAAGAATATATTCTAATGATGATGCAAGAGGCGATTACCCATGCTCTCTAAATGAATTACAAGTGGCGATTACCCGTGTCATATAATGTAAGGACAAGAGGCGATTACCCATGTTCCTTTAAGAGCTTAGATGAATATAATAAGAACTATTCCGTGGAAGTTAAGCTTAGTACCGAGTGGACAAGTGGAGATTACCCATGTCCCATAAACTATGTGCCAACATAGGATTCTCTAGATAGACATTAGATAGTGGATTCACATAACCTAGAAGCTCATGGTCCTTACCGTGGCAAGTAAGACAACTCTTTTCGGTGTGGGAGACACCGGATTCCATGATGATTGCTCTCATGGTCTTATATGTCGGTTAAGGGTACTTCCCACAAGCATGTTATGATGAAATAAGATTACTCCAAGGAACTATCCCACACATGTTTAAGATGATGATTATGTGCATTGACAATGTTTTATGACTCATGTTTTCTAACCCTCTTGTCTCATGTTTTAGCTTGGTCATTGCATTTCATGAAGGTATCTCTTTTAAAAATGTTTTCAAATGTTTAATGCATGGCTATCATTCTTGGTACATATTTTGTACTAACGCATACTCTTGCCTACATTTCCCCAAATGTTGGGTCTGACAGTCAGGGTTTTGAGTTTCGTGGCTAGAGTTTGTTGACGAGATTCCAAGCTTGGGTGAGTCCTCATGCTTTGAGGACCTGATCTTCATTGTCTTTAGTTCTTCCTTATTTTCAGTTTTGGACATGATGTACGGGCTATGACCAAATTCATTCTTATGTACTAGATGACTATTGAGATGATCTTAGAATTTCCGCTTTGCATTATAAAACTTTGATACATTAAAACTGTCTTTTAAATCTCTTGATTTCTATTTCTTATGTTATGAATGCTAAGTGGCTTGTATGGGACCTCCCGGGGTCCTATATGCTATGTTACACCTAGGGGCTACCTTGGGTCATGACATCCTCATGTACCAACTCGGGACCTATCATGGCAACTTCACCCACATTAAACCAACCTATAGGAGATCTACACCTCCTACCATAAAGGGCCTCAAATGGAGCCATACCAATACTTGAGTGATAGTTATTATTGCATGAAAATTCAATCAAAGGAAAGTGATCATCCAGATTACCCTTGAAGTCAATTACACATGCTCTCAACATACCTTACAAAGTCTGAATGGTACACTCTTCTTACCATCGGTTTATGGATGAAAGGCCGTACTAAGCTTAACACGAGTACCAAGGCCACTTTGGAAAGATTTCCAAAATAGAGAGGTGAATTAGCTACCACGATCGGAGATAATGGATAAGGGCACTTCATGCAATCTCACCATTTCCCTCAAATACAACTTAGCATAGTCCTCCGCCGAATAAGACACCTTGACGGGGATGAAATGGGATGATTTTGTCATTCAATCTACAATAACCCAAATGTAGTCATGTTGTCGCCGGGTGCAAGGCAAACCAACAATGAAGTCCATATTCAAATCTTCCCACTTCCAAGTAGGAATGCTAATATCTTGGGATCACCCTCACAACTTTTGGTGCTCAACTTTCACTTATTGGCAATTAGGACACTTAGCCACAAATCCCACAGTGTCCTTCTTCATCCCATTGCAGCAATAGATCTCCCGTAAGTGTCACGTCCCGAGGCTACCCCCTTGACGTAACACGGGACCTAGGCTCATAAGTGACCCCAAGCTAACCTTGAGTCTCGAATATCATAAGCATACTAAAAATAACTAATTAAATCATGAACTATGCGCAAGCTAAATCAACAAAATATCTGATGTGGGGACAAAACCCAAATAGTCTGAATATAAATGTGAAACCATAAGAGTTTAGTGATAACTGAAACAACCACTTAACAACTCAAGCTGGATCTACTACTACGTTGCAAAAGACTCTACTTAATTGAGTTTCTGGGACATGCCCCCAGCTAACTCTAACAAAATTGAAAACTGGAAATAAAGACAAAAATAGAAAGCATGTATATTGTCCTCGGAGTATGAGGACTCACCACTGAAGCTGCTGAAGCCAAATCGAGAATCGATCTAAGTGTGATCTGGATGTTGAGTTCCTGAACCTACATCATGAAATGATGTAGCACAAAGTATGCATCAATACTTGGAATGTACTAAGCATGCATGATATAGATATGCTAAGCTGAACAAATTATATAAGATGAAAAATGCATACATGAGCAATAATATAATACTAACAAGGATATAGATACGTACTAAAGTATAACTGAAAGATAAACTGAATGCAATGAGTAAGTACTAATCATGAAGATAACATGTTGAACTGTATACTAAAGTAACTACTGAAAACCTGGTCAATCCACTAAGAGTATGACTGTGGGAGCTACTATTAACCGACATAAACCACATGATCTAAACGTGGAGTCCGATGTATACACCCCATCGAGAGGACCCAATATACCTTGCCAGGGGTATAGAGGCATGATTATGGCGTGATCACTAATACTGATGCCTAATAGGGGGGAATTATAATCCTACGCGGGTACGTAGTTCTGGGACTATGAGGGTACGCTGAACCCTAGTCCAACTCGATGCTAAGTCTTCTCCCAACTGAATACATATGAAGCTAGAATGCATTAAATACTAAATAGCTCAAAACACTGACATGTTAACTGAGAATGCAACATTTTTATATTGAGTATGAGATATTCAAAATCTGGGGCATGATTTTCTGGTTAACTGACCTAGTTAGTATAATTCATGAACTAAGAGAATTTACATAAACTAGGGTTCTGAGTAATATACAAGGAATTAAGCAACATTTCTAAGAAAACATGTTATTTAGACAATGGATACTATAGAAGCTAAAATCACCACAATTCCGAAGATTTTACAAACCCTCGGTCTTCACAAGTTATGTGGAATCAAGGAACTAACTCAAATCTAGGGACCTAGTGGATAAAAATAACCCACTAGTGAAATCCCACATACCTAACGACGAAATCTATGGAGAAATCCTTTGGATTTCAGGGTTGAACTTCGAGGAACACGTCTGCTTGTTCTTGAAAGAAACTAGCACCTCTTTCTCTTCTATTCGTTCTAACTTAGATGGTTTTTGGAGAATGAGAGTTCTGGGTATGTCTGACAATATTTTTAGGCTTAGACTGAATAAAAGAACGTAGTTTAGGCATCAAACGACGTAGTTTAAGTGCCCCTACGCAAAGGAAAAGGACAAAAATGACCCTGACTTAAAGTTGACGAAGTGCCACTGACGAGTGGACTGACGGGCCGTCGTTTGAACCACTGCCAGTTAACTGGGTCGTGGTTCGTGGCCTGCGCGACATGGCTTCACTAAAATGAGCATAAATTTTTACTTCGACCTTAGATTTTAGAAAACTCGGTGGCGTTGGTAAGAGGATTCAATTATCTTTAATTTGATAGGTCATGAGCCACCTAATTCATTTTGTGTTAAAAGATATGACCGTTTAAAGTTGACCCAAAAGCTGACCCTCACCTACGGTCAGGCCGTGGGTGGGATCAGAGACCTCTAAGTCTGGAATCTAATGACGGGACCCCACCTACGGTCCGTGGTCCGAGAAATGGTATATCGGTGGCTTCCGTTAGTTCTGACACCAGATCCTCGAAAGCTACATTTTCCCATCTTCTTGAATCAAAGGTGTTACAATATCTCCCCCTTGGGAACATTCGTCCTCGAATGAAGTCTAAACAAGCTGAGTATGGAAGGAAGGAGCTGCAATCCCTACCACTAAGTAGTAGAAACTTATATCTCACTCAATGACAAATATGCTGAAATGCAAGAATAACTGAGGGAACAAAATGCTAAGAATGAATTACTCAAGAGTAAACTAAGAGACTGGAGAGGAACTAGTACCTCAAGCTGAAACAAAACAGAAGGAAAGAGGTGAGAATACTTGTCCATCATGGCTTCTTTTGCTTCCCAAGTAGATCCCTCTACGGACTGACTCCTCCACAAAATCTTCACTGAAGCGACTTCCTTATTTCTCAACGAACGAACCTGACAGTCGAGAGATACAACTGGAACCTCTTCATAAGTGAGACTATCCTTCAGAGCCACACTCTCTAATGGTACTATCGATGCCGGATCACCCACACACTTCTTCAACAAGGAAATATGAAAGACTGGATGAACCGCTGCTAGTTCTGCTTGCAACTCTAACTCATAAGCCACATTAACAACCCTTTTCAGGATTTTGTAAGGTCCTACATATCTGGGACTGAGCTTCCCTTTCTTGCCAAATATTATCACCCCCTTCATAAGTGACACCTTCAGCAAAACCCAATCATTGATTTCAAACTCTAAGTTCCTTCTTCTCACATATGCATAGGACTTCTGACGACTCTAAGCTGTCTTTAGTCTATCTTTGATGAGTTGAACTTTCTCCATAGCTTCATGAACCGAATCTTACCCAATCAAGGCTACTTCACCTACTTCTAACCAACCAATTGGGGACCTGCACCTACGCCCATATAGTGCCTCATACGTGGCCATGTGAATACTGTAATGGCTATTATTATAGGAGAACTCTATGAGAGGTAGGTGATCATCCCAACTACCTTTGAAATGGATCACACAAGCTCTCAACTTGTCCTCTAAGGTGTGAATAATATGCTATGACTTACCATCCGTCTGTGGATGAAATTTTGTACTGAGATTTACCTGAGCACCAAGACCTCTGTAAAACGATCTTCATAGAGATTTAAATTGAGGACCTCTATCTGTGATGATAGACAAGGGAACCCCATGTAACCTGATTATCTCATTGTTGTAGAGTCTGGCGTAGTCCTCCACTGAATCTGTAGACTTGACAGCCAAGAAGTGAGCTGACTTAGTAACTCTATCCACTATCACCCAAATAGAGTGATATTGTCTCTAAGTATGAGGTAAAACCGTAATGAAGTACATGTTTATCACGTCCCACTTCCACGTGGGAATGCTAATCTCTTGAGTCACACCTACTGGTCTCAGATGTTCTACTTTAACCAACTGACAGTTAGGACAGTTAGCCACAAAATCTGTGATGTCCCTCTTCATGTCGTTCCACTAATAGACTTCCCGTTGATCATGGTACATCTTAGTGGCCCCCGAATGAACAAAATACCTGGAATTATAGGCTTCTGTAAGAATTGGCCGCCACAATTCACCCACATTAGGAACACATAAGCGACCATGGTAACGAAGCACACCATCTCCCCCTTGGGAGCAAACCTCAACTTTCTATTGATGAACTCCACCCTTCAACTGAAGCAATATAGGGTCACTATCCTATTTCTCCTTAACCTCCGCTACCAATAAAGATTCTGACTCGTTCTGAACTATCACACCACCTTCTGTCGTGTCTATAAGGCAAACTCCTAAGCGAGCAAGCCAGTAAACATCTCTGGATAATTATTTCTTCTCCTCCTCAACATGTGATACACTACCCATAGACAGTCTGCTGAGAGCATCAACCACTACATTTGCCTTATCTGGATGGTATAGCACATTCATGTCATAGTCTTTTAGGAATACAAGCCATCTTTTTTTTTTGAAGATTTAACTCTTTCTGGGTGAACACATATTGGAGGCTCTTATGATCTGTGAACACATCAACATGAACACCATACAAGTAGTGTCTCCAAATCTTTAGGGAAAACACTACGGCTACAAGCTCGAGGTCATGAGTCAGATAGTTATTCTCATGGACCTTAAGCTATCTAGAAGCATAAGCTATGACCTTACCTCGCTTCATCAACACACAACCTAGGCTGACCCTGGAGGCATCAGAATAAATCACATAGCCATCTGAACCATCTGGTACAGTCAAGACAGGAGCTGTAGTCAACCTAGTCTTCAGTTCTGAGAAACTTTTCTCTTATTCATCTGACCACTGAAATTTGACCTTCTTATGAGTCAACTTGGTCAATGGGGAAGCTATGGATGAAAATCCTTCAACAAACCTCCTGTAATAACCTGCCAAACTCAAGAAACTTTTGATATCTGTTGGAGAGGTGGGTCTGGGCCAGTGCTCCACTGCCCCATTTTCTGAGAATCTACTCGGATCCCTTCACTAGACACTACATGACCAAGGAAAGAGACCGACTGTAAAAAAAATTCACATTTGCTTAACTTAGTGAATAAGTGGCGATCTTTGAGAGTTTGCAGAACAACTCTCAGATGAGTTGCATGCTCCTCCTCACTCTGAGACTAAATGAGGCTATCATTAATAAAGACGATAATGAAAAAGTCCAAATACTGTTTGAACACCCTATTCATTAAGTTCATGAAAGTTACATGAGAATTTGTTAGTCCAAAAGACATACTACAATTCATAATGACAATATCGAGTTCTGAAGGCTATCTTCGGAATGTCACTATCTTTGACTCTGAGCTGATGATAGCCGGATCTGAGGCCTATCTTAGAAAAGCAACTAGCACCCGGAAGTTGGTCCAACAAGTCATCAATCCTAGGGATAGGATATTTGTTCTTGATTGTGACTTTGTTCAACTGAAGATAGTCAATGCACATCCTGAGAGAACCGTCTTTCTTGTGCACGAACAACACTGGAGCACCTCATGGAGGGATGATGGGTCAGATGAAGACTTTATCTAAAAGCTCTTTCAACTATTCTTTCAATTCCTTTAGCTCAGCTGGAGCCATTCTGTAAGGAGGAATCAAAATGGGCTTGGTATCTTGAAGGAGATCTATTCCGAAGTCAATTTCCCTTTCGGGAGGAACTCCGGGAAGATCTTCTGGAAATACTTCTGGAAACTTATTTACTATCGGGACTGATTCAAGAGTTGGGGTTTCGAAGTTTGAATCCTTAACCTGAACAAGACGATATATATACCCTTTGGAAATTATTTTTCTGGCCTTAAGGTAAGAGATGAATCAACCTAAAGGCGCTGAGCTATTACCCTTCCACTCTAAGACTTGCTCATCTTGAAACTGAAACTGAAATCGAATGATCCTGTTTCTACAATTGACTGAGACATAACATGAATGTAACCAATCCATGCCAAGAATGATATCGAAGTCTACCATTTCTAACTCTTCAAGATCTGCTGAGGTGATTTTTTGAGAAACTATGACAGGGCAATTTCTGTATACCCGTCTAGCTATATCTGGGTCACCAACTAGAGTAGATACTGAGAAGGGTTCTTAGAGAGTTTCTGGACTGATACCGAAGTTTATTGCTATATACGGAGTTACAAAATATAGAGTAGCTCCTAGATCTAACAATGCATAAATATCTAAATGGAAGACTCATAACGTACCAGTGACCACATCAGGAGAACTTTCTTGGTCTTGGCGAGCCTTTAGAGCATACAACCTATTCTGGTAGTGACCACCACCTTTACCAAACGAAGCACCTTGCTAGGTTGGGCGACTTGATGGTGGTGCTGGAGCTGTAGACTGATCCCTATTGTTGTTACCTCCTTTCCCCTGCCTGGCAGAAGGGAAATACTTTCAACGTATGGCCAGATAGACCACACCCAAAGCACCCTTCCATACCTGTAAGACACTCGCCCGGATGGTTCTTACCACACTTTGGACAAATTGGGAAAGTCCTGTTAACTGAAGTACTCCCCTGAGACTTAGAGCCTGATGCCCTACCTTTCAGATCCTGTCGAAACCTGGGGGGATGGGGCACTAGCTGATGAAGATGCTTGGGCTTTAGACCTTTTCTAAAATGGTGAGCGATTCCCACCACCTGACTTTTGCTGTGAGTATTCATAATTTCTGTTCTGGCCTTTCTGTTATTCTTAGCCATTTCCCTAAGTTTTTCTCCCTCCACCTGCTGAGAATGAGTCATTAGTCTTGAGATATTCATATCCCCTAGAAGCATATCACTCCTGCACTCGGTCCTCACCGGATAGTATACCCCAAACAAGAACTTACTCATTTATGCTCTTTGATCGGCAACCATGTGTGGAGCATACCTGGATAGCTAAGTGAACTTCAGCCT
The DNA here is from genome assembly GCA_029582245.1 of Solanum etuberosum. Taxonomy (NCBI): domain Eukaryota; kingdom Viridiplantae; phylum Streptophyta; class Magnoliopsida; order Solanales; family Solanaceae; genus Solanum; species Solanum etuberosum. The sequence goes on from JAJONR010000390.1 coordinate 63,170, forward strand.
GTATTCCCCGACTGTCATTGAACCCTGGTTCAAGTTCATAAACTCCTGGGCCTTAGCCCCCCTTAATTCCCTTTGGAAGAACCTGTCCAGAAAATCTCCAGTAAAACAATCCCAAGTCACAGGAGCTGCATTCTCACCCCTGTTTTCCTTCCACTGAGTGTACCAAATATGAGCCACATCCTTGCGTTGATAGGATGACTCAACACTCTCAGTACAAGTCACCTGCATTACTCCAAGAATCTTTTTATCCTCATCAATTAAGTTATGTGGGTCATCACCAACCTGCGACCCTAGAAACTCAAGTGAATTCATATGAACAAAGTCTCGAACCCTAGCTGTAGCTGATCCACCCTTCGTATGTGTAGGAACTAGGGCCTGCTAATTATTCTGATTGGATACACTCTGAGGCAAAAGTAGGATCGCATTTCGAAATTTTTCATTTTTAACCTCATGGTTCGGGACTGGAGGAACTGCGTTAGCATTGCGTGCGTTAGCTCTACGAGGAGCCGTGATCTGAAATGCATAATGACGAATTAGAAAGGAGAAGTTGAATCATACCTCATACACGATAAGAATAGCAAATGAAATGAAGTTTTTCTTAAAATACTTTATAGCCTCCCCGTCATAGATGTGGCGCGCTTCACACCAATGAAAGAGACTCTACTAAGTGCGGCTTTAAGACACCGTATGACTCTTGAACGTAATGCTCTGATATCAAGTTTGTCACGCCCCGAGGCTAACCCCTTGACGTAACACATGACCTATGATCACGATTGACCCCAAGCTAACCATGAGTCTGGCATATTGTAAGCATACTAAAAATAACTAAGTAAAGCATGAACTATGCAGAAGCCAAATCAATAAATATCTGATGTGGGGATAAAACCCAAATAGTCTGAATGTTAATGTGAAACCATAAGAGTTTAGTGATAACTGAAACAACCACTTAAATACTCAAGCTGGATCTACTACTATGTATGAAAAAGACTCTACTGAATTGAGTTTTTGGGACATGCCCCAGCTAACTCTAACAAAATTGAAAACTAGAAATAAAGAGTATAATATAAAGCATTTCTATTGTCCTTGAAGTATGAGGACTCACCCCTGATGCTGCTGAAGTCGAATGGATAATCGATCTAAGCGTGATATGGATGCTGAGTGCCTGAAGCTATATCATGAAACGATGTGGCACAAAGTATGTGTCAGTACTTGGAATGTTCTGAGCATGCAGGATATAGATATGCTAAGCTGAACAAAGTATATCAGCTGAACAATGCATAACTGAGCAACAATATAATCTGAACAAGGATAAATATATATACTGAAGTATAATCGAAAGATAAACTGAATGTAATGAACAAGTACTAATCATGAAGATAACATGCTGAACTATATACTAAAGTAACTACTGAAAACCAGGTCAATGCACTAAGAGTCTGACTGTGGGACCTACTATTAACCAACATAAACCACGTGAGCTAAACGTAGAGTCCGATGTGTATGCCCCATTGAGAGGACCCAATATACCTTGTCAGGGGTATAGAGGCATGAGTGTGGCGTGATCACTAATACTGATGCCCAACAGAGGGTACTAATAATCCTACGCGGGTACGTAGTTCTTGGACTCTGTGGGTACGCTGAACCCTAGTCCAACTCGGTGCTAAGTCTACTCCAACTAAATGCATATCAAGCTAAAATGCATTAAATACTGAATAGCTCGACATATTGACATGCTGACTGAGAATGCAACATTTGTATACTAAGAATGTGACATTCAAAATTTGGGCATGATTTTCTGTTTAACTGACCTAGCAAGTATAATTCATGAACTAAGAGAATTTACACAAACTAGGGTTCTGAGTTTTATACAAGGAATTAAGAAACGTTTCCAAGAAAACATGTTATTTAGACTATGGATACTATAGCAGTTGAAATAACCATAATTCTCAAGATTTTACAAACCCTAGGTCTAAACAAGTTATGTGGAATCAAAGAACAGACTAAATTCTAGGGACCTAGTGGATGATAGGGACATACTAGTGAAATCTCACATATCTGGTGACGAAATCTACAGAGAAATCCTTAGGATTTCGGGGCTGAACTTCAAGGACACTTCTGCTTGTTTTTTAAAGAAAATGTTGCCTCTTTCTCTTCCTTTTGTTCTAACTTTGATCATTTTTGGAGACTGAGAGTTCTGGGTATGTATGACTAGATTATTAGGCTTAGACTGACTAAAACGACGTATTTCAGGCATCAAACGACATAGTTTAAGTGCCCCAACACATAGGGAAAGGAAAAAAATGACCTTGACTTAAAGCTGACGATGTACCACTCATGAGTGGACTGACGACCGTCGTTTGAACCACAACCCATCAACTAGGTCTTGGTTCGTTGCCTCCCCGACATGCTTCACCGAAACAAGCATAAAGTTTTACTTCAAGCTTGGATTTTCGCAAACTTGGTGGCATTGTAAAGAGGATTCAACTATATTTAATTTGATAGGTCATGGATCACCTAATTCATGTTTTGCTAAAAGATATGACTGTTTGAAGTTGACCCAAAAGTCATTTTCCTCTAAATAGCTGTTGACCCTCACCTACGGCCAGACCTACAGTCCATAGGTCAAACCACAGACCGTTCTAGTCGGCCATGGGTGGGATCATAGACCCCTAAGTCTGGAACCCAATGATGGTATGACACACGGTCCGTCGGTGGCTTCTGTTGGTTATGACACCAGATCCTAGAAAGCTGCATTTTCCATCTTCTTGAATCAGAGGTGTTATAGCAAGTCACAGTACATCTTGGTGGCTCCTGGTGAATAGACTATTGGGAACAATGGGCTTCTAACTAAATCTGTTCTCTCAAGTCCTCGACAATAGGAACACACAAACGACCTTAATATCGAAGCACACCATCTCCCCCTTGGGAGAAAGCCTCAATGGACTTTTTAAGCACTTCTTCCTTTTAATTAAACCAAGGTTGGATCAAGACCTTTCTTGTCCTTCACATCTGCCACAAAGGACGATTCAGAACCATAACACGACCCTCGGTAGAGTCAACTAGCCGAACACCCAATCGGGCCAATCTGTGAACATCACGAACCAAATCTTTCTTACCGTTCTCTACATGAGCCATACTTCCCATCGATAGTCGATTAAGGGCATCCACCAGCACATTTGCTTTACCCGGGTGATAAAGAACACTCATGTCATAGTCTTTCAATAACTCAAGAAACCTCCTTTGGTGAAAATTCAAATACTTCTGTTTGAGCACATAGTGAAAACACTTATGGTCAGTGAAAACATCTAGATGAACACCATATAAGTAATGCCTCCAAATATTTAAGGCAAAAACAACCGCCGCTAGCTCAAGGTCGTGGGTAGGATAATTCTTCTCATGAACCTTAAGTTATCTTGAGGGATAGGCAATGACTTTTCCATTTTGCATAAGTACACATCCTAACCCAACTCTTGAGGCATCACAATAAATAACAAAGCCATCATTCTCTTCCGGTAGAGTCAACACCGGAGCGGAAGTAAGTCTATCCTTCAACTCTTGGAAACTCTTTTCACATGCTTCGGACCATATAAACTTAACCTTTTTTTGGGTAAACACCTTCAATGGAGAGGCAATCGAAGAGAACCCTTCCACAAACCTTCTATAGTAGTCGGCTAAACCCAAGAAACTCCTAATATCCGAAGGGAATAGAGGTTTAGGCCAACTCTTGACCGCATCCGTCTTCTTAGGATCTAGCTCAATACCCTTGCTAGAAATAATGTGACCAAGAAATGCCACAAACCTTAGCCAAAACTCACATTTGCTAAACTTAGAAAAAAGATATTGGTCCTTGAGAACTTACAACACAATCCTCAAATGTTCGGTATGCTCGCCCTCACTTCTTGAATAGATCAATATGCCATCAATGAAGACAATCATGAATATGTCAAGGTATTGCCTAAACACCCTATTCATCAAATCTATAAATGCTGCCAGAAAATTAGTCAAACCAAACAACATCCCCAAGAACTCATAATGACCATATCGAGTCCGAAAAGCCGTCTTCGGAATGTCATCTTCCTTCACCCTCAATTGGAGATAACCCGAACGGAGGTTAATTTTAGAAAAGTAGCTTGCCCCTTGAAGTTGGTAAAACAAATCATCTATCCTTGGGAGAGGATATTTGTTCTTAACAGTAACCTTGTTCAATTGTCGATAGTCAATACACATACGGAGTGAACCATCTTTCTTTCTCACAAACATTACTGGAGCACCCCATGAAGAGATATTCGGTCGGATGACACCCTTATCCAACAAATATTTCAATTGCTCCTTTAATTCTTTAAGTTTTGCCGGAGCCATACAGTAAGGAGGAATAGAGATAGGTTGCATATCTGGGAGAAGGTCGATGCCGATGTCTATCTCCCTCTCGAGAGGAATACCAGGTAGATAATTTAGGAACACTTCTAAAAACTCATTCATAACAAGGACCGACTCAAGAGTAGGGGTCTCGGAATCTATATCCCTCACCCTAACTAAATGGTAAATGCAACCCTTAGAAATCATCTTTCTAGCTTTAAGACAAGAGATAAACTGACCCTTAGGCATAGAATTTCCCCACTTCCACTCTAGAATGGGTTCATTCGGAAAATAAAACTTGACTACACGGGTTCTACAATCAATAGAAGCATAACATAAATGTAGCCAATCCATACAAAGGATAAAATCAAAATCTAGCATATCAAGCTCTACAAGATCAACATGAGTGACTCTATGGGACAAGGAGACACAACACTTTCTATAAACCCTCTTAGCCACTATAGAATCACCGACAGGGGTAGAGACTGCAAAAGGATCTAAGAACACATCCGGAAGAATATTAAATCTCATCACCACATACGGCGTTACAAAAGACAAGGTAGCACCGGGGTCAAGTAAAACATAAACATCTAGTTGAAATACATTCAACATACCGATAACCACATTGGGAGAACTCTCTTATTCACCACGAGTCTGAAGTGCATAAAATCTTTTTTGCTTTTGATTTCTGCTAGGACCGGATGAAGGATTAGGTTGATCCCTTCGACGATTATCTCCTTCATTCCTAGAAACGAAGGGACAATCCCTTATCTTGTGATCAATCCTACCACAACCAAAACAAGCATTAGAACCGGCTAGACATTTACCCTCATGATATCTTCCACACTTAGCACAAGTAAACAATGAGAATCTACCACTATCCCCTCATTGAGGCTTAGGGTTTACACCCTATCTTTGTTGAACTTAGACAGAGCATTGGAGGAACCTTGACCGGAGAACCTTAGTCGAAATTTAGGACGGCCATGTCTGTCAGACCTTGAATGTGAAAAGTTAACATCACCGGTTCTCGACTTCTTTGTCTCCCAAGACCTTTCCTTATGTTTCTGCTCTTCGATCTGTTGAGCATGAACCATGAGACGAGACATTTCCATGTCATTAATGAGCATGGAAGTACGACATTCTTTAACAACCATTTCAGACACACCCGAAATGAACTTACTCATCCTTGCCCTAGGATCGACAACCATGGTGGGAGCATATCGAGATAGTTGTGTAAAATTCAAAGCATACTCCATCACACTCTTGTTTCTTTGATGAAGGTTGAAAAATTTAATTACCTTGGCCTCCCTCATCTTAAGGGGAAAGAACCTATCAAGGAAAGCAACTTTGAATTTTTTCCAATCAAGAGGACTTGTATTTTCTGCCCTTCTTTCTTTCCATTAGTTGAACCATATTTGAGCAACACCCTTTAGTTGATAAGTAGCCAACTCTGCCTTTTCCACCAACATCACCACCATGATCATCAACACCGTGTAAACTTCATCAATGAATTCTTGAGGATCTTCCTAAACCTTAGAACCATGAAACACCGGAGGATTCATCCTAGTGAAATCTGTCACCCCAGATTCTTCCATACCTACATTTGGGTTCACGGGAGCTACAACCTCTCTATTAGCTTGGGCCATCACGGCTTGAGCCAACACTTGAAAAGCAACCCTAAACTCTACATTAGTCACTTGCTCGGCCAAAGGGTCAACCGCAGCTTGAGGAGGAGCTTCTCATTCCATATTTTTTCCCTCATTCATTCTAGCATAACCTCTTCGAGTAGCCTTACCTTGTAGAACATCATGTAAGGATTAGAAGAGAGATATTATAGAGTTTGACTCTATCACATAACTTTTGAGTAATGAAAGAAGTGGAGTTTCCTAAACATCTTATAGCCTCTCATTCATAAATGTGAAGTGCTTCACACTCATGGACAATACTCTACTCGATGTGGCTTATGAGACTTTCCTAGGACCTTTCTAGACATTGTGCTCCGATTACCAAGTTTTTCATGACCCAAGGTAGCCCCTAGGCGTAACATGGCGTATAAGACCCCGAAAGGCCCCATACAAGCCACTTAGATTTCTTCATACAAGATAATAGAAATATAAGATTCAAAGACATTTCCAACATATAAAAGTTTGTAAAATGAAGCAGAATTCTAAACATTGTCTCAACAAGCCATCTAGTACATAAGAGGAGAAATAGGAAGCAACCCATACATCAAGTTCCCAACTGAAAGTAAAGAGAAGGAAATAAAAGCTAAATAACATCCTGGTCCTCGGAATATGAGGACTCCCCACTACTAAGTAAATGCTCAAGGTGACTCCTAGCCATGAGAATGATAACCTTTAACGTCAGACCCTACATTGGAGGAAACAATGTAGGCAAAAGTATGCGTCAGTACAAAAAATGCACTAAGTATGATACCCATGCATAATATATATAAAATCATGCTTAAAAGGGACGTTTTCATAATATGCGATGACCAAGCAAAAACATGATATAAAAGAGTGAGAAATATAAATCATAAAACATGGTCAATGCAAGCTAACATCTTTCAAACCATTGTGAGGTACTTCCATAAGTAAACTTAGTTCATCATTGTGGGAGATTTACCTTAACCAACATGTAAGACCATGTGTGCCATCAACATGGAATCTGGTGTCTACCCAACACCAAAAAAGGGTGTCCTACTTGCCAAGGTAAGACCATGAACTTCTAGCTATTATGGATCCACTAGCTAATGTCTATCTAGAAAATCCTATATTGGCACATATTTCATGGGACATGTGTAATCGCTACTTGTCCACTCGATGCTAAGCATAACTCCCATGGATTATCTATTATTCTTATTCATCTTTTCTTTAAAGGACTTGGCTAATCGCCTCATGTCCTCATATCATGTGACATGGGTAATCACCTCTTTTCTTTCATTAGAGTTCATGGGTAATTTTTTCTTTCCTCATTTTTAGAATAGCTCCTTAATATTTGATTCACTTTAGGTGAGAAGACCTTTCACCCTTAGAATCCTCTACGTGAGAAAACCTTTCACATTTATGCATGAAGTAATATTGTGAGAATTCTTTTTCCCAACAATTAACAACAACAACATCATATATGCTTTACTTTTAAAGCACAATTCCATAATTCTCCTTTCCTAATTCAAAACCCACGTTCAATCATCATATTCTAGAAAACATGGGTTATGGATGGGTTCATGGGAATTCATCTTAAAATTTATGATATTACATCAATCCATGCATAAAAGTTCACAAATCAATCAAAAAATCAACATTTAAAAGAACCCATAACATGGAAGAAAACCCTAACTCAATTTGGGAATTCTAGCTTTTCAAATTTGAGAATTTCGGGACTTCATGGAGAAAAGGGTTCCATGAATGAAGACTATCATACCTTGGTTATCAAACCCCTTAAGAATTTGGAGAATTTCTAGCTTGATCCTTGAAACCCTAGGTAGACTCCTTCTTCTTCAAGCTTTCTAGAGAGAGAAATATATTGGGGAAAAAGACTTGTTCTTCTTTTAAGAAATTGAGAGTGATTTCAATTGGAGAAATTTGGGGTTTAAAACACTTATATAGGACTTCTAGGTAAGGGTAAAACGACATAGTATTAGGCTAGAATAATTAGAAAAAGACCCAAAGCCCCTAAGAATATAACTGTCGAGCTCCCCGATGACCACGACCTATGGTCCGTCGATCAACTCACGGACCGTCCTGGTTGGCCGTCGTCTGGAGTTCAGAGACCAACTTTTAGACCTCAAATGACGGGGACCACCCACGAGCCATGGTCCTACCGACAGGCCATGGGTCCCAACCGTGGGTCTCAAATTTTGACCCTAAAATCACCCTAAGTCTGGGGCTCACCTACGGAACCTATTTACGGCTCGTGCATTGAATGACGGACCATCGTGGTGAACGGTTGAAAAAGTACTGAAACTTGACATTTGTAAAAACTTGACTGGTCAATCCACGGTGCAGACCTACGGTCCGTAGGTCATTCCATGGGTTGTAGGTGACTCCGTCGGCCTGGAACTAGATTTCTTAATAAAGCTGACTTTTCTACCTTTTTGAACACCAGGTGTTACAAGTACCTTTAGTAGACTGAATAAAATGTTTATTATGGTGAGAAGGAGGCAGATGCACAAAAAACACACAACCAAATGTATGAAAATTACCATAGCTAGGATTTTGGTGATAAAGACGATAATATGGAGGCTCAAGATTTAGCACTTTATATGGTAGTAGATTAATTAAATTGACAACAATAGACAATGCTTCCACCCAGTATTTGGATGGGATAGAGGATTCAGTCAATAAAGTGCAAGAAACATCTAAAAGATGACGATTTTTAAGTTTAGGAACCCCATTTTACTGTGGTGTATATGGACAAGAGCTTTCTGAGATAATTCCATTCTAAAGATAGAAAATTTTGAATTCATAAGACATATATTCTCCACCACCATCAGATCTTAATAATTTGATGCCCGTAGAAGATTGAGTCTCAATGAAAGCCAAAAATGTCTTAAACATGGAAAATACCTCATATTTTGATAGAAGAAAATACACACATGTAAACCGACTATAATCATCTACAAATGTAACAAAGTACTGGAAATGAGCATGAGAAACAATTGGTGAAATTCCACAAAACTTCACTATGAAGAACATCAAAACACTTTGTAGCATGACTAACAAAATTAGAGAAAGGAAGAGTTTTACTTTTGCCTAATTTACAAGTAGAAAAATTAACGGAAGCAGTTGAAAATTAAGTTTTATTCCATAATAAACAAGAATTAGATAAATGAGACAATACAATAGAATTTTGATGTCCTAGACGCTTATGCCAAACCTCAGTCTTGTTAGTTGTAGAAGTACAAGCAAAGGATAGAACATGAGGAATGAAAAAGTGTATAGGAAACAATCTTCAAACTTTAGGCCCCTTTGTTATTATCATCCCTGACACATGGTCCTGCACAAGACAACAATTACAAGAAAAAATCAAATCACAATTGTTATCCACCAATTTTCCAACTGAAATAAGACTAGTTGAGAGCTTTTGTCAAAGAACAACATTTTTGATTGTTGGAGTAATATCCCCAACCTTGGTAATGGGTAAATTACTACCATTTGCAATATATATTTTTGATGGACCTTGATACTCACCAACATTTTTAGTATGCTTTTTGAGTTGATCATTTGAAGAAATTTAGATGTAACATTAGTACCTTGTAATCCCAATGTTGAAAAGGCTGACACGATCATTTGAACAATTTCAAGAGTAAGCGCTTGTAATTAAAATGAGTTATCAACAGTGAAACCATTTATCCTAACTTGAAAAGATATTACCCTATGGTTTTGAGGGCATGTGGGACATTCTTTATTAATGTGTCCATGTTTACGATAATTACATAACTTCTTACAACAATTTCTAGCAATATGACCATATTCCTTACAACTGTAGCATTGAGTTCTAGTTATATACCTTCCCTTTACTTTACCTTGAGTAGCAAATGCAACAGTGACATTCGGCTCAGCGTTCAGCTTTAGGATCTCTTGGGTAAGGGATTCATTCGGCCTAGTGTATCGCCTTGGGGTTCCCCAATCCTGTTTGTAAAGAACAAGGATAGTAGTATGCAGATGTGTATTGATTATAGGCAATTGAATAAGGTGAGGTTGAAGAACCATTATCCTATGCCTCGTATTGATGATCTATTCGACCAGCTTCAGGGAGCCGTAATGTTTTTTAAGATTGACTTGAGATCCAGCTATCATCAGTTGAGGATTAGAGTAGCGGGCATCCATAAGACAACATTTAGGACTCGTTATGACCATTTTGAGTTCCTGGTGATGTGTTTTGGGTTGAGTAATGCCCTAGCAGCCTTTATGGATTTCATGACTCATGTATTCAGGCCTTATATAGACTCCTTCGTCATAGTCTTCATTTATGATATCTTGGTATACTCACAGAGCCATAGTGAGCATGAGCAACATTTGAGGATAGTTCTCCAGACTTTGAGATATCATCGGCTGTATGCCAAGTTCTCAAAGTTTGAGTTTTAGCTCGAGTCCATAGCATTCTTGGGGCACGTGGTGTCCAAGGACAACATTATGGTAGATCCAACGAAAATTGAGGCTATTCGTGGTTGGGCTAGGCCACTTCTGTGATTGAGATTCCGAACTTCATTAGATTGTGAGGATATTATAGGCATTTTATCGAGGTTTTCTCTACTATAGCAGCGCCATTGAATCGGTTGACTCACCAGGATGTTCCGTTTGTGTGATCGGAGGAGTGCGAGAGTAGATTTTTGAGTCTTAAAGAGTTGCTTACCACCGCTCATATATTGACTCTTCTAGTTGAGGGCGAGGGCTTCACGATATATTGTGATGCATCCGGCATTGGTTTGGGTTGTGTGTTGATGCAGCAGAGCTGGGTTAGTGCTTATGCGTCGAGGCAACTTAAGTTGCATGAGCGCAACTACCTCACTCATGACTTGGAGTTGGCGGTGGTAGTTTTCGTGCTTCAGATCTGGAGGCATTACCTATATGGAGTTCATTGCGAGATCTACATTGCTCTCAGAACATTATGACCCAGAGGGATCTTAATTCGAGGCAACGCCGTTAGATTGAGCTCCTGAGGGACTATGACCTCTCTATTCTTTACCATCCAGGCAAGGCAAAAGTAGTAGCAGACGACTTGAGCCGGAAGGCAGGGAGTAGGGGTAGTCTAGCCTTTCTTTCTGTTTCAGAGTGACCTTTGGCTTTGGACATTTAGTCCTTATCCAATCAGATGATCAAACTTGATGTTTCAGGTTCCAGTCGGGTGTTAGCTTATGTAGGAGTTCAGTCATCCCTACTTGATCAGCTCCGCAGTTGTCAGTCCGAGAATTAGTCTCTGGTGGCACTTAGAGATAAAGTCTTGGCAGGCGATGCAGGGCAGGCTACTTTAGATTCAGATGGGCTTTTGAGATTTGCCAATTGGTTGTGTGTTTTGAGAGTTGGGGATTTGATTCTGCTGATCGTTAGCGAGGCCCATGATTCTAGGTATTTTATCCATTCGGGCACCGCTAAGATGTATCCTGACTTGAGGCAGAATTACTGGAGAAGCGATATGAAGAGGGACATCTCAGACTATGTGTCCCATTGCTTGTGTTACGTGCAGGTAAATGCCGAGCATTTGAGGTGTGGTGGTGAGTTGCAGAGATTACCCATTCTTGAGTGGAAGTAGGAGCGCATCACTATGGATTTCTTAATGGGTTTACCTCTAACTTCTAGAGGTGTTGACAATATTTGGGTCATCGTGGATCGGTTAACCAAGTCAACACCCTTCCTTCCAGTTCATACTTCCTTCAATGCTGAGAGGTTAGCTTGTATCTACATTCGAGAGGTAGTCCGTCTTCATGGTGTGCCTGTTTTTATCATTTCAGACCGGCGTTCACAGGTTACCTCCAGCTTTTGGAGGGTATTTCAGGAGGAGTTGGGCACCCATGTCGATCTTAGCACAACATTTCACCCGCAGACTGATGGCCAGTCGAAGCATACGATTCAGGTTCTTGAGGATATGTTGCGGGCCTGTGATATGGACTTTGGAGGTCAGTGGGACTAGTTCTTGCCTTTGGCAGAGTTTGCATACAATAATAGCTACCATTTTGACATTCAGATGGCCCCGTTTGAGGCATTGTACGGTAGGCGTTGCTGCACTCCAGTTGGTTGGCTTGAGTGTACGGAGCCTAGGCTGCATGGTAGAAACTTGTTTCAGGAGGCCTTAGTTCATGTGAGGTTAATTCAGGATAGGGTTGAGATGACTTAGAGTAAAAATCAGAGTTATGCAGATTGCAAGCGTCGACCGTTGAGATTTGTCGTTGGTGACCGGGTATTCTTCTGAATATCGCCCATGAACGGCGTGAGGAGATTTAGGAAACGGCGCAAGCTTATCACCAGGTACATTGGGCCTTTTGAGATTTTGAGGATAGTTGGTGATGTGGCCTATGAGTTAGCTTTACCCCCACCATTCTCAGCTAGTCACCAGTTTTCCATGTTTTGATTTCGCGCCGGTATGTTCCAGATGAGTCTCATGTGCTCCAGTATGATGTTGTTGAGTTGGATGATCACTTGACCTATATTGAGGAGCTAGTTGCTATTTTGGCCAGAGATGTGAGGCAGCTGAGGTCTAGAGCCATTCCTGTGGTGAAGTTCCGTTGGAGGCATCGTCCAGTCGAGGAGGCTACCTTGGAGACCGAGTGGGAGATGCCGGAGCTGTTCCCCAACGTATTTGAGCCCTCAGGTACTTCTTGACTCGTACTTTCGTGGACGAAAGTACTTTTAATAGTGGATGTTGTAATGACCCTCCAGGTGATTTCTGGGTTTATGCCTTCTTTCCGTCGTTTAGAGCGTTCCTGTAGTGACCACAAGTCATTTATGACTTGCTGGCACTGACTGTTTGGTTGCGTGGTTGTTTGTTTGGGTTTTATCCCCGTTTTCCTATTTTGGATCTTTTGAAACTTGAAAAGTTTATTTCAGTCATAACCTCAGGTAAACAACCTCAGATGGGAATTCTAACGGATGCATCAGCTCCGGAGCAGCCAAATTAAGCAAGTAGCATGGTTTGCACGAGTCCCGAGGCTTTTGGTGTGACTTTGGGGCCATTTGGAGCTATAGCCTTTGAATTTTTGCTTCAGTTTGACTTTGGTAAACATTCTTGGTAAACGCACTCGAATGAGAATTCTGTCAGCGCGGTTAGTTCTAAAAAGTCAAATTTTGTCTAGAATGACCCTTCGCGCACTTCCCAGGCCTTCTGATCTTATTCCGAGGCCCATTGTGGAAATAGACTAAAAATGTTATTTGGGTGTGGGGCCCACTTTTTGTTGAAATGACCTCATATGGAAATTTCGTCTACGCCATTTAGTTTGAAATGTCGAATTTAGTGGGGTAGTATATCTCATTTATTTTCATCGGGTCCCGAATGAATTCTGAGGGTCCATTGGAGACTTTTTTTTTTAAAAAATATTGCAAAATCTGGTGTTTCTTGTGCAGACCTTTAGCGACCTGAATTTAGTCTTTTGGCGACTAGATTTAGCTTTTAGCGACTAGAACTGCTGCTATTTATATAGCGAAAAAGCACATTCAACCTCATTTTGAAACTTTGATATCTCGAGTTCTAGAGCTCCATTTTGGGTGATTAAAAGTCCGGTGTGTTCGGGTTTATGTTGGATGTGTGGGTGACTGTCCGGAGCATGTCGGAAAGTCGTCGATTGTGGTGTATCTATGTTGTAAGTTGCTGTCCGAAGTCTCTTTCTGTGTAAAGTTTTACATTTTGGTTTGTTGTTGCATGGAGCTGTTCCGAGCCCCCAGAGCTGCTCCGTTTTGGAACATAAGCTCCGGGGAGGGTTTAGGACCTCTTCAATGAGTTAATTCTGGAAATTTTGGAGCGGGTCCCATATTTCCCCATTTTCACTCCGAAATTGGTCTGTCTTCAATTTTGATGATTTTAGTGTCTAAATTATCGTGCTGATGCTGTGATTCTATTTTTGATAGTGTGGCAGTAATCCGAGGGCGTTCAGAAGGGAAAAGCTCTGGTAGAGTGATTTGAAGCGCGAATGGTTGGCCTTCAAGTAGGCTATGACTTTCTTTCCTTTAGATTGAGCCTTATTGTGTAATTGCATGCTGAATTGTGTGAATCTGGGGTGGGCTGCTAGTATTTCTTCTCATCTTCTCAGAAACCATGCTGTAGGGTTAATTTTCGGGTTGTTTCAGGGCAAGTACCATGCTGTCGGAGGGGTTGTTTATCTGTGGGTATTTGTGAATTACCTGTTGGGCTGTTTATTTTTCGTTGCAGGCGTAATATCTAGTTCGCTGTTTATTTATGTTGGAATTTCTCTTTGGCCTTAGTCTAGGATAGACTAGTGTTGCCTTAGACCCATGCACCTAATTGACTTTGGTATGTATCCGACGTCGATTCGGATGGACTAAGTCCTTGTAGACCGACATAGAAGACTTGGGTATAATAGTTGAGCCTAGCTTTGGGCTTTTTATTGCTTGTGATCCTTTTGGCTTCTCCCTATTTCTGTGATGCCGATGCGTGATCAGAGGTGCAGTATTTTCCTGGTTTGGGTTTTTCACGGTCAGTTCTGGTGTGAGGTAGTTGGTAGTGGACGTCGATCCACGATGGCTTGAAGTTAATTCGCCCATTTTGATGTGGTTGGTAGTGGACGTCGATCCACGATACCTTGGAATTTGAGATCCTCTACGAAGTTGATTTTACCCGCACACTCTGGCTTGCATTAGGCAGGGGCCCGGGAGTGATAACTGACTTACCTGGCTGGCATTGGGTAGGGCCCCCGGGGGGATAAGCTGGCTGGGTAGTTGGATATAAGTTACTTCAGGTCCTCTTCGGAGTTGACAGGCCCGCACACTCTGTCTCGCTAAGGCAGGGCCCCCGAGAGTGTTAGACGGCACACTTGGCTGGCTAGGGCAGGGCCCCCAGAGTGTTAGCGTATTGGGCAGTTGGATTAGGGCTTTTGGAGGGGATTGATATACCCCTACGTGACACTCCCCTGGCTGGGTAATGCCTTGAGTTGCTAGCGGGCTGGGTGGCCCGATGTGGAAGTGAGACTTGTAGACTGGGTTGGAGTTGTTGGTTGTGTCGGTACAGAGTTGAGTTTCTTTTGGGTTCCGTAGTTGTGGCTTCTCTATGTTTCATCGGGCTTGTAGGAGTTCGTTTGGGTTCTTGTTTTTTTGTTCATGAGTGTACCTTGCGGGTCTTATGGGGGGCCTAGCTGGGTTTCGGTTCAATATCCTTAGACAAGCTCTCTGATTGTTCTGCTCTTTTTTCTATTGACCTCTGTTCGTGTTTGATCCTGTATTTTCCGTCTGTTTTTACCTTTCTTGCTCAGTCGGCCTATGATGCCTATTGGGTACCTATTGCTTTGGTACTCATGCTATACTTTGTATCTGTTTTTATAATGCAGGTCAGAGCACCAACTATCAGCGTTGAGGTCGAGCATGCATCAGTATGTTCTGGAGACGAGGGCGAACACATGGCGTTGTGGGATTTCCTTTCTCCATTCCGTATTTACATTTTGACTTGCCTTTTACTTTTTGAGGCAGTCTTGTTTCTGTGGTCCACTCTTGGGACTTGTACTCTTTCAGTAGTTCTGTACATGTGACTTCCATGTTCTGGGAGGTATCTTTTTGTATATATAGTTTTGGGTTCGCTTCCACCTTCCTCTGATGTATTCTGTTTATTTATGTTTCACTTAGTTGAGGATAGTTCCCCCTCAGTCCGATTACTCTCAAGTTCTGGGACAGGGTTTGGCTTACCTACTTGCGGGTTGGTAGGCGCCATAATGGCTCGAGAAATCGGGTCGTGACAAAGTTCGTATCAGAGCCCTACGTTCATCAATGTCACTTGTACATAACTAACATCTAGTAGAGTCTTGAGGATCGGCGCAAAGACGTCCTTGTTTTATCTTCGGGAGGCTACATGATGTCTTTTTGGAGTTCTCCTATTTTGTATCATTTTCTGCATTGTTGTCCAGTTGGTTTCATGTAATCTTACTTGTTTCACTGTATCGAGGGATGGCTCGCACGTGCAATAGAGGTTGACCCCGAGGTCAAGGCCGGGCTGCAGTGCCAACCCGAGAGAGAGGGAGGACTCCGGAGCTAGAGGTGGAGCCTAATATAAACCAGAGTCCTCCCCAGCCGGTGGGTCCGGGACCATCCCTGCCACCACCCGCACTAGCTGCCACCCCTGATCTTCAGGCTATGCTTACGCATATTCTAGTTGCTATAAGGGGCATTCAGCAGCAGTAGTAGGCCCCAACACCAGTTCCAGAGCCGGCTCCAGTACCGCAGGGTCAGCCTGCAGCAGCGGCCCCAGAGGTTCAGCAGCCGCCAGTACCGGCCCCCATTCAGCCAGATGTTTTAGACGAAGTTATGCCACTGAGGGAGTAGAAGATGCTCGGGGTGTTTCTGAGACTGTCCCCGCCGAAGTTTTCTGTGGTAGTTGGCGAGGATGCCAGGAGTTCCTTACTACTTTTCGGGAGCGACTACAGACTTTGGGGTTGGTGGAGTCGAGGAGAGCCGACTTCATAGCTTATCAGTTAGATGGGCCGGTCAGGCAGTGGTAGCGCTCTTTCATAGAGACCAGACCAGCTGGGTCTCCGCCAGTGACGTCCATAGAGTTTTCTGAGGCTTTTCTGGCTATATTTATCCCGCGGAGTGTCAGAGATCGGCTCTGTGATGAGTTCTTGAGGTTGGAGCAGGGCTCCATGACAGTAACTGAGTATGAGGCCATATTTCATTAGTTATCCCGTCATGCCACCATGATCTTGCCTACAGAGGAGGAGAGATTTAGGTGCTTCGTTAGAGGGTTGAGGTTTCAGCTGCATATTGAGTCGCAGTCTATGGTTTCAGTGAGCCGCTCTTTTCTGGATGTAGTGGACCATGCCCACATGCTTGAGAAGCTCCGTCACGAAGCCCACGGGGGAAGCGGCAAGAGGGCCAGGCAGGGTGACAACATTAGTGGGGCCCATCCTAGGCCTAGGGATACTCGGGACCGGGTTCATCAGAGGTTCCAGCCAGGTCAGTCTAGTCACCCATTTCAGGCATCATTGAAGTTATCAGAGGGTTACCTACACCGTCAGGGTGGTTACAGGGTTGCTACATGTGTGGGGAGCTTGGGCTTTGGTCCAGAGAGTGTCCTAGCTCTAGATCAGCATTACCTACTCCTCAGGCAGCGAGACTGGTAACAACAGTAGCCCCTCCAGCTAGAAGATGAGGTCAGCATTAGGGTGTTCGGGGAGCTCCCTAGGGAGGTAGGGCAGGTGGCAGAGTTGATGCGCGTGGTAGAGGCGCCCAGGGCCATTTCTATGCAGCTCCAGCTAGAGTAGAGGTCGAGGCGTCAGATGATGTGATCACATGTATGGTTCTCTTATGCCATCAGTCTGCTTCAGCCTTATTTGATCCTGGTTCTACTTATCCGTATGTGTCTACATATTGTGCTTCTCAGTTGGGGGTGAGTCTTGAGCCCTTAGTGGTACCATTGCGTGTTTCTACCCGAGTATGGGATTCTTTAGTAGTGGATCAGGTTTGTAGATCCTGTGTGGTGACTATTCAGGGGCAGGATACCCGGGTGGACCTTATTGTGCTCAGTATGGTGGATTTTGATTTGATCTTGGGCATGGACTGGCTATTCCCTCACGGAGCGGTCTTGGATTGTTATGCCAAGAATGTTACTTTAGCCATACCTGGTATTCCGTCGGTTGTGTTGCTGGATTCTCGTACTTCCACGTCGGTTGGGGTGATTTCTTATATAGAGGCTCAGAGGCTAGTGGCTGGCGGGTGTTTGGCATAGTTGGCTTATGTTAGAGATGTTAGTAGGGAGGGCCCTACAGTTGATTCAGTGCCAACGGTCCGAGAGTTCATAGATGTGTTTCCTCCGGACCTTCCTGGCCTACCCCAGAGCGAGATATTGATTTTGCCATTGATTTGGAGCCGGTTACTCATCCTATTTCCATCCCACCGTACCATATGGCCCCTACAGAGCTCAAGGAGCTCAGTGTTCAGCTTCAGGATCTCTTGGGTAAGGGATTCATTCGGCCTAGTGTATCGCCTTGGAGTGCCCCAGTCCTGTTTGTGAAGAAGAGGTACGGTACTATGCAGATGTGTATTGATTACATGCAGTATAATAAGGTGATGGTGAAGAACCGTTATCCTATACCTCGTGTTGATTATCTATTCAACCAGCTTCAGGGAGCCGCAGTGTTTTCTAAGATTGACTTGAGATCAAGCTACCATCAATTGAGGATTAGAGCGGCGGACATCCTAAGAGAGCATTAGGACTCGTTATGGCCATTTTGAGTTCCTGGTGAATTACAGGAAAATTAAGGTTTCAAAGAGAAATTGAGCCTGGTTTTTCAGCTAGATCACACTTCTGTTGAAATATAGTACCATTTTTTTTTATCGGGAGCACATACACCAATGTGGTTCCTTTCTGGTATAAAACAAAATAAATTTTACTCAATTACATTAGCCATATAGGGTACTTTCCCAAATTTGATTTATTCCTTTTGTGGCTCCAATTTTCTGTAACCTTAATTACAAATCAATTGAAATCTTTTATGAGACTATGTGAAAATGATGGATCAAAGAAAATCCTCGTGTACAAATTATGCCACTTTGATCGCAAAGTTATACAAACAGATTGAATCTGAAGTCAAATAAAAACAACTATGCCTTTTCATTTATTTTCATATATAATGTTAATTTCTTTCATTGGTACATTTTCTTCTAATGTGAATCAAGAAAAAATATGTACAACTCTGGCTCAACTAAACGCTATAATATGATTTTACACCTCTAATTAGTGGAATCCCCCCAACCTCCAGGGGTAAAGTAAGTAAATTGCATTAGAAGGGTATCAAGCATATTCAAGGTAGTAATAGAGAAAAATACTAGTAGCTTTAGAACATAGCTCCATGAAGCTATAGTAATAAGCAAGAACCTGTGGAACTAGTCAAAATAATGGTGCCTTGGAACTCATCTATATAAGAATCTAGGAGCTAACAAAACCCATAAAACTATCAACATTGCTTACTGGGAAGTGGTAATGCCAACTAAATAAACTAAATAAGAAAATAGCTTTCAAAGAACGAATGGGAAATGAGCTCCCATCAAAACATCTATAGTTTCTTTCTTTTCAAATACACCAAAAGATAGATGCTAGAATCATATTCCAGTTTATTTTGATGATTTTTTCAACTCTTCATGATATTCAGTTTTCAAAGGCATATTTGACAGAGAAAGGAGTAAACCATTTCCATGACCGAATTCATCGAGTCATGATGCACCTACTATAACCCCCAACTAGGTATTAAAAGTTGTAACCCAGAATAGCAAGCAATGGATATAATGGTAGAAAGAAAGCAAAATCGGTAAATTACAACAAAAATAAAGAAAATAGTTGAAGCAAGCTAGAAGATATATACATTAGAGCTCTCCCATGATCTTGAAGTCACAAGTAGAGAGCTATCTAAATAAAAAAAGTACAAGTCCTAAAAATAGACTTAAATACAGAGATACTCTCAAAAAGTAAAATACTAGCTATCCAAAATACTAAAAGAGACAGGTAAGTGCAGGACGCCAAGTGCTCACCCTCGACTTCGATCCAAACTGCAGCAGGCTCAAGTAATCAATGGTTGTAGCTGGTGCTCGGACCTGCATCATGAAACAGATGCGTAGTGTAGCATGCGTACAAAAACAACATGTACTCAGTACATATCATAGGCTGACTAAGCATAAAAAGTAAAAATAATATGAAGTGATAGAATCTAGACACAAACAGAGGTCAAAGTGGGATTACAAAAAAGGCCATGACCATACGAAAATATAAATATCTAAGTAAAACTAAAATAAACTTAATTGGACCCTCAAAAGCCTAGAAGGTACACTCCTACGCAAATTTGAATAAAACCCGAACAAATCCCATAAGTCTGACAAGTACACAGAATAGCTAAATCTACTAGGAATAAGATGTGTTGAGTCAAGATCCGGAAAAGGCCTAGACCAGACCTCTAACTACAAATAACCTATAAGTAACAAGTAAGAGCCCCCAAATAAAGAGGCAGAGGCCAGACCTCTAATTGTGGATAAATCTTCTAGGGGTGGAAAGTGGTAGCCATTAGTGTGTCAACTTTGTAGAGGATATGACCATACCTTTAATCGGCAAATTACAGTAATCAAATAAGTAGAGGATAATGAGCAACATGAACGGAACTTTAACCCATTACTAGAAAAGGTTGTCGAAAGATCTCATGTCATCCATCATCAGAGAACCACCCTGGAAAGACGTCCACTCCCAAGTGATCTGTATAACACTCAAAGATCAAACTAACTCCAGTCCCAGGTCACCAAGTGAGGCCTAAAATCCCAAATGTTACAAATGGAGTCGTAGAAAAAGGCAGAGTGGATAGTAAAAGAGATATAATGTGAATTTATCTTCTTGTACAACAAGGATTAGTTGTTGTATCACTTTAGGACTCATTATTGTATGTGTGCCTACATATACTCTTCATCGGCTTATGAATATAATAGAATTCTTCTCATTCTCTATCTAGTCTTATAAGTTGTTTTAGGGTATCAGAGCTCTAAAAGCTCACATGAGTACGATCTCAATTTTTTCCCTCGAACCCTAGTTGTTGCCTCACACAAAAATTGCCCCCAATAACACTGTTTTTAACGCAAATAACACAGCTAGCAACATTGTCATCGTGCAGTTTAACCCTACCACAGACCCGAAGAGATCTCAATGAGAAATAGTAATATCATTTTAATTTCTCACACTAGTAACACTCATTATATGCATCAAATAAAAGCTTCAAACTAAATGATACCCTCTATTCCCCAGACATAAAAAGAAATCTTCTCTCTGTCTCTACATTTTGTAATAACAACAAAACATCTATTGAATTTTTTCCTCTTAATTTTCTTGTGAAGGATCTGACTACGGGGGCGCCTCTGGTGTGTGGGCAGAATATAGATAGGCTGTACGAGTGGCCGAAAGAGACTACACGCATATCCCAACCTCAATTAAATCTGGTAGTTTGTCGTCTTCTTATTGACCTGTGGTATCGACAATTGGGGCATCCAAATGGTCAAAGTTTACACAAACTGTTAACGAAGTTTTCAATTCCATTTTCTGATTCAAAAATGTCTTCAGTTTGTAATTCTTGAAATTCAAATAAAATGTAGAGGTTGCCTTTTTCTGAAAATATATTACAAAGTCAACAACTACTGCAAAATATTTTCAGTGATTTATGGGGTCCTTCCCTGGGGTTATCCATTGATAAAAAACGTTATTATGCATCTTTTGTTGATCAATTTTTTTGAATATATGTGGATATATACTCTAAAAAATGAAAGTGAAGTTCAAGATGTTTTTAAGAGTCTACATCCATTACTTGAACGTCGCTTTAATACAAAAATTCTCCCATTTTACACTGATGGTGGTGGTGAATTTGAAGGATTATCTCCCTATTTAAAAACACATGGTATTGAAAATCTTGTTGCACCTCCTTATACACCTCAATGTGTAGCTGTAGTTGAACTACGTCATAGACATGCCATCGAAACCACCAAAATCTTAATTTAGCCAGCCTTACTTCCCTAATTTTTTAGAGCTTTGCTTGCCATCAAACATTTTATCTCATTAATAAATTACCCTCAGCTACCCTAAAAGATAATTGCCCTCATTAAATACTTTTTCAAAACACCCCAAAATTTGATTCAATAAGAACTTTTGGGTGTTTAGGCTATCCTTAGCTTCGACCATATACCAAAGTTAAGCTTGAACCTCGTTCAACTCCATGTGTATACCTAGGTTTTTCCAACAAATATTACTGCCACCAATGTTTTGACCCAATTTCATCAAAAATATTATTATCAAGGGTTGTTTTATTTTTTAAAAATAATTTTCCTTTTCAAAATATTTTCTCTCATTTATCAAACTTCGAAATTAAATCATGGGATAAAACTATGAAAGAAAATGATCATAATTTCACATGTGAAGCTCAAAATTTGAACATGGAACTTCCTCCGGCTATTGCGTGTGGACCTTGCACACAAAGTTTGCCCATGCCACTCGCATCAAACAGAGAGCAATCCCAAAGTTCAGGTATTAACTTCAACTCTCCTCATAATTCTATATTTAATGAAGTCGTAGTTTCTCCTAAAAATTCACGGTAGCCACTCAATCCTTCTTCGCTGAACCATACTACCCATTTTCAACAAGAAAACCCATACCTATTAACTTATCGATGACGCAATCCACCTTTTTCTCCCCAATCGTTACCCTCATTGACAAGCCAAAACACCCATTTTTCTCATTCTCTACCTAACCCCATTGCACTTCCTTCTACTCCACATTTGTCGGCTATCATTACACCCTCAAGCACACAACCCATCAAACCCACTTCAGTCGCACCTTCCACCACAACCTTGATTCACTCAATGGTTACTCGTTACAGAAATAATATCCATAAGCCCAAATAATACCCTAGCTTTCTTGCTCACTCTCCAAGTCCCAAACCGCCTTCTTCCTACATATAAGCTCAGCGTGAACTCCATTGGAATGTTGCTATGCAAGATGAATTTGATGCCCTTTTGAGAAACCATACGTGGACTTTCATTCCCAGTGATCCTTCGAAGAATGTAGTAGACTGCAAGTGGATCTTTTGCATAAAGCATCATCCTTCGAAGAATGTAGTAGACTGCAAGTGGCCAAAGGTTTCATTGAGCGGCCTGGACTTTACTACAATTCAACCTTTAGTCCGGTAGTCAAGCCTACAACCGTTCACGTGGTTCTCTCTATCATTTTTCAATGCAACTGGTGTTAACATCAACTTGACGTAAATAATACATTCTTGCAAGGTCATTTAGAGGAACAAGTTTATATGCTACAAACTCCTAGCTTTGAGCATCAAACTTTGTTCAGTCATATCTGCAAACTTAAAAAAACCATCTACGTTCTCAAACAGGCACCTAGAGCTTGGTACAACGAGCTCAAAAGCATTCTGGTAACAAAAGGTTTTTGTAAATCACACTCTGACTTATCTCTGTTCATCTTTCATAATTCAAGATTTACTATTTACATCCATGTATATGTGGATGAATATATTGTTACTAGAAATAGTGTCCATGGTGTTCGACTATTTATCATCGCCCTTGCTCAAGGTTCTCTCTCAAGCACCTGGAGCACTTGAACTATTTTTGGGTGTTGAAGTTTTGTCATATCAAGGTGGCCTGTTTTTATCTCAACAGAAGTATACGAAGACCTTCTCCAGGAAGCGAATATGCAAGACAACAAATGAGTTTCCACTCATATGTTTGTCGCTACTGTTCTCAATGTAAACCAGGTTGATCCTATTGTTGATGGTTCTCTCTTTCGGATAATTTTTGGCAAGCTACAATATGTGTCCTTCACTAGACCTAACATTGAGTTTACAGTAAATAAACTCTCTCTGTTTATGGATTATCCACATGCTAATCATTGGAAGGCTGTTAAGCGGCTGCTTCGATATCTAAATCAAACCTCTTTCTTTGGTTTTCAAATAACCTGCGAGACTAATAACTGGATTATGGTGTATTCTGATTCTGACTGGGTCGGAGATCCTACTGATGGAAGTTCCACAACCAGCTATGTTATGTATCTTGTAAGTACTCCAGTCTCGTGGTCCTCCGAGAAGCAGCGGTCTATATCTCGATCATCTACCGAAGCTGAATAGCAAGCTGTTGCTGCTGCCCTTGCAGAAATCAACTGGATCACCAACATGTTGCGTGAGCTTCACATTTCTCTTTCTTTCATACCTCGCATACTCTATGATAATATTGGAACCACATACATCTGTGAAAATCCTATCTTCCGTAGGAAGATAAAGCACTAAGAGTCTGACTGTGGGAGCTACGATTAACCGATATAAACCACGTGAGCTAAACGTAGAGTCTGATGCATATGCCCCATCGAGAGGACCCAATATACCTTTCCAAGGGTATATAGGCATGTCTGTTGCGTGATCACTAAAACTGATGCCCAACTTAAGGGACTTATAAACCTACGCGGGCACGTAGTTCTGGACTTTGAGGGTACGCTGAACCCTAGTCCAACTCGGTGCTAAGTCCACTCCCATCTAAATATTCATGAATCTAAAATACACTAAATATGAATAGCTCAAAAACTGACATGCTAACTAAGAATGCAACATTTATATACTGAGAATTTGTTATTTGAAATCTGAAGCATGAATTTTAGTCTGACTAGCCTAGCAAGTATAATTCATGAACTAAGATAAATTTACACAAGCTAGGGTTCTGAGTGCTATGCATGGAATTATACAAAATTATCAAGAAATAAGTCATTTAGATCAAAGGAACCATAATCACAATAAATCTTGAAAATCTAGAAACCCTAGGTTTGAACAATTCATGAGAATCTAAAGAACTAACTGAATTTTAGGGACCTAATGGGTGAAAGGAACCCACTAGTTAAATCCCACATACGTGGTGATGAAATCCATGGAGAAATCCGTTGTGTTTCGAGGCTAAAATTCAAAGATTACTTATGTTTGTTCATAGGAGAAGCGGCTGACTTTTCCTATTCTTTTCCCTCTAAGTTGGGTGATTTTTGGAGAATGAAGGCTCTAGGTATTGTCTGACTAGATTATTAGGCTTAGACTAAGTAAAATGACGCAATTTAGATATGAAACGACGTAGTTTAAGTGCCTAACACATAGGGGAAAAGACCAATGCGACCCTGACTTAAATGCTACCGAAGTGACTTCAAGACAGACTTCACAGGCTGTCATGATGACCAAGGCTTGTGAAGATGCCCTGCCCGACAGGGCTTCACTAAAATGGGCATAACGTTTTACTCCAAGATTTGATTTTAGCAAACTTGGTGGCGTTGGAAAAAAGACTTAATTATCTTTAATTCGACTGGTGATGGGCTACCTAATTCATTTTGTGCTGACAGATATGGTCACTTAAAGTTGACCCTAACTCTAAGTCTGACAAGTCCCATTCAGGGACGACTTAACGGTGCATGTAGAGCTTCATGGACCGTTTAGACATCTGTGGTGTTTAAACAGTGACTTTGGATTGATAACTCACTTAAAAGCTGACGATGTGACTTCAAGATAGGCTTACGGGCCATCTAGAGCACCACGGCCCGTCAAGTTGGTCATGAAGATCCTCTGCCTTATAGGGCTTCACTAAAACGAGCATAACTATTTACTCTGTGCTCGAAATTAGGCAAACATGGTGACGTTGGAAAGAGGACTCAAGGACCTTTAATTTAATAGGTCGTGGGTCACCTAAATCATTTTGTGCTGAAAGATATGATCATTTGAAGTTGACCAAAACCTAAAAGTCTGTCAACCCTCTTTTACGAACCACTTCACGACTCGTGTGAAGCTCCACAGACCGTCTAGTGGTACGTGGTCCTTCACAGTAGCCATGGTGGTTTTGTGACCCCCTCATGGGTCACTTCACAGCCCATGTGGAGCTGACAGACTGTTTAGTGGTCCGTGGTCTTCATTTTTTACTGGGTGCACAACCAAGAGCAGGGTGACGGGTCGAGGTCCTTTCACAACCCGTTGACCCCGTCCATGGTTTGCCTTTCTCTCTTGTTCAATCTTAGTTCATATTTTTGAGGTGTTATAGGAAGTAGGAATTAAGTTTGCAACCTTAACCCATAAATTAAAACTCATGCTAATTAGCCCAAATTCATGTATGAACAACAACAAAATAGAGCATAAAACAATACCCACAACATTAAATCAACACCCAAACCCATAATTGCACCTCTATATCGTGGGGTTTTAGCTACCCATCACAAAAACCAAGGAAACTATATCGTTCGTAAAAGAAGCCATGTATAACATTAAATTGAGAAATTACAAGAAAACACACTATGGATTAAACTTCAATTTGTTAATTTGAAGAACAACGTGGAAAACCCAAAAAAAAACTGGAAAGTGTTCTTCATAAGGTAAAGTTTTTTTTTCTTCACTTTTGCATACACCTAAAACAATTCCAACACACGTGGCCTCTATTTTTCTCTCTTCTTTGGGCTATTTATAGTTTCTAAAAATTTGGCCCAAAACACAATACGCTACCCATTAGGTGACATTAGTCGGGATGGCCGATCACAATGGGTGGATCGTCGATTGCTCTCCATCTCAACTTTTCTTGCTCAAGGCTTCAGGTGTTTGAACCTAAGTCGGTTAGCTCGTTCGAGTCTGCCCTTCACATTCAACGTATTGCCAAGAGCAACGTTATTTCACCTTTCAAGCCTTCAATTTTTCTCCTTGCACTGTCAGTTTCTGCGATGGTTAACAAGTTTGCCCTTGTCATTCGGTGAGGCGCCTTTGCTTTTGGAGTTCACCGATCTGCCTCAATTAATGCAAGTGTTGTGCACTGTTACTTTGAGCGAGGTCATGCTCACTAGGTGATCCACCTTTTTTGTTTGGAGATCCTCACTGTATAGCTTAAACTTCTTTTTACATTTTTGGCCATACTTTCAAACATTTATCCTTGCCTTGTCCTTTAGCCGTCATAGCTGCAAGTTATCAAAATATCATTAGAATAAGACATAACTAGGAATTGAGGACATTAATGGTCGAGCTAAATATGTCTCAAACGACTGTAAATCAGCCACTCATTAACACCTCCAACTTAAACTTTTGTTTGTCCTCAAATAAATCAAGAACACAATTAGCTCAATAAGGGTGTCTACAACAATATGCAATGAGAGTGTCTAACATGCAAGTGACCTTACAAGACTACCCTCAACAACATGCTACACTCAATCATGATAAAAAAGCTTCAAATGATCACTAGATGGTTTTAACACAAGCTCAGACTCACTATAGCTTCTTTTCTAATGCAAGAAAATCTTTCAACAAATGCATTCAAGTGCCCTCACATCAAGAACAACTCCATGTTCTTACAAAGCAAATGAACATAGATATAAGGAATCTATGCAACTCTCACTCTCTCAAAAGAGAAATACATGAAAGCTTTATCCCATAGGTTTGCCCATATTTTTCAATCACCACACAACGTAGTTCATCTAAGATCTCAAGGGTATTTTAGGCTTGTTATGGCGAAGAAGGTTAAGGTATGGCCAATTCAGCTTAGTGACTTCATCTTTTCAAAGCATTGTTGCAATCATCTTCCCTTCTTCTAAAGTATTTTTCATTTTTTTCATTTGAGAACTCAAACTTTGACTTTTCACTCACTTTAGTCGGAATCCCCTTTATTTCATCAACTACTCTTTTTCATTTCCAATTTTCAAAATTGCTCACCACAATATTTTTCTTTTCCCTTTCTTTTTTTATTAGGAGGGGTTCCTTCTTTTTGTAACAAACTTCAAAGTTGAGTCTCATTTCATCTTTCTTTTCCCTTCATTGGGCTTTCATTCCTCCTTCCTTTCCACACCCCTAACTTAGGATTTTGATCTAAGTTGACTATTCAAACATAACAATGCTTCAAAAAGGATTTTGGGTGACAAGGTGGGGACAATTTTGCTCAAGAGGTTTTAATTTTGTTTTGTCAACAAATGATTTAGGCTTAAATGGTGCCAAAATGGATGCACACCCTAGAAAAGTAGTCACAAATTATATGGAAATTTGGGTTACCTCCTAGAATTGCTGCCCAAGATCACGACTTACATTTACCAATGTTTAGACAATTAGATTAGCAAGGAAAAATCTAGGATCCCACACTCATGCTTTCAAGTGAGACCTCACCATACATAACACTTTGAAATATACTCATTTAGCACAGCCCGAAAAGATCAAAAGTGTAAGTGTGGTGTTCATTGCAACGCTCACATCAAAACAAGTTAGTCAACAAAAGATTCAAAGAGATCTCTGAAAAGTGCAACCACATCAATTTCATTCTTGCTACACCAACATCATACATCATGCTTATCATGAGTAATATTCAAGACATCGGTACTGAACATAATCGATTCTCAAAATATTATCAATGAGAACTCAAGAATTTCATGATTTTCAAAACTCATGGGGTAGTATAAAATTTGAGGAAAACAAAAGTGGCAACAAGAGATAATCCCAAATCAAATGAAACACTCTTATATAAACAAAAGCAAAATACTACAATCATACAAAACATAAAAATAAAGAAATACAAAATAAAAGGGTAATATTGGCACAAAGGCACTCACCCCATCAAAAAAAAGCAGTGTCCTCAATGCAAAAGTACAAAGTACGGGAGGAAGAGTCAAAATGTCCCCTTGACAGGCTAAGCCTATGGAGTGCTATCAACGGGAGGAGTCTCTGGAGGAGTAGAATCATCTGGGTCATTAAAGCTCGGCAATACTATCACATGTGGGAGAAAGGTTGCATCAATTGGGGCATCATTGTCCTGCACATCACTAGGGAGAATGGTAAAGTCTAAAAAGACTCCACTAGTGCTGACTGCGGAGGTCTCCTGAATGGATCTCTCTAAGGTAGCCTGCGCAATCATCTTCTCAGTGTCCTACAATGCCATAAGTGTCTGCACAATCACATGCTTATCCTCATCTCTCCTCACCTAATCCTGATCGGTCTCCTCGACCAAATCATCATCGGCCCACTTATTATCATAAGCAACATCCTCAATAACAGTTGCAACACCCTTAGCTATTCTACTTGGTGTCACACTACAAGAAGTCTCACTGCTAGGCATACATTGTTGCATGGAGTCTAGAACACCGAGTAGGGGAACATCTCCCCATAGCATTGAAATATTAGTTGACCGCAGCTATTTTACATCTGTTAGCAAGGTAATAAGTTGACCTCTCATGGTGAGAAGCACACCAGAACTAACCTTGGCCTTCTCTTTGGCCTCTAATCGAGCATTGAGGTTATCCAACCTCATTCCGTGTGACTCAACCAATTTCTCACAATGGTTCACCCTATCAACTTCCCAATCAATCACTGCAAGCATGTCCTTCTAAACCCTTGATAAATAAATGCCTGAGTAAAGTGGGGGACGGGATATAATTATGGGAGCAGGCACAACAATAGCAACAATAGTAGTAGTAGGAGTGGGAGGCATAGTGGGAGATATACTTCCTTCTCCATAGAAGGAGCAGATGTGGTGGCCTAAAAGGCCAAAGCTGCTGGATCAATAACAGGCGTCCCAAATTAATGTGCTCTCGATCAATTTTAGTGCCCACTAATACCACTTTGGGATGTCTAAGGATAGATTCATTCTGTGATGGCATGCTATTGCTGCTAATGAATTCGAACTAGTACCGGGCCACAATATTTAAATCCTTCTTATCTATTCAGGTACCTTCAACCATCCAAGGAGGAGAAATATCAGATATAAGCGAGGCCAACAAACATTTCAACCATCCTAGGAGGAGAAATATCATATATAAGTAGGGCCAACCAACATTTCAAAGAATCAAGGTCATGCCACATTTAGAGTGAAAACATCTCGGCTTGAAATTCTGGCATCCCTCAGTTCAATGTTGAGTGCACCAGCGTGGCATTGCACCTTCGTGCCACACATTTTCACTTTATCCAAAGGCTTTAAAATGGTTCCCTTCCTCTTCTTTGGTTAGGCTTGAGAATTAGTTTTATAAAACTCACGCACCTAGGCTGGAACATAAGGGTTGCGGGGTCGTCTAAACCCTCAAAGTTATGGAACTGTATGGTGTCCCATATTTATGGATGATCACTCATAACTCCATCTGTGGAAATATGTCTCTCCTCAAGAATGATATGTTCTCCAAATGCTTCTCAAGAATGGTGTGTTCTCAGCTACCTTGTTGCCTTTTTAGGGTACTTGGGGAGATTATTAAGAGAACTATTGATGCTGGTGCTTGGGTAAGAGAAGGTAGCACTAGATTGGACCGGATGTATGTACTTTTTCTTGCAACCCCCTTTGTGGTTGAATACTTGCATGTGTATAGTCTTGTGGGGTGGTTTGTTGTTGACTTTCTCATCATATTCCTTCCCCATAAGAGTACTTTCATCTTCCAAGAAGAGATTTCCATATTTAGGAAGAAAATCTTCACACCATAGTGGGTTACTATAAAAAGTATAGTTATCAAGAACTTGCTACTCTCATGATTTACACCACTAGGGACTTCACTAGGAGTGATTTCATCATCTTCAAACAAGATATTTTACTTAAAGAGGGAACAATTAACCACCATGGGAGAATTAATCAGAGCTGAGCTTAGATTCGTTCCTACGATTCTAGTCTGATGCAATTCAGATTGCACCAAGACCATTCACTCGAAGTCAAGTTTGAGACCTTCAGAGAATGAAAGGTTTGTTCATGAATTTATAAGTCCTTGAGCTTGTATTGATGGCAAATAAGGGGTTTCATGTTTGGAAGATCGCTTGAGAAAGTGAAGGGAAAAAAGTTGAAGAAACTGATACTTTAGGCGATCAGAAGCCGTTTGGCGAATCGCCCAATGGGTTGGGTGAGGTCCCCAGATCGTTGAAAGTTACAGGATGCTGCCAAGGAAGGGTCACATCGCATAACCAGTCGGTGACACGGCTAGTCCATTAGGCGAGCCCAACCCAGCTCGCCCTTTATCCTTTTTGGGCCACTTTTGGGCCTCTTATGTAATAAACTATAAATAGCTAGTTTGGGGGTCCTCTTTTAGTTAGACTATTTTGAATATTGATATTGAAACTCTTTTATGAGTGTTGAGGAGGTTGGTAAAAGTTTGTGTTAATTTTTTACTTAGAAACGTGGGCTACGAGGTGAATTCAATTCCCTCGAGGTCTTCGTAAGAGTTAGGTGCTTATTTTAGGATTAACGAATTGAGGTCTTAAGGTTTAATATACCTTTTGGTTGCTTTTTGTTTCCCCTTTTTTTTCTATCTATCTATCTATTAATTTATTGTCATTAATTTCAGCATTTTATCCCTAATTCGTAGTGAGAATTACATCAGGGAGCCTCAGATGGGTTACTAATAGTGATATGTCCCTATGCCTTTTAAAGGAGGGGAAGAAGGAGATGAGGCCCTGCCTGACTCCATGTCTAAGGAGACTATCTATTTACCTTTTGTTTTTGCCAAAATCTACAAAGCACAAATATTTAACCATAGACTGAGCGAAGGTTAGTTGAAATCAAACTCAATTGAAAGCACTATTAAAAAATATCCTGAGGCTCGCACAATGAGAAGATGGTCCGCCTACCAAGATCGGCAAGCTTAGAAGAGCTTATCGAATCAGACAAAAGCCAATATCCAAGAATTCAGGCACAATGGGCAGAATCAATTCCAAGTCAGCGATTCGACGAGTTGGTTTCGGTGTGCTATGACAAGTCCACAAAAACTGACAGTGCAACATGAAAAGAAACAGGCATCCAAGGGGATGTTCACTCCCAATTGGCGATACACCGACTGGGTTCAGTTAACTAAGACAAGTTCATCGAATGGGAGAGTATCCAAGGTCACATATTCACTCAAGAAGGTGAGCTGGGGCTTAGACGACAATTCACCTAACAACCTTGGTGAGCTAAGACAAGCCCGTCGAATAGGTGGTGTTCAACCCAGTGCCTAATTTTCATTGACAAACCCAACATATGCAACAAAATCAAGTTCCCCAACATCATTACAATCAAACCACATGCTTATCTACCAGTGCTTAATCCGACTTCCCCTAAATATCACAATGTATTACTCAAATTTAAAATATGCCCTTAAAAAGTTGTCACTCAATCTATCATTGGGAAAAATCATGCAATCGGTTCAACACTGGGTTACTCAGAATTCACCCACATCTAATTCAACCAAGACCCACTAATTATAAGGGTTAAATTTAAACTTTTAACCAACAAAATTAAGTTTAGAAATTTCTAGGTTCAAACCAAAGCACACAACTCATGGACAATGTCCAATACGATCATTAGAGCAACACCTATTGGAATCAAAAAATCACATGCATCACATGTCCTAATGCCCATATGTTAAACATAATTTTAAGCTTAAAATGCAAAATAGAAATAAAAAACCAATGGCAACTAGAAAGGAAAACACAAACATAAGGAAGATTATGGTTGGTTTAGCTGATCTAGAAAGAATATGCACTCGTCGTACTCAATAATCATACACAAAGGATGCTCAAACACTCTAAACGGTATTTTAAGAAAAAGGGAAGAAAAGGTCTCAAAAATTTCAAAGGATTTTCTTTTTGAATTTGAAAAGACCCTTGGCCTTTTAATACTAGGATCACTCAGTGATCACGATTAATGTCACCGAATGTGTTCGGCAGATCGCCAACTAGAGGTAATGCTTGAAAAAAATGCCCGAACAAACACAAAACCTGAAGGCTGATTCGGTGGACCTGATGGAGTCCACATAGTGCAGTTAGGCAGATCACTTTTTGGAGCTGAGATCACCCAAATGGACAGTACACTTTTCCACATTTTCTAGCTCAGAAGGCACTTAAGAATGAGTTCACGAAAAGCCTTGAGTGGATCACCATTTTTGTTTTGGCATCGCACAATGTTCCCATCGCACACTATGGCTTCTTTTCAACCTGCACTCACAACACACATTATTGAAAGCAATAAAATAAAAGTGAACACTAGGGTTGCCTCCAAAGAAGCACCTTATTCGACATTGTTCCAAGAAATTGTCTCATTTCCTCAACATTCATTTTTGTGATTAAGGACGGTGTCAGTAGGCAACGTACCCTTTTGCCTCAGATTGAGATGATTGGAGATCTGTCACAATTGGGTCTCCAGCTGCTTGATAGATACCAAATGAGAGGTTACCATTTGTGATAAAATGGAAAAGTCATTTTTCAATTTATTCAACACTTCAGTTCTGTGCCAGGCATAACACTTCAACTCACAGTCAATGCAAAATTTCAACAATTACTCAATCAAACTAAGTCTAAATATGCATTTCAACATATTTTATCGGTAGTTCATCATCCTTAGGGTTGTGATCAGGCAACTTATTTCATATTCACACAAAAACATTGAACAACCCTAAGTAAAAACTTCCAATTAGACCTATTAACCTGTTCAATTGATTTTAATTAACTACACACTCACATACCATCATTCCAAGGGTGTTTCTAAGCTACAATTCAACCTCTTCACAAGTATTTTAACAACCCAAGGTCAAGTTCATCGCTGTGACTTCAATTGAAACAATGAAATATTCAAAGTTTCGGAGAAATCAGTTTCCCTTACAAGTAATCAATGATGGTGAGTGTGTGATTGAGTAGGAAATCCTTAGAACAATGTTCCTAAGACCGAACTTGCTGCTGAACCCGAACCTTGATTGATTTGGTGAGAATGGAGTGATTTGGGAGAGAAGATGAAAGGAGATGGGATGTGGGAGTGGTTGGAATCAATTTTGGAGTGATGGGGGGAGTTTTTAATGGATGTATATGGGGTTATTTGGGGTAAATGGGAGGTTTGTAACGGTTGGTGCAAAGGTGGGAAATGGGGATGTTTTAAAATTAAAGAGATTTTATTTTATTGGGGTCAGGGTCGGGTCAGGCAGAAATCCTAACTTGGACCCACAGGACCCCATCGACGGTCTGTGGGTCGACCTACGGTCCGTCGATGGGTTCCGTATGTCATGCTGACACTTAGAAAAATTAGAAAACTTACTTGGGATCTACGGATGCCATCCACGGTCTATGGATTGACCAACAGACCGTCGATGGGGCCCGTAGACCACAACACAGCTATTTTCTATAGATTTTGCCTTTTCGTACCTGCACACGTAGCACCTATTAGGACTTTCTTTTTACATTTTCTGGATACTTTTTAGACACAGACCCTATTCTATATCTAGCCAACACTAAACCGAAACATAAACACCTATCTAAAGAGCTACAAAATCAGAAAGAAGGAAGAAAACTCCTATATCGAAAAGAAAATCCAATGGTTGGCTAGATTGTACATCTTGGGTTGCCTCCCAAGCAGCGCTTGATTTAATGTCGCGGCACGACGCAAACACATTGATTACTCAGACTTCATCAAGGTAATAAGCCTCTATCACTTCTTGCACACTTTCAGATTTCCTCAAGTAGACTTTTATCCTCTATCCGTTCACCTTGAACCTCGTCCCTTCCTTGTGCTCGAGCTCAACCGCTCCATGTGTAAATACTTGAGTTACTCTGAATGTACCGGTCTACTTGGACTTGAGCTTTCCAGGAAACAAGCGCAACCTTGAGTTGAATAGGAGCACCAGATCACCGGCAACAAATTCACGCTTTTCAATCTTCTGATCATGGTACTTCTTCATCTTCTCCTTGTACAAGGATGAACTTTTATAAGCTTTTAGGAGAATATCATCAAGCTCATTCATCTCATTCAGTCTTTAACTCGATGCGGCGCCCCAATCCAAATTCAACTTCTTTAGCACCCACATTGCTTTATGGTCTAGCTCTACATGCAAATGACATGACTTCTCATATACAAGTTGGTAGGGGGACATACCTATGGGATTCTTGAATGCGGTGCAATAGGCCCATAGAGCATCATCAAACCTTCTAGACCAATCAGTTCTGTTGGCGTTCACAGTCTTTGCAAGAATTTGCTTTATCTCTCTATTTGACACCTCAACTTCCCCACTAGATTGTGGATGATAAGGAGTAGCTACATTGTGAAAAACTCCATATTTCTCTAGCAACACCTTGAACAACTTGTTACAAAAGTGAGAACCTCCATCGCTGATAATAGCCCTAGGTGTACCAAATCTGGAGAAGATACTCTTTTTCAGGAATGCGGTGACACTCTTCCTCTCATTGTTTGAAAGCACAATTTCCTCCACCCATTTCGATACATAGTCAATCAAAACAAGAATATACTTCATCCCATGCGAACTCACAAACGAACCCATGAAATCAAGATCCCAGACATCGAATAACTCAATCACCAATATCGGGTTCATAGGTAGCTCTTGCTTCTTTGAAATTCCTCCTTCTCGTTGGCAACGATCACAAGACTTGGAGAAATCATGAGTATCTTGGTAGATGGTAGGCCAGTAATAACCACACTGCAAGATTTTATGAGAAGTCTGAATACCACTGTGGTGCCCACCAACAGGCTATGAATGACACGCCTCGAGTATACTCATCATCTCTACCTTAGGCACATAGCGACGAATAATCCCATCAGCACAAATACAGAACAAGTAAGGCTCATCCCAAAAGAATTTCTTCACATCACACATGAATTTTTTTCTTTGGTGGATTGACAAATCCGACAGAACCAAATCACTTTCCAAGTAATTAGCAAAATCTGCGAACCAAGGGATAAGATCATAAGAAGCAGCCAATACTTGTTCATCAAGGAATGCATTATTTATCTCAACTCCATCCTCAAACTTGATCATAGCTTCCTCCTCTAATATAGACAAATGATCGGCAACTTGATTTTCTGTCCCCTTTCTATCCTTTACCTCAAACTCGAACTCTTGCAACAAAAGAACCCATCTAATCAACCTTGGTTTTGCAACCTTTTTAGCCATCAGATACCTCAATAAAGAATGGCCAGTATGCACTATGACCTTAGAACCAAGCAAGTAGGACCTAAATTTCTCATATGCGAAAACCACAGGAAGGAGTTCCTGTTCAGTCATAGTATATTTCTTTTGAGCCACATTCAGAGCTTTGCTGGCATAGTAAATCAGATTAAGAATCTTCTGTCGCCTCTATCCTAGTACTACCCCGCTCGCAACCCTGCTTGCATCGCACATAACTTCAAACGGTTGTCCCCAATGCGGTGAAATAATGATAGGTGCGGAAGTTAACTTGGATTTCAACTCTTCAAATGTTCTCAGACAATCCTCACCAAAATCGAACTAACACTCCTTTACGAGTAGTTTGCACAATGGGTGTGCAATTTTCGAGAAATCTTTTATGAACCTCCTGTAGAAACCTGCACGCCCAAGAAAACTCCGAACACCTTTGATAGAGATGGATGGTGGAAGTTTTTCTATTACCTCAACTTTGGCTTGATCGACCTCAATACCTTTCTGTGAAATCCGATGACCCAGAACTATACCTTTGTCCACCATGAAGTGGCACTTTTCCCAATTTAGCACAAGATGGCACTCTTCACATCATTTCAGTACCTCGGCCACATACATCAAACAACCATCAAACGAGTAACCTACCATAGAGAAATGATCCATAAATACCTCAATCGTGTCCTCCACCATATATGAAAATATTGACATCATACAACGCTGGAAGGTTGCTGGAGCATTACATAACCCAAATGGCATCCTTTTGAAGGCGAAAGTCCCATAAGGACAAGTGAAGGTGGTCTTCTCTTGGTCTTCCAGTGCTATGGAGATTTGATTGTAGCCCGAATACCCATCTAGAAAACAATACCAACCCTTACCAGTGAGACGATCCAACATCTGATCCATGAATTGCATAGGGAAGTGGTCTTTCTCTATCCATGCATTTAGCTTGCGGTAGTCCATACACATTCTCCAACCAGTCACCGGCCTCATTGGAACAAACTCATTTGTAGAATTTGCAACCACGGTGATTCCCCCTTTCTTGGGCACACACTGAATAGGACAAACCCAACTACAATCAACAATGGGATATATGACTCCAGCATCCAACCACTTAATGATCTCCTTTTTCACAACCTCTTGCATAGGGGGATTCAGTCTCCTTTGGTGCTCAATACTTGGCTTATTGTCCGGCATGAGTTGGACTTTGTGAGAACAAATGCCCGGTGGAATCCCAATAATATCCGCAATACTCCATCCAATAGACCTCTTGAACCTTTTTAAAACCGAAACCAAAGCCTCAACTTGCTCCTCACTCAAATTAGCAGCAATGATTACCGGTAAAGTGCTATCTTTCCCCAAGAATACATACCTCAAGTGGGATGGTAGAGCCTTAAGTTCTAGTTTTATAGGCTCTTCCACTGACGGTTTTGCAGGCAGAGAGTCACAATTCTTTATATCTAACTCTAATCTTTTTGGTTTGGAACGGAATTTGAACCTATCAAGTGCGGTAACTAATTCATCATAGTCTTCAATACCATCACCATCAAAATTCATCATTACCGCTGCTAGTGCATCAACACCCAACCTCTCTTTAATAGAGACTTCAGAACCTCGCTCCACAATATGATTCACCACCGATAAAGACTTAAGATCACTTTCCTGCTTCATAGACCTACAAATATTAAAGGTTACCTCCTCAGTAGCAAGGAATGGTCTCCCTAAGATGATGGGACCTCAAAATCAAGTATCACAAAATCCACCGGAAAGATCAACGACTCCACTTTCACAAGGACATCTTAGAGAATACCAATGGGCTTCTTCACAGTTCTATCGGCCATGAGTAGATGCATCGCAATCTGTTTTAGAACCCCTAAACCCAACTTCTTATAGATGGAAAATGGCATCAAATTAATGCTGGCACTTAAGTTTTGCAAAGTGAAACATCCCAATGGTACAAGGAATAGTGAAGGCTCCAAGAGACTCTCTTTTGCACAAGTGACCTAGTGGAAATGGCACTGCAATGTTTCATCCTCTCATCATTTTCAAAACTAACAGCCCTCTTTTTGGTCACCACGTCTTTCATGAATTTAGCATATCCAGGCATTTGTTCCAAAGTTTGTATCAACAGGACGTTTATGGACAGTTGCTTCAACATAGCTATGAACCTGCAGTATTAACCCTCTTCAGTCTTTTACACCAGTCTCCGTAGGAATGGAGGTGGAGGTCTAGGCATGTGAACTACTTTTTGGGTCACCTCAGCTTCCTTTGTAATATCATCTTTTGGGACTTCAGTAACCTCAATCTCATCCTCATCCTTCTCTATCACTTGTTCAACCTCAGACGGCATGGGGGGGTCAATGGTATGTTTTCCTCCGCGAGTAGTGACTGCCATACAATGCCCATCATTTTTTGGATTCTGGATGGTGTTGCTAGGAAGGGTGCTAGGCTGACGTGGGTTTACAGTGGTGGACAACTGACTAAACTGCTACTCAAGTTGGTTGATCAACACTGCATGGGCATCAACTTTTTGATCGATTCTAGACAAGTCATTTCACATCTCTTTCACATTTTCATCAGTTGCATCAAACAACTTCATCGTCTTTTGCATCATATCCTCAATGCGTGACATACTATTACTACCATCTCTATTACCAGGAAGAACATAGGGTCCAACCTTATCATTCTTGTTGCTATAATTGTTCCGGTTGTAATTGTTGTCATGATTGTAGTTCCCATCCCGGAAATAATTACCCTCACAGTTGTAGTTACCCTCACGGTTGTAGATTCCATAGTTTCGACCTTGGTTTCCTTGACCTTGGCGCCATTTATCCATGTTGGAACCTTAGGCGTTTGTTTGGAAACACCCCATCTGATTATTCACCAAATTCGCATCCTCCTCATAGTAACACTCTTCAACTGGCGGTGGTGGAGACCGAGTCAGATAATTCACAGCATTCACTTTTTCCGCACTACCACTCACATGTTTTAGTACCAAACCCAATTATGTTCTCATCTGATCCATCTTTTCCCGAATGTCATCATTAGCTTGGTTGGGTGCAGTTTGGATAGCGAACATGCTCCTTCCAGTATTTGCTTTTCTAGTTCTCCAGGCTTTGTTGTTTTGGGAAATCCTCTCAAGCTTTTCGGCGATCTCCTCAAAAGTGCATTCAAAAGATGATCCTCCAGCAATTGTATCTAACACAGCTCTTCCATTGTCATCCTGTCCTCTATAGAAATACTCCTTCAAAGACTTATAAGCTATGCGGTGATTCGGAACACTTCTAATGAACCCAGTGAACCTATCCCAAGAACTGCTTATCCACTCTCCTGGTAATGTCGTGAAGTTGTTCAGTTTATCTTTATGATTTAACTTCTTCAACACCTGAAAGTATGCTGCTGTGAACATCTTGTGCTTGTCGTCCCATGTATAGATCAACTTGTATGGTAACTCAGAAAACAACACAACGGCATCTCCAGTCAATGATAGTGGGAAGACCCTCAGACCTATGACATCCATATCTAACTCTGGTCGTCCGACACAACTTTTGCAAACACAAGACAATTTCTCCATATGAGCGTATGGATCTTCCGAGGCCAACCTAGAAAACAACCCTCTCACTGTAAGCATCTGTATCAGACTGTTGGTTACCACAAATGTATGACCTGGAGGTAGAGGTGGAAGAACAATAGGCCCATCTGATCCAATCGCATCATAATCAACCCTGTAGTGCTCACGAAACCTCGTTGTTGACAAATTTTGCACCCTTTCTGCATTACCAATTAGATTACCACCATGAACCTGAGCGGGCACATTACCGACCCCAGGAGGTTGTAACCCAGCTCCATCTCCTTGACCTTCTCCATTAGGATTATTGTGAACCCCTTGGCTATTCATTTTTCTCAAAGTTTTACTCAGCTCTGGATCGTAGGGGGTCAATGGTTCGCCTCGACTCCGTGTACTTGGCATACACTAGAGTAGAAACCTGAAGAAAATGAAAAAAAATCAAAAACGTAAAATTAGGAAATACTTGACTAAAGTTCAATAATGTAGTTAAACTTAATCTAAAAGCCAAATTCCCCGACAGCGGCGCCAAAATTTGACACACTCAAATTACACTTCCCTAAAGAAGTATAAGCGATCGTTATCAAGTAAAGAACCCAACTTGTAGGTTGGGGTCGATCCCACGAGGAATATGCTTCAGACTTAAACTTAACTAACAATTCTATCCGTTTACTCGAATTATTTCCAAGGAAAGTAAACAAGGGGGATTTTGTAAGTAAGTAAAAGATTTGAATGCTTAAGTAACAAGTAAACGAGATTCAAACTTCGAGTTATTAACATGAGAAAGAAACTAGGGTATGTGTGTTCCCCACAAGCTCTTAACGTAGTAATCCTAATAATAGTAATCCTAATAATAGTACTCCTTTCCTAGTTTTTAACATGCAAAGTTGGTAAGTTAGGTATCCCTGAGTGATTGGTCCTCCAAGTAGGGAATTTCACCACGCAATTTGGTCAGTCTACGGGTGTATTCTTTACTAACCCTTACCTTTACCCAAGATTAGTCGTCATATCAATATAGTTTAGTTTTTACCCTCACTACAATTGACATCAAACTATTAGGTAGCATCCACTAAATCTTTCTTGTTTAATCCCTTTCTCATTCATTACCTCCTTGGTCTGGCAAGTAAGAACGAGGTGAGTTCTAACGCGTGCACTTGTTAAAAAAACTTCTAAACGAAAGGATTAACAATACATGCATAAACACTATTCAAGAATTACTTAATTATTATTCATACTTTGTTAATTGATCATGGTTCCTACAACCCGAGTTATGAATTTAGCTACTCATGCTTGAGAGTTCAAAATTCATAATTAAGTGGAAAGAATTCATGAACTTACAGTTAGAATAGAAGAAACCCAAAATCTGAAATTGAAATTCAAAGTTAAAATTGTATAAAATGAAATTCGGAAATTTAATTGCTAAGAGTTTGCAAATTAATTCCCAAAGAACATAAACTAGAAGTATATAATAATGTATAACCCCCAAAATAATTCCCAAAGAACATAAACTAGAAGTATATAATAATGTATAACCCCCAAAAATAAGGATTACAACTCCTATTTATAGAAAACAAATCCTAACTTAAACAGGAAACAAAATAAGGAAATAAACTGCTAGGACGCGGTTTCGATCGAACCCTCGACCTACGGACCATGGGTCGACCTACGGTCCGTAGGTCCCCTTTCATGGTTCAACACTTGGAAAAATAATCAGGTACTGGAACTTTCAACTCCCTGATCTCCATCGACGGATGTGCAGGACGGCCCGTGGGTCAACCTAAGGTCCGTCGTTTGCTCTGTGGTTCCACACTTGGTTAGACTTTCCTGATCTTCCACCTACGATGCACCACCTACGGTCCACAGACTGGACTACGATCTATCCTCTCACTCCGTGGTTTGAGTACTGGAACTCAACCTCCTGACCAGGACCTACGACTGCCCATCCACGGCCCGTCACTTGACCTACGGTCTGTTGTTAGCTCCGTCGGTGGTCATTTCTGCACTTTTCAGCTAGCATCTTCATCAACCGCATCCAAGCCGATTTCCTGCAAAAATTACACAGAAAACATTATTTCTAATAAAAAAATAGCCCAAGACACACACAAACTCTAAGTGGAACGCATCAAAAATACTGTAAACTCACGGTATATCATCGGGTAAACTTTAAGTTGGCCGACATGGTTTTTACAGACCGTACTATCAACCATTATAAAGTAAATGGTCTTAGTACCCTCCCGTTAACATATACTTAGGAAAATTTTGGGAAACTTACCTGGAAGTTCACGAGAGGCTAAATGATCTATTAAAATGTGAACGTAAACCCTTTCGTGAACATGTACCAGACTTTTGGCCCATCTTTTACGGTTGGTTTATCCATTGGTTCACGGAACATTTCAATCCATATGGACTGTGGACCCTTCCGTGGTGAATAAATTCACCCCCATTTTCTTCCTGCAACCATTTAAGACATAGTAACTCTATAAATTCAAAAAATAAAATAGGAATTAACTACTTACAGTTACATCTAGGGTTGCTTCAAAAATAGTGCTTAATTTAA
The DNA here is from genome assembly GCA_029582245.1 of Solanum etuberosum. NCBI lineage: Eukaryota > Viridiplantae > Streptophyta > Magnoliopsida > Solanales > Solanaceae > Solanum > Solanum etuberosum. The sequence goes on from JAJONR010000390.1 coordinate 104,701, forward strand.
CATCACGGCACAACGTAGGTTACTTGATTACTTAGACTTTATTAAGTTGGAGATCCTCAACTATTGTCACCTATTATGGAACCGCCATGTACAACTTCACTCGTCTTGCATTCACTTCGAACTTCACCCAATCTGGTGCCTGTACCTCCACTATGCTATTAGGGAACACTCGTATCGCTAGGAATGCTCATGAACATATGAACTTCAATTTCCCCTGAAACAATCAGAGGATTGAATTAAAAGACAACACCAAGTCTCCGGGGCTAAATTCGCTCTTCTCAATTTTCCAGTCGTGGTACAACTTCATTTTGTCCTTATACAATGCAAACCTCTCATATTCTCTTAGTATGAAATCATAAAACTCATTAATTTGACTCAACCTCATGTGTGTTGCATTCTTCAAGCTGAGTTTTAGCCTCTTTAAGGACCACAATGCTTCGTGCTCCAACTCAACAGGCAAATGACATGCCTTTCCAACACCAACTTGTATGGTGACATACCTATTAGTGTTTCAAAAAAAATCGGGTATGCCTTGAAAGCATCATAATATTTCATAGCCTAGTCAGTTCTATTGGAATTCATATTCACTTTGCCAAAATTTCTTTCATATCTCTATTGGACACTTCAACTTGTCCACTAGTCTGTGGGTGATAAGAAGTTGCTATCTTATGCTGCTTCAATCCATATTTTGCAAACATGTTCAGTAAAATTTATTGTAGAAGTGCAATCCTCCATCACTAATAATAGCTCTAGATTACATCCCATTTCTGGAAGTCATTTCAGAAAGGTCTTGGTACTTAGGTAAATCTCAATACAACATTTCATCCGAAGACAGATGGTTAGGTAGAGTGTACCATTCATACCTTAGAGGACATATTGAGAGCTTGCGTGATCGATTTAAAGGTTAGTTGGGATGATCACCTACCTCTCATAGAGTTCGCCTATAATAACAGCTTCCATTCTAGTATTCAGATTGGCCCTTATGAGGCACTGTATGGGCGTAGATGCAAGTCTCCCGTTAATTGGTTCGATGTAGGTGAAGCAGGCTTGAATGGGCAAGATTCGGTTCATGAGGCTATGGAGAAAGATCAGCTCTTCAGAGATAGACTAAACATAACTCAGAGTCATCAGAAGTCCTTTGCAGATGTGAGGAGAAGGGACTTACAAATTTGAGATCGATGATTGAGTTTTCCTGAAAGTGTAACCTATGAAAGAGGTGATGAGATTTGGCAATAAAGGAAAGCTCAGTCCTAGGTATGTAGTTCCTTACATAATCCTGAAAAGGGTTGGTAATGTTGCTTATGAGTGAGTTACCATCAGAACTAGCAGCAGTTCACCCTGTCTTTCACATTTCCCTATTGAAGAACTATGTGGGTGATCCGGCATCAATAGTACCTTGAGAGAGTGTGGCTGTGAAGGATAGCCTCACTTATAAGGAGATTTCAGTTGAGATTCTTGACCGTCAGGTTCATAGGTCGAGAAATAAGAAAGTCACTTCAGTAAAGGTTTTGTGGAAAAGACAATCCGTAGAGGGAGCTACTTGGGAAGCAAAAGTAGTCATGATGGCTAAGTATCCTCACCTCTTTCGTTTTGATTCAGTTTCAAACCGAGGTAATAGTTCCTCTCCGGTCTCTTAGTTTACACTTGTGTAATTCAGTCATCCTGTTCCCTCAATTATCATTACATTTCAGCCTTTTTGAATGTTCATGGGACTCATTTCAGTTAAATATCCGTCTCTAGTACTTAATTCGTAGGAATTTCAACCCTTCCCTCCATACTTAGCTTGTTTAGTCTTCATTCGAGATGGAATGATCCCAAGAGGGAGATATTGTAAAACCTCAGAAATAAAACTAGGACTGAACAAGAGAAAAATGGTGAACTAGGGAGGGGTCCACGGGCTGTGTATAGGACCACGAACCATCACCTTCATCGTGGTTCACACCCAGTACAATATTGAGGAACACGGACCCCTCCACGGGCCGTCAGGGTGCTCGTCAAAGTGACAAGGAGCCACCTAAATTCCTGTGTAGAACCACAGTGGCTTATACGGCCCGTGGTGCTTCACATGGTCTGTGAAGTCGACCGTGGAAGGGACATGTTAGCCTTTGGGTTTTGGGTGAACTTCAAACGATCATATCTTTTAGCACAAAATTAATTAGGTGGCCCATGACCTATCAAACTAAAGATTTTTGAATCCTCTTTCCAACGCCACCAAGTTTTCTAAAATCCAAGCTCAGAGTAAAAAGTTATGCTTATTTTAGTAGAGCTCTATTGGGCAAGGCCATCACCATAACCCAGTAGATGGGCTGTGGTCCTTAAGATGGCCCATCAGTCCCCTCATGACGACACTTCTGTAGCTTTAAGTCAGCGTCATTTTGGTCTTTTTCCCTATGTGTTGGGCACTTAAACTACGTCGTTTGATACTTCAACTACATTGTTTTACTCAGCATAAGCCTAATAACCTAGTCAAAAACTACCCAGAACCCTCATTCTCCTAAAATTACCCAACTTATAGCAAAAAGAAGAGAAAGAGACACCAGTTTCTCCCAAGAACAAGCATTCAACCCGAATATCCGAAGGATTTCCCCGTAGATTTCATCACCAGGTAGGTGGGATTTCACTAGTGGGTTCCTTTCACCCATTAGGTCCATAGAATTTAGTTAGTTCATCAATTTCTCATAATCTATTAAGACATATGGTTTCCACATCTTGAAGATTTATTGTGACTTTAGCTATTATAGTTTCCATGATATGAATAACATGTTTCTTGGTGAAATAGTGTAGTTCCATGCATAGGACTCAAAACCCCAACTCATGTAAATTTATTATACCTCATAGGCAAATCAGACAGAAAATCTTGCTTCAGAATTCAAATCCCACATTCTCAGTATATAAATGTTCCATTCTAAGTTAGCATGTTAGTATTTTGAGCTACTCAGTATTTCAGTGCATTTTAGCTTCCTATATTAAGTTGGGAGTAGACTTAGCACCGAGTGGACTAGGGTTCAGCATACACTCAAGTCCCAGAACTATGTGCCTGTGCAGGTTTATAAGTTCCCTCTATTGGACATCAGTTTTAGTGATGACGCCATAGTCATGCCTCTATACCCCTGGAAAGGTATATTGGGTCCTCTCGATGGGGCGTATACATCGAACTCCACATTTAACTAATGTGGTTTATGTCACTTAATAGGATCTCCCACAGTCAAACTCTTATTGCATTGGCAAGGTTTTCAGCACTTACTTTAGTATACAGTTCAGTATGTTTTACTTTCGGGATTAGTACTTTATCAATGCATTCAGTTCAGATTTCAATTACACTTCAGTACAACTTATTTCCATATTCATTATTATATTGGTCAGTTATATCATTGTTCAAGTTAGTATATATATCTTGCATTGTCACGACCCGAGTCTACACCCTGAATGTGGCCGGCACTCGAGAACCATTATTGGTCCCTAAACGAACCCTTATCCTTGCTGGCTACAAGCGAAAGACTTACTCAAGCATACAAAAGCTTAAAATTGAAATAATTTCAATAAACTCAAAATAAAAGTAAATACAGAAACTCCTCAAATCTATCTATCTGTGAAATCTCTACTATTACAGAAGGATATCGGGATAAGACTCATGTCATCTCAAAAATACTAACTGTAAGATAAAGGTGAAGTCCTTCGAAATATAAGAAGGCTCACCAAAGCTGACTGGAATATCACATGACCCCAATGAAACGCATGTTGATGATCTTGAATACCTATATCTGTATCATGAAACGATGCAGGCCAAATGGCTCAGTACATGAAATGTACGAGCATGTAATGGGAATTCTAAAGCATAAGCATAATCTTGAACTGATGGAAAAGAAACATACTTACCTGTTCTAAACTCAACTCAACTCAATGAAACATAGTTCAACTCAATAATAAGAGACTCAACTCTAAGAAACATAGTTCAACTCAACTCTGAGAAACATAGTTCAACTAAACTCTGAGAAATATGGCTCAACTCAACAATAAGATACTCGAATCTGTGAAACATAGTTCAACTCAAATCAGAGAAATAAGGCTCAACTCATAAATAAGATACTCAACTCTGGATACTCAACTCAAGATAAAGAAATAATAAAAGATGCAATATATGGAAAACTTTTAAAACAGTAGATAGCAACTCAATGTATTCAAGAATACATTAATAACTCAGTTTGTATATAAAAATACAATATAACTCCGTGGGAGATTCTCTAACCGACAACCATCACTATGAGTTATGTGATGATACAACGTCTAGCCCACGCTGCCAGAACTTTCCTATACTTTGCCGGGGTATAGAACCTACTACTAAGTGGATCCACTAGTCTATGCTAAAAAGTATTAAGGAATCATCTAAAAAGTATGACCCTTTCTACCCACGTTGTCTACATGGTTTATGGGGGCTGTGAGTTGTATGAACTCTCCCCCATATCGGTGCTCAATACTACTCCCAAAATATACTAGCTCATATGTTTTTTAAAACATAACTCTTTCTGTGTATTGAGATTATTACTCAAAAATCTTTCTCTTAAAAGAGATGGTACTCAAACTGCTCAAAACACTTTTGAAAATCTCAGTTTCCTCCTTTTTTAAATGTGAAAACATTTACTCTTGGGAATACTTAGTTCCCATATATTCATTTTGAAAAAAATGAACTCAACTCTACACTTTCTCAAACTCAAGTGCTCAAGTCTTTAAAACAAGTTTTAAAACAATTTGTGAAAAGACTTCTTAAGATAGGGTTCATGCCGAATTATAGACGTGAACGACTCAATTCAAGGTTTTCAATAACCATGCATAGAACTCAACAACTCCTGAACTCAAGGATTCAATGATACTACTCATCTCAAGAAAGCTCAACTCGGAGGGTTCATGCGGAATTATGGGCATGAACTACTCAACTCAAGGACCTTCATGGGTAACATGTAGTATTCCCAGGATTAGGAATATAATCCCAAAATTATTATGAACTCAATACTCAAGACTTAAAACTTGAAGATACTACTCCTCTCAAAGAAAATCAAGTTATGGAGTTAACGCAGAATTATGGGGATGAACGACTTGACTCAAGGATCTCAATGATAATGTAGACTCATGAATACATTATCCTCCTTCTCATACTCACTTACTCGAGTCTTGAAACAATTTAAAAGTTATTGTAGAAGACTCCTCGAAAAGACTCAAGGGACTTTCTCAAACTTTACTCAAATCGATAGATGATATCGAAGGATTTAAAATTTAACTGTAAGACTTTCTTGAACTCTACTCTTAACTCTTCCTTGAATTTGAATTATGAATTCAAGGAACATGACTTGATATATAGGATTTCTTGATGATTGGATGTAGGTTGGATAGTAAAATTCACTAAGAGAGTGAAGACATGTTTTGAAAGATCGAATACAGAACGAAGAACGAAGGCGGAAAGGACCTGACATCCCTGGCGCAGCAGTGGCGCACCGCGCCAGACCTCATGTGACTTAGCCTGGTCTAGGGTGCACTCTAGGCGTAGGGCGCCAGCCCCTCAGGCGCTACAGGGGCGCGCCGCCCCAGCAGCGTTCCCGACGAATCCGACGAACTTTTCTTCAAAAAAATTTCCAGCCCTACCTTGTCTAAACTCGAATGATTTCCTCCAAACTCTTTTGGATCCTTAAACCCAACCTAATTAAAGTTAATTATACACCAAAAACCCAGCAAGAACAACAATCATTCGCAACTCTCACCTCAAGAACTCAACAAGAACTTCATTATAAAAAACGAAGCACAAAACTTCAAGAACTCAACAAGATTATCAATATACTGAATCTCATTGATGAAATTTGTAAAAGAAACGCATGATTGTGTGTGGGTGAAAAAACCCAACACTATGGAAGCTTACATACCTCTTAGGATAAAATGCTTGGTGAAATCACTCGAAGAATCGCAAAAATCTTGAACGCTCTTCCTTTTCTCCTGTTTTGCTGTTCTTGAACTCCTCTGAAAACCCTAAGCATATTTTAGGAATAATGAAAACTGATTCCCATCAGTTTAGACTCCTAAAACCTTACTAAAAACTTTTAAATCCGATTCGGTAAGGAAAAGAACAAAATACCCCTCATATTTTCGGATAACTTTTCTTATTTGGACAGCCCGACTTCAAACAGGTATATCTCCCTCATACGAGCTTGAAAATTAGCAAACTCAGCGGCATTGGAAAGAGAATTCCAAGACCTTTCATCTGATATGTTATGGTCGTTTGAAATTGATCAAAAACTTAAAAGAACCTAGGAATGACTTGAAGGAAGTCTCTTTAGTTCTTTTTGGAACTCAAGGTGCTACATCTAGCGACCCTAAAACTTAAGAAAATTTTAAATTCCTCGGTAAAATCTTACTCACAACGAAGAATGCTTTGAGTCTTAGGTCAAAATAATTTCTGGGGTGTTACATGCATGCTCAGTACATTCAAAGTACTAGCACATACTTTTGCGCTACATAGTTTTATTATGTATGTTCAGTTGCTCAGCATCTAGATCACACTCAGTTTGATTCCCGGTCCGAGTTCAGCAGCTTCAATGGTGAGTCCTCATACTTCGAGGACAATATACATGCGTTACCTTTCAGTTTTTCTTTTTGTTTTCTGTCTTGTTAGAGTTAGTTGGAGTCATGTCCCTACAACTCGACTCAGTTTGAGGCTTTTCAGATATACTAGTAGATTCAACTTGAGTTATTAAGTGTTGTTTCAGTCATTACTACACTCTTATTATATTTTATACATTCAGTTTAATTGGGTTTCCCCAACTCACATATCCATTGTGTAAGCTTCAGCATGGTATGTGATTTACTTAGTTATTTTTTCAATATACTTGTTATATGTCAGACTCAGGTTTAGCTTGGGGTCACTCGTGATCCTAGGTCCCGTGTTACATCTAGATGGGTAATCTCGGGGCGTGACAGAATACACCTTAAACATCCCTAAAGATCATCTATTAAATCCCTCAAAATCTGCCATTAAAAATCCCTCTAAATCTACTATTCTATCACAATATTATTCTCTACAATCACTGCAACAAATATGTATAAGTTCACTTATTTACAACACTATATAAATTAATATATATAATCATTTTTTATTAATTCATCATGCTCACATCCTTCTTAAATTGATACTATTTTATCAAGAAGCATCAATTTGCATGATAAAAATTGATGGTGATGCTGTGCCATGGATTTTAAAAATGCATCAGCTATCTGAAGACCACTGGGTACATGTGGAAGAGTAATGACTATTTTATCTACAACTTCTATTATATAATGACAATCTTCTTCGATATATTTTGTCCTCTTAGGATAAACCAGATCAACATCATTTTGAAAAACACTAGTATTATAATCATTGTAAAGAGTAAGATTAGATTGAGAAAATCCAATCTCATCAAATAATCCACGAAGCCATACAATGTAAACGCAATCAGTAGACATAGATTGTAACACCCCAGATTTTGAGAAAGGATAATATTTCAGATTTTTAGAAGTTCCAGGTGCCACAAACAGGGGCCACCTATGGACTGTAGGTGGGGTCCATGGTTGGCCACCTCAATTTCCCCCCAGAACTCCCAGAAAAGTCTTGACCAACGGCAGGACCTACAGACCGTAGGTGGGACCACGGTCCGTGGTTCAGACCCCAGTTTCCAACTCTATGAAAGCGAAACGATGGCTGACGGGATGGGCCGTCAGTTGACCTACGGTCCGTCAGTTAGGCCCGTCGGTGGTTTCATCAGATTTTAAGTTAGGGGTCATTTGGTCTTTTACCCTATGTGTTGGACACCTAAACTATGTCGTTTAACCCCTAAACTATATAGTTTTTGTCAATATAAGCCTAGTAACTTAATCAGATCTTTCCCTAATCGATTATTCTCCAAAATCAATCGGAACTTAGAGCAAAAGAAGAGAAAAAAGTTGACCAAACCCTTCCAAGAAGGCAACAGGTTTTCTTCAGTCCCAATCCCGAAATTGAAAGATTTCTCCGTAAATTTCGTCTCTAGGTATGTGGGATTTCACTAGTGGGTTCCTTTCATCCACTAGGTCCCTAGAATTCAGTCAGATTCTTGATTTCCTATGTATTGTTTAGACCTAGGATTTCTAGAACTTTAGATAATTGTTGTGATTTAGCTGTTATAGTATTCTGAATCAGATTATCATGTTTTCGTGGAATCATTGCTTACTTCCTTGCATGAAACTCAGAACCCTAATTGTGTAGATTCGTTTAGCTCATGAATTACACTAGCTAAGTCAGATAAACAGATACACATGCCTCAGATTTCGAATGTTTAATTGTCAGTATTAAAATGTTGCATTCTCAGTTAGCATGTCAGAATATTGAGCTAATCCAGTATTTCAGTTAAGTTGTGTCATACACATTTCCAGTTGGGAGTAAGTTTAGCACCGAGTTGGACTAGGGTTCAGCATACCCTCATAGTCCGAGAACTACGTGCCCCCATAGGAGTATAAGTCCCCTCTGTTGAGCATCAGATTTAGTGATCACGCCCGTCATGCCTTTATACCCCTGGCAAGGTATATTGGGTCCTCTCCATGTGGCGTATACATCAGACTCCGTATTTAGCTTACGTGGTTTTATGTCAGTTAAAAGAAGCTCCCAGAGTCAAACTCTAGTGTATTTGACTAGGTTTTCAGTTATACTTCAGTATTCAGTCTCAGCATGTCAGATTCATGATTAGTACTTGGTCATTGCATTTTGCTCAGTTTTCAGTTATATTTTAGTATCTATGGTTTTGTTCAGATTATATCATTGACCAGTTATGCTTTGTTCAGCTTATATGTTTGTTCATTTATTAGCTATATCATGCATTCTTAGTACATTCGAAGTACTGACGCATACTCCGCGCTACTTTCATGATGTAGGTTCAGGTACTCAGCATGCAGATCACGCATAGATTGGTTCACGATCAGTATTCGGTAGCTTCAGTGGTGAGTCGTCATACTTTGAGGACAATAGACATGTTTTAACATTTAGTCTTTCATTTCAGTTTCAGTTTTTCTAGGGTTAGCTGGGGAATGTCCCAGCAACTCTAGTCAGTAGAGGATTTTCTAGACATAGTATTAGATACAACTTTAGCTTTGGGTGATTGTTCAGTAGTACTAAACCCATAGTACTTTATATTTATTCAGATCAGTTTTGGGTATTCCTCACTTTGAGTTATCTCTTGTTTTAAGATTCCGCACAGTATCTTTATATTCAGTTGTTTTAGTATGCTTATGATATGCCAGCTTCAGGATTAGCTTGGAGTCACTCGTGATCCTAGGTCCCGTATTTACATCAAGAGGGTAGCCTCGGGGTGTGACAAACTTGGTATCAGAGCATTAGGTTCAAGACTCCTAGGCTGTTTGAAAGCCGCACTAAGTAGAGTCCCTTTCTTGGGTGTGAAGTGCACCACATCTAATGAGAGGGAGGCTACGAAGTGTTTTAGGTAAACTTTAATTTCTTGCTATTCTTATCGTGCGTGGGTATGATCTTCTTTCTAATCGTCGTTACGCATTTCAGATCATGCCTCCTCGTAGAGCTTACGCAAGGAATGCCAATGCATGCAACGCTAACACATTTCCTCCAGTCCTAGGCCATGAGGTCACTAATGCAAAATTCTGCAATGCCATTCAGCTTTTGGCTCAAAGTGTGGCCAACCAAAACAATTAGAAGGTCATAATTCCTACTATAACTAATGGAGGATCAGCTGCAGCTAGAGTTCTAGACTTTGTTCAGATGAATCTACCTGAGTTTCTAGGGTCGCAGGTTGGTGAGGACCCACAGAACTTCATTGATGAGGTCAAGAAGATCTTTGGAGTGATGCAAGTGACTCGTAATGATAGGGTGGAGTTGGCATCCTACCAGCTTAAGGATGTAGCTCACATTTGGTTCACTCAGTGTAAATAAAACAGGGGTACGGATGCAGCTCCTGTGACTTGGGAGTGTTTTACTGGAGGTTTTCTAGACAGGTTCTTCCCGAGAGAGTTGAAAGAGGCTAAAGCTCAGGAGTTCATGAATTTGAGGTAAGGTACCATGTGAGTCTAAGAGTATGGAATTAAGTTCACCCAACTCTCCAGGTATACTCCATATATGGTTGCCGATTCGAGGGCACATATGAGTAAGTTTTTGTTTGGGGTATCCGACTTGGTGAAATTAGAGTGTAGGAATGTTATGCTGCTAGAGGAGATGAATATCTCTAGGCTTATGACTCATGCTCAACAGGTTGAGGGAGACAAGCTTAGGGAGATGGCTAAGGACAACAAAAATGCTAGAACAGGTAACTATGAGTACTCTCAGTAGAAATCGGGTGGTGGAAATCAGTCACACTTTCAGTAAAAGTCTACTGCCCCAGCACCTTCATCAGCTAGTGCTCCATCCCTGAGGTTTTAATAGGATCAGAAGGGTAGGGCAACACACTCTAAATCTCAGGGGAGTAATTCAGGTAATAGAACTTACCCAACTTGTCCAAAGTGTGGAAAGAACCATCCGGGTGAGTGTCTTGCAGGCAAGGAAGGGTGCTTTGGGTATGGTCAGTCAGGCTATAGGTTGAAGGATTGCCTTTGTTCCAGGTAGGGGCAAGGAGGTAACAACAATAGGGCCCAGTCTACAGCTCCAACAACACCAACAGGTCGCCCAAATCAGCAGGGTACTTCATCTGGTACAGGTGGCGGTCAGTGCCCAAATAGGTTCAATGCTCCTCAGGCTCGCCAGGATCAGGAAGATTCTCCTGATGTGGTCACTGGTACGTTGCGAGTCTTTCATTTAAATTTTTATGCATTGTTAGATCCAGGGTCTACATTGTCTTTTGTAACTCCCTATATAGCAATTAACTTCAGTGTCAGTCCAGAAAATCTTTCAGAACCCTTCTCAGTCTCAACTCCAGTTGATGACCTAGTTATAACTAGACGGGTATACAAAAATTGCCCTGTCACAGTCTCTTAGAATGTCACCTCAGCAGATCTTGTTGAGTTAGAAATTGAATATTTTGATATCATTCTAGGCATGGATTGATTACATTCCTGTTATGCCTCAGTCGATTGTAGAACTAGGATCGTTCGGTTTCAGTTTCCAAATGGGCCTGTCTTAGAATGGAAGGGTAGTAGCTTAGTGCCTATGGGTCGATTTATCTCTTACTTTAAGGCCAGGAAGATGATCTCCAAATGGTATGCCTGTCATCCTATTCGGGTTAAGGATTCAAACTCCAAAACCCCAACGTTTGAGTAAGTTCAGTAGTAAATAAGTTTCCAAAAGTGTTTCCAGAAGATCTTCCCGGAGTTCCTCCCGAAAGGGAAATCGACTTTGGAATAGATCTCCTTCCAGATACCCAGCCCATTTCGATTCCTCCTTACAGAATGGCTCCAGCCGAGCTTAAGAAATTGAAAGAACAGTTGAAAGACCTTCTAGATAAGGGCTTCATCAGACCTAGTATCTCTCCATGGGGTGGTCCACTATTGTTCATGAAAAAGAAAGATGGTTCTCTCAGAATGTCCATTGACTATAGGAAGTTGAACAAAGTCACAATCAAGAATAAGTATCCCGTTCCCAGGATTGATGACTTGTTCGACCAACATCAGGGTGACAGTTACTTTTCTAAGATAGACCTCAAATACGGCTATCATCATCTCATAGTTAGAGATAGTGACATTCCGAATACAGCCTTCAAAACTTGGTATGGTCATTATGAATTCGTAGTCATGTCTTTTGGACTAACCAATGCTCCTGCAACTTTCATGGACTTAATGAACCGGGTGTTCAAACAGTATTTGAATTTGTTCGTTATTGTCTTTATAGATGATATCCTCATTTATTCTCGCAATGAGGAGGAGAATGCGACTCATCTGAGTGTGGTCCTGAAAACTCTCAAAGATTGCTAGTTATTCGCTAAGTTCAGCAAGTGTGAATTCTGGTTACAGTCCTTCACTTTCCTTGGTCATGTGGTATCTAGCGATGGAATCTGAGTGGATTCTCAGAAAATAGAGGCAGTGAAGCAGTGGCCCAGACCAACCTCTCCAACAGATATCAGAAGTTTCTTGGGTTTGGCCGGTTATAATAGGAGATTTGTGGAAGGAGTTTCATCCATTGCTTCCCCATTGACTAAGTTGACTTATAAAAAGGTTAAGTTTTTGTGGTCAGATAAGTGTGAGAAAAGTTTTGCAGAATTGAGGACTAGGTTGACTACAGCTCCTGTCTTAACTTTACCAGATGGTTCAGACGGTTATGTAATTTATTGTGATGCATCCAAGATCGGCCTAGGTTGTGTGTTGATGCAGTGAGGTAGGGTCATGTCTTATGCTTCTAGACAACTTAAGATACATGAGAAGAACTACCCGACTCATGACCTCGAGCTTGCAGCCATAGTATTTTCCCTAGAGATTTGGAGACATTACTTGTATGGTGTTCACGTAGATATGTTCACAAATAATAATAGCCTCCAGTATGTGTTCACCCAGAAAGAGTTGAATCTTCGTGAGAGGAGATGGCTTGAATTTCTTAAGGATTATGACATGAATGTGCTTTACCATCCTGGTAAGTCCAATGTAGTAGTTGATGCTCTTAGCAGATTATCTATGGGTAGTGTAGCACATGTTGAGGAAGAAAGGAAGGAACTAGCCAAAGATGTTCACCGGCTTGCTCGCTTAGGAGTTTTCCTTACAGACACAACAGATAGTGGGGTGACATGTCAGAATGGGTCAGAATCTTCATTGGTAGTGAAGGTTAAGGAAAAATAAGATAGTGATCCTATATTGCTTCAGTTGAATGGTGCAGTTCATCAACAGAAAGTTGAGGTTTTCTCCCAAGGGGAGATGGTGTAATTCTTTACCAGGGTCGCTTATGTGTTCCTAATGTGAGTGAGTTGAGGCAGCAAATTCTTGCAGAAGCTCATAACTCCAGGTATTCCATCCATCCAGGTGCCACTAAGATGTACCGTCACCTGCGGGAAGTCTTTTGGTAGAATGGCATGAAGAGGGACATAGCAGATTTTGTGGCTAATTGTCCAAATTGCCAACATGTTAAGGTAGAATATTAGAAACCAGGAGGTATGACTCAAGAGATTAACATTCCTACATGGAAGTGGGAAGTGATAAACATGGACTTTATTACAGGTTTACCTCGTACTCGCAAACAACATGATTCCATTTGGGTAATAGTAGACAGACTTACTAAGTCCGCTCACTTCTTGGCTGTCAAGACTACAGATTCAGTGGAGGACTACGCTAAACTCTACATCCATGAGATGGTAAGGTTGCATGGGATTCCTTTGTCTATAATCTCAGATAAAGGTCCTCAGTTTACCTCTCATTTTTGGAAGTCATTTCAGAAAGGTCTTGGTACCCAGGTAAATCTCAGCTCAGCATTTCATCCACAGTCGGATGGTCAGGCATAGCGTACCATTCAGACCTTAGAGGACATGTTGAGAGGTTGAGTGATCGACTTCAAGGGCAATTGGTATGATCACCTTCTTCTTATAAAGTTCGCCTATAACAATAGTTACCATTCCAGCATTCATATGGCCCCTTATGAGGCATTATATGGGTGTAGGTGCAGATCTCCGATTTGTTGGTTTGAAGTAGGTGAAGCAGCATTGATTGGGCTAGATTTGGTTTATGAAGCTATGGAAAAAGTTCTGCTAATCAGGGATAGAATTAAGACAGCTCACAGTCATCAGAAGTCCTATGCAATTGTGAGGAGAAGGGACTTAGAGTTTGAACATAATGATTGGGTTTTTCTGAAAGTGTCACCTATGAAAGGAGTGATGAGATTTGGCAAGAAAGGGAAGCTCAGTCCTAGATATGTAGGTCCTTACAGAATCCTAAAGAGGGTTGGAATTGTGGCTTATGAGTTAGAGTTGCCAGCAGAACAAGCAGCGGTTCATCCACTCTTTCACATTTCCCTGTTGAAGAAGTGTTGGGTGATCCAACATCTATTGTACCATTAGAGAATGTGGCTGTGAAGGATAGTCTCACTTATGAAGAGGAGCCAGTTTAAATTCTTGATCGTCAGGTTCGAAGGTTGGGAAATAAAGAAGTTGCTTCAGTGAAGGTTTTGTGGAAGAGTCAGTCTGTAGATGGAGCTACTTAAGAAGCAGAAGCAGCCATAAAGGCCAAGTATCCCTATCTCTTTACTTCCGATCGCGTTTCAGCCTTAGGTAATTGTTCATCTCCAGTCTCTCTATTTACTCCTGCGTAAAAAATCAGTCTTAGTATTATGTTCCTTCAATTGTTCTTGCATTTTCTGCATATTTGCATGTTCTTGGAACTCAGTTCAGTCAGATTTCAGTTTCTAGTACTTAGTGGTAGGGATTGCAGCTCCTTCCCTCGATACTCAGCTAGTTTAGACTTCATTTGAGGATGAATGTTCCCAAGGGGGAGATAATGTAACACCCTAGATTTTGAGAATGGACCAAATTTCAGATTTTCAAAAGTTGCAGCTGCCACAGAAGGGGCCCAACTACGGACTGTAGGTTAAACCACGGACCGTAGGTGGGGTCTGTGGTTGGCCACCTCTATTTCCCCCCAGAACTCCCAGCAAAGTCTTGACCAACGGCAGCACCTACGGAACGTAGGTGGGACCACGGTCTGTGGTCAAGGTCCGTGGTTCAGACCCCGATTTCTAACTCTCTGAAATTCAAATGATAGCTGACAGGATGGGCCGTCAGTCGACCTACGGTCCGTCGGTCATTCCCGTCGGTGGCTTCGTCAGATTTTAAGTTAGGGGTCGTTTGGTCTTTTCCCCTATGTGTTGGATACCTAAACTATGTCGTTTAACCCCTAAACTACGTAGTTTTGGTCAGTATAAACCTAGTAACTTAATCAGATCTTTCCCTAATTGATTATTCTCCAAAATAAATCAGAACTTAGAGAAAAAGAAGAGAAAAGAGTCATCCAAACCCTTCCAAGAATGCAACAGGTTTTCTTCAGTCCCAGCCCCGAAATCGAAAGATTTCTCCGTAAATTTTGTCACCAGGTATGTGGGATTTCACTAGTCGGTTCCTTTCATCCACTAGGTCCCTAGAATTCAGTCCGATTCTTTATTCCCTATGTATTGTTTAGACCTAGGGTTTCTAGAACTTTAGATAATTGTTGTGATTTAGTTGTTATAGTATTCTTAATCAGATTATCATGTTTTCATGGAATCATTGCTTAGTTTCTTGCATGAAACTCAGAACCCTAGTTGTGTAGATTCATTTAGTTCATGAATTACACTAGCTAGGTCAGATAAACAAATACACATGCCTCAGATTTCAAATGTTTCATTGTCAGTATTAAAATATTGCATTCTGAGTTAGCATGTCAGAATATTGAGCTAAGCTAGTATTTTAGTTAAGTTGTGTCATACACATTTCCAGTTGGGAGTAGGCTAAGCAATGAGTTGGACTAGGGTTCAGCGTACCCTCATAGTCCTAGAACTACGTGCCCCCGTAGGAGTATAAGTCCCCTCTGTTGGGCATCGGATTTATTGATCACGCCAGTCATGCCTTTATACCCCTGGAAAGGTATATTGGGTCCTCTCGATGGGGCGTATACATCGGACTCCGCCACTATAACATTTTATGTCTACAACCACCCTAGAAAAGTGTGGCCTAAACTATCAAAAAGTGTGGCCTTTGATAAAAGGCCACACTTTTTGACTTTAAGCAACGCTTTTCCAGGGGTGGCCGAAAGAAGCGTAACCTTAGAGTTTAGGCGACACTTTTCAAGTGTGCCTTCTTAGCTACGCTTAAAAGCGTAGCCTAAAAGGAAAAAAAGCCACGCTTTCCAGTACCTCATATAGCAACATTTATATCTCATACAATTACACTTTCAAGCGTGGCCTTTGCTTCCTTATTGCCCTCGATTTTAAAGTGTTGCCTTTTCTATCTAATGTATGACAACACTTTGAAGTGTAGTCCTTGCCCATGTTCATACCACAATTTACAGTCATATGGCTACACTTTTAAGTATGGTAACATTATTTTGTCTATAAAATATTTATATGCCACAATTTCTAATTAAAAAACACCAATATTATTTTTCAATAAATAATCTCAAGCATTAAATTGGCTAATAAGTAATTCAATTATATAGATTTGCAATAAACTTTAAAAGATAGTATGTCTTGTGTACATACACATACTTATAAACCAACATTCTAAATATGTGTACACAATAGTTCAAAAAGTACTCTTATAATAGTTCAATATATTCTAGCAATGAATATATTTCACAAAATCAAACATAATGTATTCAAACTTTTACAATAGTTCAAAAACACTTCATCATCCACTTCAATGAGATCAAATTAACTTGTGGCGACCCTTCAAATTTGATCACCTTCATTTCCCTACAGATTTAAAATGTATAACACATCAGATTGCAACAGTTATAGAAGAGGCAAGAAGTTCCAGATTCTAGATTTCAGTAGTTCCAGATTGCAGATTGCAGACTGCAGATTTTTTGAGTTCCAGATTACAAATTACAGTTCCAGTTTGCAGATTACAGTTCCAGTTTCAAGATTGCAGATTTATTGAGTTCCAGATTGTAGATTACAGTTTAGATATACTAATACAGGTTGACCTAATTAAAACAGAGAAGAGTTTAGATATACTAATACAGGTTGACATAATTAAAAAAGAGAAAATATTCTAGATTGCATTCCAAGTCAATAGTACTTCTTCAATGTTTGCAACAAGACCAAAATTTCCATAAAGATACAAAAACATCTCAACACTATATGTTGTACACTGTCTCTTAGCCGAGAGACCACACTTAGTTGATTAATAAGTTGTGTGTTCAATTTTCTTATGATGAAGTTACAACATTAATCATTTCTACTTTATTCTGAGGCAAATTAAAAACAAAAAGGTACCAGAAAAATAATAGACATTAAACAAGATATATATTGAGAACTTGCAGTTGTGTAACACTAGTTTGTGGTCTTGTAAGTATTAGTAATTAACATGAAACTAACAATCATTGTATACCCATTATAGGGTAGCTGGCATACCTTGCCATTCATTGATATACAAGTTCAATATATTGTGTTGTATTTAAGCATAACACTGACACCTTTTGATTTGTCTAATGATGAAATTGTTCACGTCCGAATTCTAAATATTAATTGGCAATATCTATTTCTGCTAATTACCGAAGCTATGAGCTGCGATATCTATTTCTGCTAATTACCGAAGCTACACTGCTCATTCGCTTAGCACACAACTCCACCTAAGAGAAAGGAAGGGAATTGGTGGAAGTCATGATTTTGATAGTAAGTACCAAGTATGTAACTTTGATCCAAATGAGAATGAATTGGTGTGTAATGAACTATTATAGAAAGAGCCGATAAAGTAATTTTTTATGTGGTATCATAGTGAATAATAGTCCAACTTTAAGTTAATACGGCTCTTTGTCAATAAAGCAAGTAAGAAGAAGATTTACAAAAATTATATCACGCAAAAGTAGAAACTGGAGGCATATTAATGTAAAAAAGACACTTTGTGCGGATAAAGGGATTGCTGCTTTTGTAGAACATTGCTACTATGCAGCTATGCTTTTTATAATAAGACTAAGGAAAATTTAAATTTACTTTAGAATAAAGTAATATGACTTTTCCGTTTTACTTATGTGAATCACGACAATAGAATGGACCCGAAAACAGATAAAATAAAGAAACATAACTTATTCTACTTATGCAATGTGTAAGAGTCAGCATGCAGTCGGTCTAGTTCTATTCTTAGGTATTTTGGTTAAGATTGTTTGTTTACAATCGGTAGATAGTAAAATCTATCATCATCCGATCTACTTTTTCTAATTTTCTCTTTCTCGGTAGATAGTAAAATCTATCATCATCCTCGTCACATTGATCAAACTACTCCAAATCACCAGAAAAATACTAATAAGGACATAGTCCCTGAACCAGCTCCCTACACTACTATCCAATTGTTTTCTGCTTGACTAAGACAATATCAGGCTAAAAATGATATCCCTATTTACCTTGTGACTCCTATTATCACTACCAAGCAAGGACTACCGGCTGGAGCCATAACTACACACACAAATCAGCAACCAAATCAGGAGGTAAGACACTTAACTCTACTATTTCTACTCATAATAACTATAATGATCTTGTTGTGCAGGATCAAAGCAACATCCAAGAAGAACAACTAGACAAAGTTGAGGAAAATACAGTTGAGAGGTTTCAGAAGAGTGAAAGAGAGAGAAAAGCTTTAAGGAACCAACAAAATACCTTTTGAAGAACTGAATCATGAGTTGACCCTGAAGAATGTGGAAGATTTTGGCCTCTTACAGCTTGTGTGCTACTTTCATCAACAGGTGAAACAAGGTTAGATCCGACAACCCCTGGTATATCTTGAACATTCAATCCATGGTTGTTTTGCAGCAACTGACTAAAAAAATGTCGCATTTCTTCTCTCATTTCATTGATTTCTTCCTTCAAAGAACTGATTTCATTACCATGCTTTTGTTTTAGCTTGTTAGTTTCCTCATCTTCTTTCAGAAAACTTGTTGTCACTGATCTGCCATAGCACCTAAGTCGGTCAGGCTGCTCCTTTCCAAACACTGCCCTAAAGGCATCATCAGTTGTTTCCCTGGAATTTTGACGATTCTGAAGTTCAGCCTATTGAATAAAATTGACATCCATAGTTAAATGTCAGAATTATTTACTTTACGGCTAAAAGGAGTTTATGAGTAACAAATTCCTCCGAAAGCACATCAATAATTGTTTCTGGTACATCAATCCTTGTTAAGAGAACTTCACCATTATCTTTTGGTATAGATGGTCCCATCAAATGTTTAGATGGTCCCATCAAATGTTTAGATGGCTCGTTTTCATAACTTTGTGGGAGATTAGATTCAACTTGATCACCCATGTTAAACAAGTCTCTTAGAACAGTCTTCATAACATAATGTCTATCTTGATCATATGGATCTTGCACATAGAAGCATTGGTGTACTTGAGATCCAAGCACAAAAGGCTCTTCCTGAGAGCATCTCTTGTTAAAATAGACATAAGTAAGGCCATAAGTATCATTTTCAACCTCATAACGATCACACTTAAATAGAACAACCTTAAAATTACCGTAATAGTCTAACTCAACAATATCAACTATTCTACCATAATAAGTCAAATCTGCAGCAATCAGACTTTTATCCTTTGAGCTTGCAAAGCTTGTAGTTGAGGAAATTAGTGTAACACCACTATTTTGTATTTTACGCCTTGCATCACGCTGCCTAACATGGAATCTATATCCATTGATGAGATACCCAGAATATCTTTTTGCAATAGAATTTGGTCCTCTAGACAATTGTTTTTATCAAATCAGGCATATCCTCTTGCAAAGCACGAGTTTCAAACCATGGAGAGAAGTTTTGACAATGATTCTTGGCCTTGCTCTATTTAGATCTTTGTGGCTGAATATTAACCTCTTGCTCATGCTCTCTACACAACATGTACTTTTTTTTGTTAAAACAATAAATAAAATAAGTTAAAAATTAATTATACAAAAAGAATACTATATTCAAATTAAGGTACCTAATATATTCTTGAACCTCGTCACAATTTCCCAATATTTATACATGTGCCTGACTTAGTGACTTGTTATCTAAAATTAATGGATCCGTTTTCTTTGCTCCTAAAGGAACTCCTTTGTTAGGAAATAAACTCACAGTTTCTGCATCACTTGGGTCACATTCATCATTATTTCGGGCTCTTCTGCTAAATCTGGTATACACACCCCCATGCAGATATTTGGAGAATAAATTCATACAATCTATTCCCACTCGGTCTCTGCTATGAAACCTTCTGGATAACGTATGTTGCGGATGTATGATTTGAATGCACCCATTTCTCTTTTCAGTGGAATACATCCATAGATTTTAAACTTTACCTCCTAATCTCACTTCATTCGCCAAATGAATCATTATATCAAAAAATGAAGGAGGAAAAATTTGCTCCCACTGATTAATTATTTCTATGATCTCTACTTCTAAACAATCCAGTTCCTCCAATGTGATTACTTTTTGATACAAACGACGGAAGAAGGAGCTAAGAAGAATCAAAGGAATAGCCACATGATCAGGAAGAATGCTTTTAATTGGTATTGGAAGCAAGTAATGTAACATGAAATGAGCATCACGGGTTTTATCATTAGACAATTTTCTTTCATCCAAGTGCACACACCTAGATATATTGGAGGCACTACCATCAAGAAGCTTGGCTGTCTTTAAAACTCCACAAAAATTTGATTTCTCTCCATTTGTCATTGAGAAGCACGCTTTTGGAAACTTTCTTCTCTTACTATCTTCTATATCTTTTGGATGAAGGTTCTTTCTAATTCCCATATCTTTCAAATCATACCGGGCTTTTGCATGATCCTTTGTTTTGCCCGTAATATCCAAAAGAATTCCAAGTATGCTATCAACTATGTTCTTCTCTATGTGCATTACATCAAGGTTGTGGCGTAACAAGTTGTGCTGCCAATAAGGTAATTCAAAAAAGATTGACCTTTTTTCCATGGGCCATCATTTGTTCTCTTTCTCTTCTTTCCAAACACATTTTCAAAATCTTGTAAGCTATTAAGCACATCAGTTCCCTTTAAAAAAGGTGGAGGAGGCATAAATTTAGTTTTTCCAATGAAAGATCTTTTGTTAGATCTCCATGGATGATCCATGGGTAGAAAAACACGATGATCCATATAACATATTTTCTTACTATGTTTAAGATAGCGAGAATTAGTGCCATAGTTACAACAAGGGCAAGCAAACTTTCCTTTTGTACTCCAACCAAATAACATAGCATATGCAGGAAAGTCATTGATTGTCCACATAAGAGCTGCCCGCATTTGAAAAGTTTGATTTCTTGAAGCATCATATGTTTCAACTCCAGAATTCCACAATAATTTTAACTCATCTATCAATGGTTTTAAGTAAATATCAATGTCATTTCCAGGTGATCACGGCCCAGGTATAAGTAAAGAAAGTATACAATATTCAGATTTCATGCACATCCAAGGCGGCAGATTATACACCATAACATAACTGGCCATGTGCTATGTGATATACTCATGGTTCGAAAATGATTGAACCTATCACTTGACAAGCCAAGTCTCACATTGCGACAATCTAGTGCGAAATATGGATGCAACCTATCAAAATCATTCCATGCTAGACCATCAACGGGATGCCTTAACTTTCCATCTTTAGAACGTTTCTCGTCATGCCACCTCAAATAATTTGCCGTCTTTGAGCACATAAATAGTCTTTTGAGTCTATGAATTAATGGAAAGTGTCTCAAAGTCTTTGTTGAAACTTGATGTTGTTTTTTTGAAGGCTCAAGCTCACTATCAACTTCAGGAGATTAAATATATCGTGTAGCTCCACAAGTATGACAAAATTCATCATCCTTATTATCATTCCTGAACAACATGCAATCATTGGGACATGCATTAATTTTCTCATAATAAAGACCGAGATTCTTAACCATAGACTTGGTTTTATTGTAAGACGGAGGAATGTTCAACTCGGGCATCGCCTCGTTTAATAACTCTAAAAGAGAAGTGAATGATTCATTTCTCCATCCATATAGACAGTTCAACAAATATAAATGAAGTGTGAATGATAATTTAGAGAATCTTGTACAACCAGGATATAATTCTTAGCTTGCCTCTTCAACTAAGTTATAGAATTTCTTGTCATCTTCATTTGGACCATCATAAACTCCTTCAGCCTATGCAACATCTCTAAATTGATCATTCAACAATCCATCAATATCATCACGTGAGTAATCCATATCATCATCAACATTCAACTTGATATCCCATTCTCCGTGATTGATCCATCTATTATAACCTTTAACAAATCCATAGCATATTAGATGATACACTACATTCCTTCGAGTCCAATGAATATTACATCATTTTGCACATGGACACTGAATTTTCTCTCTTTGAGGATCTCTATAAGAGTAAACAAAATCTAGGAATGATTCAACACCAGCAATATACTCTTTGCTATACCTTGCTAAATCCATCCAATCCTTGGATGGGATATTTGAATTCCTAGAAGAAGATATTAATATTTAATCTTTCAGTAACAATCATTAACTCATTAACTACTTCACAAATAAGTTTTAAAAGTCACGAGTACGTTATCAAAATCATGTCTTATGAGATGATAAAAGTTTGACTCGAATCATCAGAATCATCAAAATCAGAATCATGTGTTATGAGATGATCAGAATCATAGTGAGTTTCGAGTACCTTGTTACCATTCTTGTTTCTAATATATACATAATAATAACTACAAAACTTTATGTCATTATTTCAAGAATGAAATATAGTCATTTTACTGTTAAGAGATTAGAAATATCTTGATTTTGGTGTCTGCATAATATTAATTTCCTCTCAGCAAAACCTGAAATAGTTGAGAAGATTTCTTCGTTTAGAAAAAAAAAATTGATTAAAATATGCACATGCAAAAGTATAAAACTACAGAAAAAAAACAATATAGTTACATAATGGATTTGCAAATTGCAATCCACATCCAACTTAGAAACCAAATTAAGTAAAACACACGATCACTTCAAAGGAACTCCAAATAGAAACAACCTCCACTATCACCAACCAAATATACAATAAAAGAGCAACAAGCCAAAAATAGAAAAAGAGAAAAAAAAAAATCAACCTAAAAAAAAAAAAAATTAAAATTATTTAACTCATATATCCAATTCTTTTTCCCCCTTTTACTTCATCTCTACTCAAGTTGTTTATACTTTATAACAACAATATAAAGAAAATGACACTAAAATACACATAGAAAATGACTTCAGAAACCACCATCATTACAACGAATACGCATCCTGACAATCACGATGTCTCAGGTTCAAATTTCAGCGAAGACAAACAAAACATTGGGCAATTTTCTTTTATCTGTCTAAAGCTAAAACAAAGACAACTACTAGACCATACGTAATCCTCACTGTCCATGTTGCTTCATTTAAGCTCATCTCAAACATCACAAACCACAATTAAAAACTTTGAAAAGTGCTTAATTAACATAGTAATCACTAATGATTTTATGGAACACAAACACATAAAATGATTCACAACTAGGAAGTCCTTTCCTTGAATGATTATTTTCTCTGTTCTTAATGCATAAAACTGATCTTAAACAGAAAAAAATTGATGACACCTATCTGAGGAAGATATATGTTGTAACTTGAGCTATAATAGTAAAAACAACTGAATTGTAAGCTCCTAAATTGGTTAACGAATACAAATATTTTTACCATTTGAATAGTATTAAGAACATCTATTTCCCAATGGCATATTTATGGAGAAAGTCTTCCATCAGCAAACAGGCAGTCATTTACTTTTCTTTTCTGATACTTCATCACTTTTATAATTGTCAAACCAGCTACTATTGCACATATAATTGGACTCTTAAGAAACTGGAGGTATGTAGAGAGGAAATAAGAGAGACTAATGAGAAGTTGCACCATTTTGCAAGTCATTCCGAAGATATACTGCAAATGCTTGGAATGAGATTGAAGCAAATTCAAGAAATTACTCATGTATAATGTGGAGCATACATTTTGTCATCTTAATTGAATAGCATCTCTAACTTCTCGAACATGCACAAGAGTCAGTAAATTAAGTAAAACACACAATTCCTTATTTAGTGATTAATCCTCAGGGCAAAGAATAAACTGATGAAGCTAAAATACGAGCTAGACTCCCAAAAATCAACTGATGAAGCTAAAATACGAGCTAGACTCCCAAAAAGTCATATAAAAAACACAAGAATATCAAAACCCTAAAGCTAAAATTTAGACTTTCAAAGATAGAATTTCTTACCTGATAAACCCTATTCCAACAAAATCGTGTTCTTCAGCGAGAACTATGATGGAAATCGTGTTCTTCAGCGAGAAGCTCTTCAGCTAGAAATCTGTCCGAAATCGTGTTCTTCAGCGAGAAATCTGAGAGAAAAGTGAGACGGAGAGACTTAGCTTCAGTTCATCTTGCCAAAAGCGTGACGGAGAGACTTAGAAATTTTATACTTCTAAACAATATCATCATATTAATACTTGTCCTATTTTTATCAATTTTCTGAAGTACTCTAAATCTCAACAGATCAATTAAATCTAATGCATATTTTTTCTGTTGTAGCATTTCTGAAGTACTTTTTCTGTTCTAAATCTCAACAGATCAATTAAATTTCAACATGTTTTGATGCTAAAAATGAACCTCAAAGAGGTTCCATAAAAGTTAAAACAAGCTATTAACGATAGATACTAACTCACTCAAATGCTTTCGAGTAGTAATTCCCTCTATCTCGGCTGCTGGATATGCTTAGGGCTCACTTTGACGTTCATAATTTTTGGCACTTTCTTCCTGTACTTTGGAATTTCAGATGTAATTCGTGATTTGTTCCATTCCAACAACCCCAAAGTAATCAATTCCTTCTTATTCTCCTCTTCTAAACACAAAACAAAAATTCAATCAATTGACAAGAAGACTGTTTTTAGTACTAGATGATTAGTAGAGTAGCTACTTACGCTTGACGAAATCTGTATCAGAGAAGAGAATCGTAGGTATGTCAGCTTTAGCTCTTCAGTTCTTCAGACGACTTAGCTTCAGCTTAGTTTTTCAGAGAAATACGACTTAGCTTCAGCGTGTTTTTCTGATTAATGTTTTATGAATTATTATTTTTTGCCAATAAAAATGGGAGGGAGAGTTAAAAATGTTGGAGGGAATATAATATCTTAGTGAAAATTTTAAGGCCACACTTGTAATGTGTTGTTTTTACAATTATAAAAATAGGACACTTTAAAAGTGTGGCCATATATGTAAATAGTTGTTGCCAATTATATCATATTGTAACAACGCTTATAAAGTGTAGCTTATACCTTTAATGAGTTCACTTTGCAAGTGTTGCCAATATTATCGAAGCTAAAAGTTAAAAACTTGGGCTATGCTTTAAAAGCGTCCCAAAAAATATTTTAGGCAACACTTTACAAGCGTTGTCCAGAATTAGTGTGGTCGTAGGCCTAAAATGTTGTAGTGCGCGTTTAGATCACATGGTTTTATGCCGGTTAATAGTAGCTCCCATAGTCAGACTCTAGTGCATATGACCAGGTTTTCAATTATACTTCAGTATTCAGTCTCAGCATGTCAGGTTCATGATTAGTACTTGGTCATTGCAATTAGCCCAGTTTTCAGTTATATTTCAGTATCTATTTTTCTGTTCAGATTATATCATTGCCCAGTTATGCTTTGTTCAGCTTATATGTTTGTTCATATATTATCTATATCCTGCATGCTCACTACATTCCAAGTAGTGACGCATACTCTGCGCTACATCCTTTCATGATGTAGGTTCAGGTACTCAGCATTCAGATCACGCATAGATTGGTTCCCAATCAGTATTCAATAGCTTCAGTGGTGAGTTCTCATACTTCGAGGACAATAAAAATGTTTTTAAATTTAGTCTTTCATTTCAGTTTCAGTTTTGCTAGGCTTAGCTGGGGCACGTCCCAGCAACTCTAGTCAGTAGAGGCTTTTTTAGACATAGTATTAGATTCAGCTTTAGCTTTGGGTGATTGTTCAGTATCACTAAACCCATAGTACTTTATATTTATTCAGATCAGTTTTGGGTATTCCCCCCTTTGAGTTATCTTGTTTCAAGCTTCCGCATAGTATCTTTATATTCAGTTGTTTTAGTATGCTTATGATATGACACCTTCAGGGTTAGCTTGGGTCACTCATGATCCTAGGTTTCATATTTATGTCAAAGGGGTAGCCTCGGGGTGTGACATAGATCGATATTCAGTCTTTCTTGATGATTTTAATACAGAATCTTGCTTCTTACAGTTCCAAGATATCACTTATTTTTCAAGAAACGTGCACCAACTAATGATTGAACGATGAGTATCAGGAAATCCGGCCTATGAAGAATCACTAAAAGCAATAAGACAAATAGTAGAACTAGTAGGAAAGAAAAATCTACGAGTAGATGTTCCTAGAAGATACCGAATGAAGTGAGGAACTGACACAAAATGGAGATGTTGGGGAGCTTGTATAAATCCCATGTAGGTGATGAGAAAAATCTAGGTGGAGATTTCATATAAATATCTTCTTTAAGATCATAATGGAGAAAAGCATTTTTGACATCCAGTTGATGAAGAGACCAATTTTGTGAAGAAGCAATGACAATAATTGTTCGCACTATAGTCATTTTTGCTACTGGTGCAAAAGTCTCTTCATAGTCCATATTATTTCTCCTATTTATTACTAAGAACAACCAACCAAACTTTGTATTTATCAAGAGTTCCATAAGAATGAAATTTATTTTAATAAGCCCATTTACATCCAATTGGACCGTGCCATGTGTTATTTTCTTTAAGGGACAAAAGTGCTTCATCCATTGCTTTTGGCCAACATTAATACTTGGAAACTGGTGTGTAGCAAGTTGGAACACAAATGGCGGATAAAGTAGAGGAAAGGCCATACCAATTAGGAATACGAGATACTCTAGTAGATCGTCGAGTAGGCTCAGGAGGATTAGACCATGAAGAATTCTAAAATTCAAGTTATAATGCAGTCTCAGGTGGCAGATTACTTTCAGGTCGGGGTAGAGTTGGCCGATGTCGTTCTACACAAATCCTAGTTTGAAAAACTTAAATGAAGATAAAAAATCCTCAAAAGTAGGAAGAAGAGGAGAAACAGATGATGAATCGTCGTGAATAGAAATGAAATACCAATTTTCAAGGAAAACAACATTCTTGAAAAAGAAATTTGTCATAACGTGGATCATAGATTATAAAACGTTTCTGTCAAGTACTATAACCCATTAAAGTATCTTTCAATGTTGGAGTCATATCCCCAACCATGGTAATGGGTAAATTACTACCATTTGCAATCTATATTTCTGATGGACCTTGATACTCACAAACATTTTTAGTATGCTTTTTGAGTTGGTCATTTGATTGGAAGCACCCAATCAACAATCCAAAATTTAGATGTAACATTAAAACCTTGTAATCCCAATGTTGAAAAGGCTGACACGATCATTTGTACTATTTCAAGAGTAAGAGTTTGTCTTGAAGATGAGTTATCAATAGTGGAACCATTTATCTCAGCTTGAAAATATATTACCCTATTGTTTGAGGGAATGTGGGACATTCTTTATTATTGTTTCCTTGTTTACAATAATTACAGAACTTCTTACAACAATTTCTAGCAATATGACCATATTCCTTGCAACTGTAGCATTGAGTTCTAGTCACATCCCTGTCCTTTATTTTACCTTGAGCAACAAATGCAACACTGGCATCATTTTCTTTCTTGTAAGCATTTTGTGGGAAAAGATGGTGCTCTTAACAAAGTAGTTCCCTAAAACAAGCATCCAAGGAGGGAGATGGATCATGTTTATCAAGTTAGAGTGAACACTCTCAAACCCGGACTGTAATTTAATCAAAAAATGATCTAGCTTGCTTTGCTAATGAACAGCCTGAATTACAAACAATGATTAGAAGGTATTTTGGCATAATGAATATCTGTCAGTTGAGCCCATAAGTTCTGAAATGCAGAGTAATAATCCTTAATAGAGAGACCTCGTTGAGAGTAGTTAGCAATTTCAAACGCTAATTGAAAGCGTCTTGCGCTATTATCTTGGTTGTAAACCTTTTTTAAATAATCCCAAATATCCTTAGTTGTCTTTTAAGGCTGTAGATTAAGAACAATAAGAGGGTCACTTGACCCTAAATTCCATGGCATCACCCGATCATCTTTAATCTTCCATTCACCTAACTTGGTAGGATCTATAGGAGCATGATGATATGCTAAAATTACACCTCCCTAAAGAAGTATAAGCGATCGTTAACAAGTAAAAGAACCCAACTTGTAGTTTGGGGTCGATCCCACGAGGAATCTGGTTTAGACTTAACTTTAACTCACTATTATTTTCGTTTAGTCAAATAATTATTTCCGAGGAAAGTAAACAGGGGGAATTTTGTAAGTAAGTAACATTTTAGAATGCTTAAGTAAGAAATAGACAATTTAAATTTTGAGTTATCAATATGAGAAAGAAACTAGGTTATATGTGTTCCCCACAAGCTCTTAACGCAGTAATCCTAATAATAGTAATCCTTTCCTAGTGTTTTACATGCAAAGTTGGTAAGTTAGGTATCCCTAAGTGATTGGTCCTCCAAGTAGGGAATTTCACCATGCAACTTGGTCCGTCTACGGGTGTGCGCTTTACTAACCCTTACCTTTACCCCAGATTAGTCGTCATATCAATGTAGTTTAGTTTTCACCCTCACTCCAATTGACATCAAACTATTAGATACCATCCACTATATCTCTGTTGTTAATTCTTTTCTCATTCACTACCTCCTTGGTCTAACAAGTAGAAACGAGGCGAGTTCTAACGTTGCGCACCGTTAAAAAGACTTCTTAGCGAAAGAATTAACAATACATGCATGAACACTATTCAAGAATTCTGTAATTATTATTCATACTTTGTTAATTGCTCATGGTTCCCACAATCCTAGTTGTGGATTTAGCTACTCATGCTTGACAGTTCACAATTCATAATTAGATAAGAAGAATTCATGAACTTACAAGTAGAATTGATTAAACACAAAATCTTCAATTGAATTTCAAAATGAAAATTATATAAAAATTTGGAAAGTTAATTGGTAAGAGTTTGCAAATTAACTCCCAAAGAACAAAACTTAGAAGTATACAATAATGTCTAACCCCTAAAAATGAGGATTACAACTCCTATTTATAGAAAATAAATCTTAAATAAAACAGGAAAAAAAATAAGGAAATAAACTGCTGGAACGCGGCTTCTATCGACGGCACAACCTACAGACCATGGGTCGACCTACGGTTCGTAGGTCACCCTCCGTGGCTCGACACTTAGAAAAATTCATTAGGTAATGGAACCTTCAACTCCAAGATAATCAATGACGGATGTGCAGGACGGACCGTGGGTCGACCTACGGTCCGTCGTCTGCTCCGTTGTTCCACAGTTGGTCAGACTTCCCTAATATTCCACTTATGATGCATCACCTATGGTCTGTGGACTGGACTACGGTCCATCCTGACACTCCGTGGACTGAGTACTGGAACTCAACTCCCAGAACAGGACCTACGACTGCCTATCCACATCCCATCGTTGGACCTACGGTCCGTGGGTCGCTCCGTTAGTGGCTCCTTCTGCACTTTTCAGCTCGCATCCTCATCAACCACATCCAAGCCTATTTCCTGCAAGAATGAAACACAAAACATTATTCCTAATAACAAAATAGCCCAAGACACACACAAACTCTAAGTGAAATGCATCAAAAATACTGTAAACTCACGGTATATCAACACCCTCAACTTAAACTTGTTGTTTTTCCTCAAGTGACACACTAAACTCTAAATGACACCTATGTAGAAGCAGATATACAAACTCAAGCAATCACATGGCATTTTTCAATTAATTCCATCACATTAGTGCAAAACTTTTCATCTAGACTCAACAAGCTAACTCATGCGGATCAAAACATGACATAGATCGACCAATAGACACCACAACATACACTTTTCTCAATCAACAAGGTACTAATTCTCCGACAATGTAACTAGTTCCCTCACTTCAAAAGAATTCCCTTTATGACACAATAGATATGAATTTCAAGTTTAAGGATTCATTCAGCACTCACGCTCAGAAGTGACTTCAAGTACAGTTAGTGCTTAATACCATAGGCTTGCCCTTATTTTCACTGCATAGACTCTCAAAACTAGTCACTAGGATTACTATAGGACTTTCTTAGCTTATAACGTAGGCTCAGGGTCAGGTATGGTACATTTGGATGTATTGAAAGAAGTGGTCTATATGAGGCTCAAACATTTAGATCAAAGGGAACATTTATTTCATTTGATTGAATCATTTTAGGCTTGATTGGACTTATTTGAACAAGCGCCTATGATCATTTCCCAGCTTCTAGCCTAGATTATCTTAGCAGGACCAATGGGGCAAGTTCTAGATTGGCACATACTGTATGAACATTCAAACTTTTCTCACTCACTCTTGGCACATTGATTCATTATCGGATTATTGAATTACCCAGTTCAAGTTTTAGCTTAAGTCATGCTATCATACCGGTTCGTTATCATGTCATATGAAGATCCAAAACATTGAACTCATTCAGCCTATAGATCTAGCACATGTCTAAAATTTTGGACAAGTATTAATTTCATGCTTTTTATGCAATCATGCTTTCATTCTTCTAATTACTTCTACACATACAATCCTATACATGCCGGTTTAACATAAAAGTAAATAGTCCCTTGGAGAAAAAGAACACAGGCGAGAAAACCCCAAAGGAGGATTATGAGTTGGGTTACTCAGACTTCACCCTATCACTCACAATCCATTTACCCCACCCCCAACAAAATAATGTGCAATTTCCCTCAATTCACAAAAATAAAAAGTAAAGCATAGGGTGAAGCAAACCTGTGGCGCAAATGCATTGAAGACCATCAAGAAGCGGGTGGGTCCGGTTTCCCGGAGCCCGCTGGATCAACACTAGGAACGCCATCAGTAGCGCCCTCACCAATTAAAGTAGCACCCTCAGTAGTGCAAAAAATGTTAGATGGGCCAACATCCACCTCACGGGCCCGCTATTGCCTCCTCTCCTCATCTAGTATAGAGTCCCTCTGTACCGCCTCAAACTGCTGACACTCTTTCTTCTTCAATCTTCGAGCCTCATCAGCATCAAAAGTGTGGTCGAAGCGGTGGCACTTCCCAACAGCACTGGAAGATTCTGGTGGTGGCATAACATCGCTGAATAGGGTAGTCATCACCACATCATCCTCCTCCATTGTAAGGGTAGCCTCTGGTGCAGGCTCAATAGGGGTTAGGAGAGCCTCCACATCAGCGCGGAGGCTAGCCAACTTCGTCTGGAAGGTGGTCACATCAATAGCAGGGGCTGGCCTCTCTAGAACTCTCAACTCGAAAGCATCTAGGTGCTTATGAACGGCCTGAATCTTTCGATCCATCATCTGCTCCATCCTGGCATCAGACTACTCAATAGAGCACTTCATCCACGGCCTCATATGGTGCAGCAAGGTGGTCATCTGTATCTCCAGCTTCTGGACTCGGGATAGAGGAATGACAGTAGACACTGAAGAGGGAGTAGCTCGGGAGAAGCTCGGGGCCAGACTAGTTGCCGAAGAAGGTAGAGCCTGGGCATCTGTTGTAGGGGCTGGATAAATAGTGTCATCAGCCTGCATCTGATCCACATCCACAACAAGATCAGCACCCAAAGGCAGTACATCAACCTCTGGCTCCCTCCGCCGTGCAGCAAGGTTGGCATTGTCCTGAATGAGGCCGCTGTCCAAAGTCTTGGTCTCCTCAAGCAACCTATCACAATGCCAAATAGGCACTGAAGCCTCCCTGCAGAGATGGAATATTAGACATGGGAAAGGCAGGGTGGTGGTGGTCTTGAAGGCCCTCTCGTGGATCTCTACGATCAGGATGCGGGCAAAATCAATCTCCAAACCCGCTATAATGGCTGCTATCATCACGGCCCTATCCCATGTAAGAACATCATCCTACTAAGTCGAGGACAGTCAATTCTGAACCAATAACCAGAAGAACTTCACAGCGAAGCTTAGAGTTGCCTTCCTAATACCCAGAGTAGGAGTCTGTACCCACTCAGTGCGCTCCCCATCCTCGGCAATATGATGTGCTATCCACCTCAAAAGTGTCTCCCTATGCTCGGCATCCCTCTGAAATTCCCCGCTCTGAATGATGCCCATCTTGTAGTCATACTCTGCTGTATTAATAGGCAGAGTGTGGGTTGGGCCATATATGAACCGGTGAATGGGGGCCTCCGAGATGTCAACTGGGAATCCCTACACCAATGTGGACTGAGGTGGAGGGTGAGCTACGGTCTTGGCCTGTTTAGAGATGGAATTTTGGATGATGGCAGCATAAGAGGCATAGAACTCTCTGGTCATCTCCTCGCTGTAGTTCCTGAGGTTCCATGCCATCCACTCGCATTTGTGCCTCCTCAAGAGATCCTTTATAACTGGTGCAGTGTGGAGGCTTCCTGTAAGCACCCTGCGCTCCTCAGTAACTTTCCTAGCCATCCTCCGGTGTTCGTTCAACATGGTTCGATTCACATACAACTGGTACTGGCCCGCTACGCACCATCTGTTCGGCTCATCAGCATTGGGGGCAGGCTCAACTTTGGTAGGTATCGGGATGTCGCCTGACCTATCGGCATCAAATGAAGAAGTGGTGTTGCCGCTAGTACTGGAGCCGGACTGCGACTTTGAGTCAGGCTTTGCCTCTCCAACCTGTGTGGCCCCCTCCTCAGACTGGCGGGCAGTGGCCTCATCACTTATGGACACAACCTGCCGGGACTATCTCCAAGTGGTCGGTGGTACAGTGGGGGAACACCTGGTGGTAGGTGGGACATACTCTGGATCGGTGTCCTCATCCAACAGGCGTCGGGAAGGGGAAACGGACTTGGACTTACCCTTCTTGGCGTATATCGGTGCTTGTTTCGGGGCCATTGTACCTGTGGAAGACTAGTTAGTACCAAAACAAGGTAATAAGACTCATGGAATAATTATAGAACAAGATTCGAACCCAGACAAAAACTCAAAAAAAATTCAGAAAGTAGCTGAACTTGTGAGCCACGGTGGGTACCTACGGTCCGTCGATGGAATGACGGTCCGTGGGTCACCTCCGTTGGTCAAGAGGTCACATTTTTCAGTTCTAGAAGGGGAACCACAGATGTGCAGAACGGTTCGTCGATCAAACGACAGACCGTAGTCCACACCGTGGTTCCAGACTTATACCAATTTAGTTTGCTACTGATCCACGGTCCCCAACCTACGGTCCATGGGTGGGGCTCGTGGGTTAGTTCTGTGCCAGGCCTCATACTTGAACTCACAATCAGTGCAATATTTCAATACAAAATTCAATCAAACTAAGCCTACACATGCATTTCAAAATATATTTTGGTAGATCATCATCCTTAGGGTTGTGATCATTCAATTTCATTCACATTCACACAACACCATTTAACAATCCTAAGTCAAAAACTCCCAATTAGGCCTATTATTATTTTTAGTTGGTATTGATTAACTACACACTCACATACCGTCATTTCAAGGGTGTTTCTAAACTAACATCAACATTTGAACAAGTAATTGAACAACCCAACGTCAAGTTCATAGTTGTGACTGCAATTGAAATAATGACATGTTCAAAGTTTAAGAGAAATCAACTTACCTTACAAGTAGCCAACAATGGTGACTGTGTGATCAAATGCAAATGCTCCTAGAACAACAATGACACCGAACCCGGACCTCGAGAACTATGATGGAAAGGAAATGTAGACGAAATTTGGGAGAGAAGGCTGATATGGGATCTGGGGATTTGATTTGTATCAGTTGGGGAGTGATTTAGGGGGTTATTAATGGATGATTATGGGTAATTGGAAGGTTAAAAACGGTTGGGGGGGGGGAGAATATGGAAGTGGGAAATGTTTTGAAACTGAAAGGTTTTATTAAAAAGGGGTCTGGGTCAGGTCAGGAAAAAACCCTAACTTTGACCCACGAGACCCCGTCGACGGTCCGTGGGATGACCTATGGTCTGTCGATTAGGTCTGTAGGTCACTCTGACACTTAGAAAAAAATGAGAACTTACCTGGGATCTACGGACGCCATCCACGGTCCATGGATTGACCAACGGACAGTCGATGGGGCCCGTAAACCACCGCACAACTATTTTCTGCAGATTTTGCCTCTTCATACCTGCACACATAGCAACCATTAGGACTTTATTTTTACATTTTCTGGACACTTTTTAGACACGGACCCTATTCTATATCTAGCCAACACTAATAAAAAATAAAACACCTATCTAAAAAGCTAAAAAATCAAAAGAAAGAGGAAAACTACTAAATCGAAAAAAAACTCCTATAGTTGGCTAGATTGTACATCTTGGGTAGCCTCCAAAGCAGCGCTTGATTTAACGTCGCAGCATGACGCAGACCCCTTGATTACTCAGATTTCATCAAGATAATAAGCCTCGATCACTTCTTTCACACTCTCAGATTTCCCCAAGTAGACTTTGATCCTTTGTCCGTTCACTTTGAACCTTGTTCCTACCTTGTTCTCGAGCTCGACCGCTCCATGTGGAAATACTTGAGTGACTCTTAATGGCCCGGTCCACTTGGACTTGAGCTTGCCAGGAAACAAGCGCTACCTGGTGTTGAATAAGAGCAGCAGATCACCCACAACAAATTGACGCTTTTCAATATTTTGATCATGGTACTTTTTCATCTTCTCCTTGTACAAGGCTGAACTTTCATATGCTTTTAGGCGAAACTCATCAACCTCATTCATGTCATTCCTTCTTTGACTCGATGCGACGCCCCAATCTGAATTCAACTTCTTGAGCGCCCATATTGCTTTAAGCTCTTGCTCTACAGGCAAATGGCATGACTTCCCATATACAAGTTGGTAAGGGGACATACCTAAGGGAGTTTTGAATGCAGTGCGATAGGCCCATAGAGCATCATCAAGCCTTCTTGACCAATCAGTTCTATTGGCTTTCACAATCTTTACAAGAATTTGCTTTATCTCTCTGTTTGACACCTCAACTTGCCCACTAGACAGTGGATGATAAGGACTGGCTACATTATGACGAACCCCATATTTCTCTAGCAATGCCTTGAACAACTTGTCACAAAGGTGAGATCCTCTATCACCGATAATTGCCCTAGGTGTACCAAATCTGGAGAAGATACTCTTTTTCAGCAATGCGGTGACACTCTTTCCTTCGTTGTTTGAAAACGCAATTTCTTCCACCCATTTCGATACATAGTCAACCGCAACAAGAATATACTTCATCCCATGCGAACTTACAAATGGACCCCTGAGGTCAAGGCCCCAAACATCAAATAACTCAATCACCAATATCTGATTCATAGGTAGCTCTTGCTTCTTTGAAATTCCTCCTTCTCTTTGGCAACAGTTACAAGACTTGGCAAAATCATGAGAATCTTGGTGGATGGTCGGCCAGTAATACCCACACTACAAAATTTTGTGATAAGTTTGGTTACCACTATGGTGCCCACCAACAGGCGATGAATGGCACGCCTCTAGTATACTCATCATCTCAACCTCGGGCACACAGCGACGAATAATCCCATCAGCACAAATACGGAACAAGTAAGGCTCATCCCAAAATAACTTCTTCACATTAGACATGGATTTTTTTCTTTGGTGGAATGACAAATTCTACGGAACCAAATCACTTTGCAAGTAATTAGCAAAATCTGCGAACCAAGGGATAAGATCATAAGAAGCAGCCAATACTTGTTCATCAGGGAATGCATCGTTAATCTCAACACCATCCTCAAACTTGATCATAGCTTCCTCCTCTAATCTGGACAAATGATCGACAACTTGATTTTTTGTCCCCTTTCTATCCTTTACCTCAAACTCGAACTCTTGCAACAAAAGTTCCCATTTAATCAACCTCGGTTTTGCATCCTTATTAGCCATCAGATACCTCAGTGCAGAATGGTCAGTATGCACTATGATCTTAGAACCAAGAAATTTGGACCTAAATTTCTCGAATGCAAAAACCACAGCATGGAGTTCCTGTTCAGTCACAGTATAGTTCTTTTGAGCCACATTCAAAGCTTTGCTGGCATAGTAAATCGGATGAAAAATCTTCTCTCGCCTCTGTCCTAATACTACCCCAAGCACCACCCCACTCGCATCACACATAACTTCAAACGGTTGTCCCCAATCAGGTGAAATAATGATAGATGTGGTAGTTAACTTGGCCTTCAACTCTCCAAATGCTCTCAGAAAAGCATCATTTAAATCAAACTTACACTCCTTTCTGAGTAGTTTGCACAATGGGTGTGCAATTTTTGAGAAATCTTTTATGAATCTCTTGTAGAAACCTGCATACCCAAGAAAACTTCGAACACCTTTTACAGAGATGGGTGGTGGAAGCTTTTCTATTACCTCAACTTTGGCTCGATCAACCTCAATACCTTTCTGCAAAATCTGATGACCCAGAACTATACCCTCTTTCACTATGAAGTGGCACTTTTCCCAATTGAGCACAAGATTGCACTCTTCACACCGTTTCATTACCTCGGCCTGATGCATCAAACAACCATCAAACGAGTCACCTACCACAGAGATATCATCCATAAATACCTCAATAGTTTCCTCTACCATATCTGAAAATATCGACATCATACAGCGCTGGAAGGTCGCTGGAGCATTACATAACCCAAATGGAATCCTTTTGAAGACGAAAGTGCCATAAGGACAAGTGAAGGTTGTCTTCTCTTGGTCTTCTAGAGCTATGGGGATTTGATTGTAACCCGAATACCCATCTAGAAAACAATACCAACCCTTACAAGCGAGACGATCCAACATCTGATCCATGAATGGCATAGGGAAGTGGTCTTTCTCTGTCCATGCATTTAGCTTGCGGTAGTCCATACACTCTCTCCAACAAGTCACCGGCCTCATTGGAACAAGCTCATTTTAGCATTTGGAACTACAGTGATTCCCTCTTTCTTGGGCACACACTAAACAGGATAAACCCAACTACTATGATCAATGGGATATATGACTCCAGCATTCAACCAGTTAATGATCTCCTTTTTCACAACCTCCTGCATAGGGGTATTCAGTCTCCTTTGGTGCTCAAATACTTGGTTTACGGTCTGGCATGAGTTGGATTTTTTGAGAAAAAATGTCCGGTGGAATACCAATAATGTCCGCAATAGTCCATCCAATAGCCCTCTTGAACCTCTTACAAATAGAAACCAAGGCCTCAACTTTCTCCTCTCTCAAATCCACAACAATGATTACCGGTAAAGTGCTATATTTCCCCAAGAATACATACCTCAAGTGGGATGGTAGAGCCTTGAGTTCCAATTTTGGAGGCTCTTCCACAGACAGTTTTGCAGGAGGGGATTCGTGATTCTTCATATCTAACTCCAATATTTTTTGTTTAGAACAGAATTCGAACCTATCAAGTGCGGCAACCAATTCATCATGGTCTTCAATACCATCACCATCAAAATTCATCATTAGTGCTGCTAGTGCATCAACACCCAACCTCTCTTCAATAGATACCTCAGAACCTCTGTCCACAATATGAGTCACCATCGATACCGAATTAAGATCACTTTCCTGCTGCATAGAATTACATATATTAAAAGTTACCTCCTCATTATTCAGTCAAAATCTCATCTGCCCTTTCTCCATATCGACTAAGGCACGCCCAATAGCAAGGAATCGTCTCCCGAAGATGATGGGAACCTCAAAATCAACCTCACAATCAAGTATCACAAAATCTGTCTGAAAGATGAATGACTCCACTATCACAAGGACATTTTGGAGAACACCAATGGGCTTCTACACAGTTCTATCGGCCATGAGTAGACGCATCGCAGTTGATTTTGGAGCCCCTAAACCCAACTTCTTGTAGATAGACAAAGACATCAAATTAATGCTGGCACCCAATTGTACAAGGAATATTGAAAGCTCAAGGATCCTCTTTCTTTTGCACAAGTTACCTAGTAGTGATAGCACTGCCATGTTGCAACCTCTCATCATTTTCAAAACTGACAGCCCTCTTTTTGGTCACCAAGTCCTTCATGAATTTAGCATACCCAGGAATTTGTTCTAAAGATTCTATTAACTGAACATTGATGGACAGTTGCTTTAACATAGTGATGAACCTGTGATATTTTTCATTCTTCAGTCTTTTTCGCAAACCTTTGTTGGAGGAGGTTGAGGTCTAGGCATGGGAACAACTTTTTGGGTCACCTCAACTTCCTTTTCAGTATCAACTTTTGGACTTTCAGTAACCTCAATCTTATATTCATCCTTCCCTATCACCTTTTCAACTTCAGACGGCATGAGTGGGTCAATGGTTAGTTTTCCTCCGCGAGTAGTGACTACCATACAATGCCCATCATTTTTTAGATTCTTGATGGTGTTGCTAGGAAGTGTGCCAGGCTGACGTGGATTGGCATTTCTAGACAACTGACTAAATTGCTGCTCAAGTTTCTTAATCGACACTGCATGGGCATAAACTTTTGACAGATTCCAGACAAGTCATTTCACATCTTTTTCACATTCTCATCAGTTGCATCAAACCTCTTCATTATCTTTTGCATTATATCTTCAATTCGTGACATACTATTACCACCCTCTCTATTACCAGGAGGGACGTAGGGACAAGCCTTATCATTTTGGTTGCCATAGTTGTTTCGGTTGTAATTGTTATCACGATTGTATTTCCCATCCTGGACATAGTTACCCTCACAGTTGTAGTTACCCTCACGATTGTAGCCTCCATAGTTCCGACCTTGGTTTCCTTGACCTCGGTGCCAATTATCAGAGTTGGAACCTTAGGCGTTGGTTCGGAAACCCACCGTCTGATCATTCACCAAATTTGCATGCTCCTCAGAGTAGCACTCTTCAACTGGGGGGTGGTGGAGATGGAGTCAAATAATTCACCGCATTCACTTTTTCCGCACTACCACTCACATGTTTTAATACCAAACCCAATTCTTTTATCATCCGTGCCATCTATTCCCGAATGTCATTATTGGATTGGATGGGTACGGCTTGGACAGTGAACGTCGTCCTACCAATATTTGTCTTTCTAGTGCTCCAAGTTTTGTTGTTTTGGGAAATCCTCTCAAACTTTTCGGTGATCTCCTCAAAAGTGCACTCATACTATGATCCTCCGACAGTAGTATTTTGCAGAGCTCTTCCATTGTCATCCTGCCCTATATAGAAATACTCCTTCAAAGACTCATCATCAATGCGGTGGTTTGGAATACTTCTGATGACCCAAGAACTACTTATCAACTCTCCTGGTAATGCCGCGAAGTTGTTCAGTTTTTCTTTATGATTTAACTTCTTAGACACCGGAAAGTATCTTGCTATGAACACCTTGTTCATTTTGTCCCATGTATGGATCGAATTGTATGGTTACTCAGAAAACCACCAAGCACCATCACCGGTCAACGACAAGGGAAATACACTCAGTCCGATGACATCCATATGTTACTCTGGTCGCCCTACACAACTCTTGCAGACACTCGACAACTTGGCCATGTAAGCATATGGATCTTCCGAAGCCAACCCAGCAAACAACCCTCTCGCTGTAAGAATCAATATCAGACTATTGGTCACCACAAATGTATGACCTGGAGGTAGATGAGGAAGAACAATAGGACCATCTGAGGTAGTCGCATCATAATCAGCCCTGTAATGCTCACGAAACCTCGGTGCTGGCGGATGTTTAACCCTTTCTTCATTACCAATTAAATTACCACCACGAACCTGAGCACGCACATTAACAACACCTGGAGGCTGCAACTCTACTCCATCTTCTAAACCCTCTCTCATTGGATTGTTGTGTACCCCTAGAGTATTCATTTTTTTCAAAGTTTACTCAACTCTGGATCATAGGGGGTCAATGGATCACCTCGACTCCATGTACTTGGCATACACTAGAGTAGAAACCTGTAGAAAACAAAAACAAAACAAAAACGTAAAATTAGGAAATACTTGACTAAGTTCAATAATGTAGTTAAACTTAATCTAAAAGCCAAATTCCCCGGCAGCGGCGCCAAAATTTGATACGCTGAAATTACACCTCCCTAAAGAAGTATAAGCGATCGTTATCAAGTAAAAGAACCCAACTTGTAGGTTGGGGTCGATCCTATGAGGAATATGGTTTAGACATAACTTTAACTCACTATTATTTCCGTTTAGTCAAATTATTTTGGAGGAAAGTAAACAGGGGGGATTTTGTAAGTAAGTAATAATTTAGAATGCTTAAGTAACAAGTAGACACAATTTAGACTTTGAGTTATCAATATGAGAAAAAACTAAGGTATATGTATTCCCCACAAGCTCTTAACACGGTAATCCTAATAATAGTAATCTTTTCCTAGTGTTTTACAAGCAAAGTTGGTAAGTTAGGTATCCCTAAGTGATTGGTCCTCCAAATAGGGAATTTCACCATGCAACTTGGTCCGTCTACGGGTGTGTGCTTTACTGACCCTTATCTTTACCCCAGATTAGTCATCATATCAATGTAGTTTTATTTTCACCCTCACTCCAATTGACATCAAACTATTAGATAGCATCCATTAAATCTCTGTTGTTAATTTTTTTCTCATTCACTACCTCTTTGGTCCGGCAAGTAGAAACGAGGTGAGTTCTAACGTTGCGCACCGTTAAAAAGACTTGTAAGCGAAAGACTTAACAATACATTCATGAACACTATATAAGAATTACTTAATTATTATTCATACGTTTGCTCATGGTTCCCACAACCCTAGTTGTGGATTTGGCTACTCATGCTTGAGAGTTCACAATTCATAATTAGATAAGAAAAATTCATGAACTTACAAGTAGAATTGATGAAACCTGAAATATTCAATTGAATTTCAGAACGAAAATTATATAAAACGAAATCCAGAAATTTAATTGCTAAGAGTTTGAAAATTAACTTCCAAAGAACAAAACTTAGAAGTATACAATAATGTCTAACAACCAAAAATGAGGATTAAAACTCCTATTTATAGAAAACAAATCCTAAATAAAACAAGAAACAAAATAAGGAAATAAACTGCTGGAACGCGACTTCTGTCGATGGCACGATCTACGGATCGTGGGTCGACTTACGGTTTGTAGGTCACCCTCGTGGCACGACACTTAGAAAGCTTCATCATGTACTGGAAACTTCAACTCCCAGATCATCATCGATAGATGTACAGTATGGACCGTGGGTCGACCTACCATCCATCGTCTGCTCCGTGGTTCCACACTTGGTCACACTTCCCTAATGTTCCACCTACGATGCATCACCTACGATCTGTGGACTGGACTACAGTCTGTCCTAGCACTCCGTGGACTGAGTATTGGAACTCAACTCCCAAACAAGGACCAACGACTGCCCGTCCACGGCCCGTTATTGGACCTATGGTCCGTGGGTCGCTCTGTTGGTGGCTCCTTCTGCACTTTTCAGCTCACATCTTCATCAACTGCATCCAAGCCTATTTCCTGCAATAATTATACACAAAACATTATTCCGAATAATAAAATAGCCTAAGACACACATAAACTCTAAGTGAAATGCATAAAAATACCATAAACTCACGGTATATCAACACCCTCAATTTAAACTTGTTGTTTGACCTCAAGCCACACACTAAACTCTAAACGACACTTATGTAGAAGCAGATATACAAACTCAAGAAATCACATGGCTTTTTCAATCAATTCCATCACATTAGTGCAAATCTTTTCATCTAGACTCAACAAGCTAACTCATGCGGATCAAAACATGACATAGATCGACCAATAGACACCACAACATACACTTTTCAGAATCACCAAGGTTCCAATTCTCCAACAATGTAACTAGTGCCCTCACTTCAAAAGAAACCCCTTTTTCACACAATAGATATGAATTTCAAGTTTAAGGATTCATTCAACACTCACGCTCAGAAGTGACTTCAAGTACAATTAGTGATCAATACCATAGGCTTGCCCTTATTTTCACTGCATAGACTCTCCAAACTAGTCACTAGGATTACTATAGGACTTTCTTAGCTAGT
Organism: Solanum etuberosum; assembly: GCA_029582245.1. Classification (NCBI taxonomy): domain Eukaryota; kingdom Viridiplantae; phylum Streptophyta; class Magnoliopsida; order Solanales; family Solanaceae; genus Solanum; species Solanum etuberosum. The sequence goes on from JAJONR010000390.1 coordinate 146,444, forward strand.
AACGTAGGCTCACGGTTAGGTATGGTACATTTGGGTACTTTTTAGTGACTTTTCTGCCCTCCTTGACATTACATTGGCTTTTTACCTCTTTCCTCAACCAATTTTTGACATCGTTTCTTTTTCTTTTCTTTCCCTTGACTCTCTTCAATAGAGATGTGACTTTTGACTTTATAGCTCATATTTTTCACTTTTCATCTTTTTCTCTTACTTCAATTTTCTTTACTTCTTTCATCACTTTTGTCATTCATTTTTTTTCCTTCTTTTGAATAAAGTCACATCTTTTTCTATCTTTTCTTTTCTTTTGCTCTCTTCAACACAAAACTCTTTTCATACCCTTTTTCTTTCGGTTTCTTTTTTCGTAGCCACCCTCAACTTATGTATTTTGCATGAGTTGAGGTGCACAATATCTGATGTCGGACCAGGGCCAAGATCAAGGTAACTTTTTGAATTAGCCAACCTCAACTTAGGCTTTTGGCCTAAGTCAAGGTGCACATGTCCAATGAGGGACCAGGGCCAAGACAATTATTTTAGGGAAGGTGAGTTAGGTGTATTGAAAGAAGTAGTCTACATTAGGCTCAAACATTTGGATTAAAGGGAACATTTATTTCATTTGGTTGAATCATTTTAGGATTGAGTGGACTTATTTGAACAAGGGCCTATGATCATTTCCTACCTTATAGCCTAGATTATCTTAGCAGGACCAACGAGGCAAGTTCTAGATTGGCACATACTGTATGAACATTCAAATTTTCTCACACACTCTTGGGACGTTGTTTCATTATCGGATTATTGAATTACCCAGTTCAAGTTTTAGCTTAAGTCATGCTATCATACCGGTTCCTTATCATGTCATATGAAGATCCAACACATTCAACTCATTCAGCCTATAGATCTAGCACATGTCCAAATTTTTGGACAGTAATCAATTTCATGCTTTTTATGCCATCATGCTTTCATTCTTCTACTTACTTCTACACAAACAATCATAAACATGTCGGTTCAACATAAAAGTAAACAGTCCCTGGGGGGAAAAGAACACAGGCAAGAAAACCCCAAAGGAGGATTATGAGTTGGGCTACTCAGACTTCACCCTATCACTCACAATCAATTTACCCCACACCTAACAAAATAAGGTGCAATTTCCCTAAATGCACAAAAATCAAAAGTAAAGCATAGGGTGAAGCAAACATGTAGTGCAAATGCGCCGAAGACCCATCAAGAAGCGGGTGGGTCCGGTTTCTCGGAGCCCGCTGGATCAACACTAGGAACGCCATCAGTAGCGCCCTCACCAACTAAAGTAGCACCCTCAGTAGTGCTAAAAATGCAAGATGGGCCAACATCCACCTCATGGGCCCGCTGCGGTCTCTTCTCCTCATCCACTATAGAGTCCCTCTATGCCCCCTCAAACTTCTGGCACTCCTTCTTCTTCAATCTTTGAGCCTCATCAGCATCAGAAGTGTGGTTGGAGCGGTGGCGCTTCCCAGCAGCACGGGAAGAGTCTAGTGGTGGCATAACATCACCGAATAGGGCATTCATCACCACATCATCCTTCTCCACTGTAGGGGTAGCCTCTGGTGCAGGCTCAGTAGGGATTTGGAGGGCCTCCACATCAGCGTAGAGGCTAGCCAACTCCGTATGGAAGGTGGTCACATCAATAGCAGGGGCAGGCCTCTCTAGCATTCTCAACTGAAAGGTATCTAGGCGCTTATGAACGGCCTGAATCTTCTGATCCATCATCTGCTCCATCCTGGCCTCAGACTCCTCAATAGAGCGCCGCATTCATGACCTTATATGCTGCAGAAAAGTGGCCATCTTTGTCTCCAGTTTCTAGACTCGGTCTACAGGAACGACGGTAGACCCTAAAGAAGGAGTGGCTAGGGAGGAGCTCGGGGCCTGACTAGAGGCCGAAGAAGGTGGAGCCTGGGCATCTATTGTAGGGGCTAGAAATGTAGTGTCATTAGCCTGCATCTGTTGTAGGGGCTAGAAATGTAGTGTCATTAGCCTGCATCTGCTCCACATCCGCAACAAGATCAACACCCAAAGGCGGTACATCAACTTGTGGCTCCCTCCGCGGTGCAACAAGGTTGGCATCTTCCCGAATGAGGCTGATGTCCAATGTCTTGGTCACCTCAAGCAACCTGTCACAATGCAAAATAGGCACTGAAGCCTCCCTGCAGAGATGAAATATCAGACACGGGAAAGGCAGGGTGGTGGTGGTATTGAAGGCCTTCTCGTGGATCTCTGCGATCAGGATGCGGGAATAATCAATCTCCAAGCCCGCTATAATGGCTGCTATCATCAAGGGTCGGTCCCATGTAACAACATTGTCCGCCTGAGTCGGGGACAGTCAATTCCGAACCAATTACCAGAAGAACTTCGAAGTGAATCTCACAGTCACCTTCCTAATACCAAGAGTAGGAGTCCGTACCACCTCAGTACGCTCACCATCCTCGGAAATATGACGTTCCATCAACCTCAAAAGTGTCTCCCTGTGCTCGGTATCCCTCTGAAATGCCTCGCTCTGAATGATGCCCATACTATAGTCATACTCTGTTGTTTTAATAGGCAGAGTGTAGGATAGGCCATATATGAGCCGACGAATGGTGGACTGAGATGTCGACCGGGAAACACCGCACCAATGTGGACTGAAGTGGAGGCTGAGCTACGGGCTTGGCCCATTTTGAGATGGAATTTCGGAAAGTGGCAGCATAAGAGGCATAGAACTCTCTGGTCATCTCCTCGCTGTAGTTCTCCGGGTTCTGTGCCATCCACTCGCATATGTGCCTCCTGAAGAGCTCATCTATAACTGGTGCAATGTGGAGGCTGCCTGTAAGGACACTGCGCTCCTCACTAACGGTCCTAGCCATCCTCTGGTGTTCGTTCAACATGGTTCCATTCTCATATAACTGGTATTGGCCCACTACGCACCATCTGTTCAGTTCATCGGCATTGGGTGAAGGCTCAACTCTGGTAGGAACCAGGATGTCACCTGATCTATCGGCATCAGATGAAGAAGCGGTGTTGATGCTAGTACTGGAGCCGAACTGTGATTCTGAGTCAAACTGTGCCTCTCCAACCTGTATGGCCCTTTCTTCAGATTGGGGGCCAATGGCCTCGTAACTTGTGGACACAACCTGCCGGGACTATCTCCTAGTGGTCGGTGGTACAGTAGGGGAAACCCTGGTGGTAGGTAGGACATACTCCTGATCGGTGTCCTCATCCAACAGGCGTTGGGAAGGGGCAACGGACTTGGACTTGCTCTTCTTGGCGTAAACCGATGCTTGTTTCGGGGCCATGGTACCTGCGGAAGATTAGTTAGTACCAACACAAGGCAATAAGACTCATGGAATAATTATAGAACAAGATCCAGACCCAGACATAAATTCAAAAATATTTCAGACAGTAGCTGAACTTGTGACCTAAGGTTGGTACCTACGGTCCGTCGATAGAATGACGGTCCGTAGGTCCCCTCCGTAGTTCAGGAGGTCACATTTTTTGGTTCTAGAAGGGGAACCACGGATGTGTAGAGTGGTCCGTCAATCAAACGACGGACCGTAGTCCACACCGTGGTTCCAGACTTATACCAATTTAGTGTGCTACTTTTCCACGGTCTGTGGGCGGGGCTCGTGGGTCTGTTCTATGCCAAACATCATACTTGAACTCACAGTCAGTGCAATATTTCAATAAACATTCAATCAAACTAAGCCTACACATGCATTTCAACATATATTTTGGTAGTTCATCATCCTTAGGGTTTTGATCATTCAATTTCATTCACATTCACACAACACCATTGAACAACCCTAAGTCAAAAACTCCCAATTAGGCCTATCATTATTTTTAGTTGGTATTGATTAACTACACACTCACATACCATCATTCCAAGGGTGTTTCTAAACTAACATCAACATTTGAACAAGTAATTTAACAACCCAAGGTCAAGTTCATTGTTGTGACTTCAATTGAAACAATGAAATGTTCAAAGTTTGGGAGAAATCAACTTACCTTTCATGTACTCAACAATGGTGAGTGTGTGATCTGATGCAAAATCTCCTAGAACAATAATGACACCGAACCCAGACCTCGATAACTTTGATGGAAAGGAAATGGAGAAGAAATTTGGGAGAAAAGGCTGACATGGGATCTGGTGATTTGATTTGTATTAGTTGGGGAGTGATTTGGGGGTTATATATGGAAGATTATGGGTAATTGGAAGGTTAACAACCGTTGGGGGGGAGAAAATGGAAGTGGGAAATTTTTTAAAACTGAAAGGTTTTATTAAAAAGGATGCGGGTCGGGTCAGGCAGAAACCCTAACTTTGACCCACGAGACCCCGTCGACGGTTCGTGGGTCGACCTACAGTTCATCGATTGGTTCCGTAAGTCACTCTGACACTTAAAAAAAAATGAGCACTTACATGGGATCTACGGACGCCATCCACGGTCTGTGGATTGACCAACGGACCGTTGATGGGGCTCGTAGACCACTACACAACAATTTTCTGTAGATTTTGCCTCTTTATACCTGCACACATATCAACCATTAGGACTTTCTTTTTACATTTTCTGGACACTTTTTAGACAGGGACCCTATTCTATATCTAGCCAACACTAATAAAAAATAAAACACCTATCTAAAAAGCTAAAAAATCAAAAAAGAAAGAGGAAAGCTCCTAAATCGAAAAGAAACTCCTATAGTTGGCTAGATTGTACATCTTGGGTTGCCTCCCAAGAAGCGCTTGATTTAACGTCGCGGCACGATGCAGACCCCCTGATTACTCATACTTCATCAAGATAATAAGCCTCGATCACTTCTTGCACACTCTCAAATTTCCCCAAGTAGACTTTGATCCTTTGTCCGTTTACTTTGAACCTCGATCCTTCCTTGTTCTCGAGCTTGACCGCTCCATGCGGAAATACTTGAGTGACTCTGAATGGACCGTTCCACTCGGACTTGAGCTTGACAGGAAACAAGTGCAACCTTGAGTTGAATAAGAGCACCAGATCACCCATAACAAATTCACGTTTTTCAATCTTTTGATCATGGTACTTTTTCATCTTCTCCTCATACAAGGCTGAACTTTCATATGCTTTTATGTGAAACTCATCAAGCTCATTCATGTCATTCAGTCTTTGACTCGATGCGGGGTCCCAATCAAAATTCAACTTCTTTATGCTCTAGCTCTACATGCAAATGGCATGACTTCCCATATTCAAGTTGGTAAGGGAACATACCTATGGGAGTCTTGAATGCATTGTGATAGGCCCATAGAGCATCATCAAGCCTTCTTGACCAATCAATTATGTTGGCGTTCACAGTCTTTGAAAGGATTTTCTTTATCTCTCTATTTGACACCTCAACTTGCCCACTAGACTGTGGATGATAAGGAGTGGCTACATTATGACGAACCGTATATTTATCTAGCAACGCCTTGAACAACTTGTTACAAAAGTGAGAACCTCCATCACTGATAATTTCCATATGTGTACCAAATCTGGAGAAGATACTCTTTTTCAGGAATGCGGTGACACACTTTCCCTCATTGTTTGAAAGCGCAATTGCTTCCATCCATTTCGATACATAGTCAACCGCAACAAGAATATACTTCATCCCATGCGAACTTACAAATGGACCCATGAAGTCAAGCCCCAGACATCAAATAACTCAATCACCAATATCAGATTCATAGGTAGATCTTTATTCTTTGAAATCCCTCTTTCTCTTTGACAACGGTCACAAGACTTGGTTAAATCATGAACATCTTGGTAGATGGTAGGCCAGTAATACCCACACTGCAAAATTTTGTGAGCAGTTCGGATACGACTATGGTGCCCACCAATAGGTGATGAATGACACACCTCTAGTATACACATCAGCTCAACCTCGGGCACACAATGACGAATAATCCCATCAGCATAAATACGGAATAAGTAAGTCTCATCCCAAAAGAACTTCTTCACATCAGACATGAATTTTTTTATTTGGTGGAATGACAAATACGACGGAACCAAATCACTTGCCAAGTAATTAGAAAAATCTACGAACCAAGGGATAAGATCATAAGAAGCAGCCAATACTTGTTCATTAGGGAATGCATCATTAATCTCAACACCATCCTCAAACTTGATCATAGCTTCCTCCTCTAATCTGGACAAATGATCGGCAACTTGATTTTATGTCCCCTTTCTATCCTTTTCCTCACACTCGAACTCTTGCAACAAAAGTACCCATCTAATCAACCTCGGTTTTGCATCCTTTTTAGCCATCAGATACGTCCGTGCAGAATGGTCAGTATGCACTATGACCTTAGAACCAAGCAAGTAGGACCTAAATTTCTCGAATGCAAAAACCATAGCAAGGATTTCCTGTTTAGTCACAATATAGTTCTTTTGAGCCACATTCAAAGCTTTGCTGGCATAGTTAATCGGATGAAGAATCTTCTCTCGCTTCTGTCCTAATACTACCCCAAGCGCCTCCCCACTCGCATCACTCATAACTTCAAACGGTTGTCCCCAATCCAGTGAAATAATGATAGGTGTGGTAGTTAACTTGGCCTTCAACTCTCTAAATTCTCTTAGACAAGCATCATCAAAATCAAACTTACACTCCTTTTCGAGTAGTTTGCACAATGGGTGTGCAATTTATTGAGAAATCTTTTATGAACCTCCGGTAGAAACCTGCATGCCCAAGAAAACATCGAACACCTTTTACAGAGATGGGTGGTGGAAGCTTTTCTATTACCTCAACTTTGGCTCGATCAACCTCAATACCTTTCTGCGAAACCCGATGACCCAGAACTATACCCTCTTTCACCATTAAATGGCACTTTTCTCAATTTAGTACAAGATTGCACTCTTCATACCGTTTCAGTACCTCGGCTAGATGCATCAAACAACCATCAAATGAGTCACCTACCACATAGAAATAATCCATAAATACCTCGATAGTGTCCTCCACCATATCTGAAAATATCGACATCATACAACGCTGGAAGGTCGCTAGAGCATTACATAACCCAAAAGGCATCCTTTTGAAGGCGAAATTCCCATAAGGACAAGTGAATGTGGTTTTATCTTGGTCTTACGGAGCTATGGAGATTTTATTGTAGCCCAAATACCCATCTAGAAAACAATACCAACCCTTACCAGCAAGATGATCCAACATCTGATCTATGAATGGCATAGGGAAATGGTTTTTCTCTGTCCATGAATTTAGCTTGCAGTAGTCCATACACACTCTACAACCAGTAACCGACCTTATTGGAACAAGCTAATTTTTAGCATTTGGAACTACAGTGATTCCCCCTTTCTTGTGCACACACTAAACAGGACAAACCCAACTACTATCAGCAATAGGATATATGACTTCAGCATCCAACCACTTAATGATCACCTTTTACACAACCTCTTGCATAGGGGGATTCAGTCTACTTTGGTGCTCAATACTTGGCTTATTTTCCAGCATGAGTTGGATTTTTTGAGAACAAATCCCCGGTGGAATACCAATAATGTCCGCAAAAGTCCACCCAATAGCCCTCTTGAACCTCTTCAAAACAGAAACCAAGGCCTCAACTTGCTCCTCGCTCAAATCCGCAGTAATGATTACCGGTAAAGTGCTATCTCTCCCCAAGAATACATACCTCAAATGGGATGGTAGAGCCTTGAGTTCTAGTTTTAGAGGCTCTTCCATAGACGGTTTTGCAGGAGGGGATTCACGATTCTTCATATCTAACTTCAATCTTTTTGGTTTGGAATGGAATACGAACCTATGAAGTGCGACAACCAATTCATCATAGTCTTCAATACCATCACCATCAAAATTCATCATTACCGCTGCAAGTGTATCAACACCCAACCTCTCTTCAATAGACACCTCAAAACCTCTGTCCACAATATGAGTCACCATTGATACCGACCTAAGATCATTTTCCTGCTTCATAGACCTACATATATTAAAAGTCACCTCCTCATTATTCAGTCGAAATTTTATCTGCCCTCTCTCCATATCGACTAAGGCACGCCCAGTAGCAAGGAATGGTCTCCCTAAGATGATGGGAACCTCAAAATCAACTTCACAATCAAGTATCACAAAATATGTTGGAAAGTTGAATGACTCCACTTTCACAAGGACATCTTGGAGAACACCAATGGGCTTCTTCACAGTTCTATCGGCCATGAATAGACGCATCGAAGTCAGTTTTGGATCCCCTAAACCCAACTTATTGTAGATAGACAAAGGCATGAAATTAATGCTGACACCCAAGTCGCACAAAGCATTCGCAAAGTTTAACATCCCAATGGTACAAGGAATAGTGAAAGCTCCAGGATCCTCTTTCTTTTGCACAAGTAGCCTAGTAGCGATAGAACTGCAATGTTGCAACCTCTCATCATTTTCAAAACTGACAGCCCTCTTTTTAGTCACCAAGTCTTTTATAAATTTAGCATACCCAGGGATTTTTTCTAAAGATTCTATCAACGGAACTTTGAGGGACAGTTTCTTCAACATAGTGATGAACCTACAGTATTTTCCTTCTTCAGCCTTTTTCACCAAGCTTTGTGGGAATGGAGGTGGAGGTCTAGGCATGGGAACAACTTTTTGGGTCACCTCAATTTCCTTTTCAGTATCACCTTTTGGACTTTCAGTAACCTCAATCTCATCTTCATCCTTCTCTATCACCTTTTCAACCTCAGACTACATGGGTGGGTCAATGGTCAGTTTTCCTCCGTGAGTAGTGAGTGCCATACAACGCCCATCATTTTTCGGATTCTAGATGGTGTTGCTAGGAAGTGTGCCAGGCTGACCTGGATTGGCATTGGTAGACAACTAACTAAATTGCTGCTCAAATTTATTAATCGACACTGCATGGGCATCAACTTTTTGACCGATTTCAGACAAGTCATTTCACATGTCTTTCACATTCTCATCAGTTGCATCAATCCTCTTCATCATCTTTTGCATCATATCCTCGATTCGTGACATACTATTACCACCCTCTCTATTACCAGGAGGGACGTAGGGACCAGCCTTATCATTCTTGTTGCCATAGTTGTTCCGCTTGTAATTGTTATAACGATTGTAGTTCCCATCACGGACATAGTTACCCTCACAGTTGTAGCCTCCATAGTTCCGACCTTGGTTTCCTTGACCTTGGTGCCAATTATCCGAGTTGGAACCTTGGGCGTTGGTTCGGGAAATCCGGCTGATCATTCATAAAATTCGTATCCTCCTCATAGTAGCACTTTTCAACTGGCGGTGGTGGAGACCGAGTCAGATAATTTACCGCATTCACTTTTTCTGTACTACCAATCACAAGTTTTAATACCAAACCCAATTTTTTCTCATCTGTGCCATCTCTTCCCGAATGTCATCATTGGATTGGATGGGTGCGGTTTGGACAACGAACGTGGTCCTACCAGTATTTACCTTTCTAGTGCTCGAGGCTTTGTTGTTTTGGGAAATACTCTTAAGCTTTTCTGTGATCTCCTCAAAAGTGCACTCACAATATGATCCTCAGGCAATAGTATCTAGCACAACTCTTCCATTGTCATCCTGCCCTCTATAGAAATACTCTTTCAAAGAGTCATCATCAATGCGGTGGTTTGGAACACTTCTAATGAACCTGGTGAACCTATCCCAAGAACTGCTTATCGACTCTCCTGGTAATGCCACGAAGTTGTTCAGTTTATCTTTATGATTTAACTTCTTGGACATCGGAAAGTATCTTGTTGTGAACACCTTGTGCATTTGGTCCCATGTATAGATCGAATTGTATGGTAACTCAGAAAACGACACGGCAGCATCACCGATCAACGACAATGGAAATACTCTCAGTCCGATGACATCCATATCTAACTTCGGTCACCCTACACAACTCTTACAGACACTCGACAACTTGACCATGTGAGAATATGGATCTTCCGAAGCCAACCCAGCAAATAACCCTCTCGCTATAAGCATCTGTATCAGACTGCTGGTTACCACAAATATATGACCTAGAGGTAGAGGAGGAAGAACAATAGGACCATCTGAGGTAGTCGCATCATAATCAGCACTGTAATGCTCACGAAACCTTGGTGTTGGCGGATTTTGAACCCTTTCTGCATTACCAATTAAATTACAACCATGAACCTGAGCGGGCACACTAACAACACCTGGAGGCTGCAACTCTACTCCATCTTCTAAACCCTCTCTCATTTGATTGTTGTGTACCCCTTGATTATTTATTTTTCTCATAGTTTTACTCAACTCTGGATCGAAGGGGGTCAATGATTCACCTCTACTCTGTGTACTCTTCATACACTAGAGTAGAAACCTATAGAAAATAAAAACAAAACAAAACATAAAATTACGAAATACTTGACTAAAGTTCAATAATGTAGGTAAACTTAATCTAAAAGTTAAATTCCACGGTAGCAGCGCCAATATTTGATACTCTCAAATTACACCTCACTAAAGAAGTATAAGCGATCAATATCAAGTAAAAGAACCCAACTTGTAGGTTGGAATCGATCCCACGAGGAATATGGTTTAGACTTAACTTTAACTCACTATTATTTCTGTTTAGTCAAATTATTTCCGAGGAAAGTAAACAGGGGGAATTTTGTAAGTAAGTAACAGTTTAGACTGCTTAAGTAACAAGTAGACACAATTTAGACTTTGAGTTATCAATATGAGAAAGAAACTAGGGTATATGTGTTCCCCACAAGCTCTTAACGCGGTAATCCTAATAATAGTAATCCTTTCCTAGTGTTTTACATTTAAAGTTGGTAAGTTAGGTATCCCTAAGTGATTGGTCCTCCAATTAGGGAATTTCACCATGCAACTCGGTCCGTCTACGGGTGTGTTCTTTACTAACCCTTTACCTTTACCCCAGATTAGTCGTAATATCAATGTAGTTTAGTTTACACCCTCACTGCAATTGACGTCAAACTATTAGATAGCATCCGCTAAATCTCTGTTGTTAATTTTTTTTTCATTCACTACCTCCTTGGTCCGGCAAGTAGAAACGAGGCGAGTTCAAACGTTGCACACCATTAAAAAGACTTCTAAGCGAAAGAATTAACAATCCATGCATGAACACTATTCAAGAATTAATTAATTATTATTCATACTTTGTTAATTGCTCATGGTTCCCACAACCCTAGTGGTGGATTTAGCTACTCATGCTTGAGAGTTCACAATTCATAATTAGATAAGAAGAATTCATAAACTTACAAGTAGAATTGATGAAACCTGAAATGTTCAATTGAATTTCAAAATGAAAATTATATAAAATGAAATCCGGAAAGTTAATTGCTAAGAGTTTGCAAATTAACTCCCAAAGAACAAAACTTAGAAGTATACAATAATGTCTAACCCCCAAAAAGGAGGATTACAACTCTTATTTATAGAAAACATATCCTAAATAAAATAGGAAACAAAATAAGGAAATAAACTGCTTGAATGCGACTTCTGACGACGGCACGACCTATAGACCGTGGGTCGACCTACGGTCCATAGGTCACCCTCTGTGGCTCGACACTTAGAAAACTTCATTAGGTACTGGAACATTCAACTCCCAGATCATCATCGACGGATGTGCAGGACGGACCGTGGGCCGACCTACGGTCTGTCGTCTGCTCCGTGGTTCCACACTTGGTCAGACTTCCCTGATTTTCCACCTACGATGCATCACCTACGGTCCGTGGACTGGACTACGGTCTGTCCTAGAACTTCGTGGACTGAGTACTGGAACTCAACTCCCAGACCAGGACCTACGACTGCCCATCCACGGCCCGTCGTTGGACCTACGGTCCGTGGGTCGCTCCGTTGGTGGCTCCTTCTGCACTTTTCAGCTCGCATCTTCATCAACCGCATCCAAGCCTATTTCCTCCAAGAATTATACATAAAACATTATTCCTAATAAGAAAATAGCCCAAGACACACACAAACTCTAAGTGAAATGCATCAAAAATATCGTAAACTCACGGTATATCACACGATCACAACCATCTATATGAACCCAGAGTTCTTTTCCGGTGACAAAAAACTAAAATTTAAATTCCTAAGAAGAATAATTATTTCTGGTGAAAAGAACACTGAAGGATTCAAAGTGATGTGAATTCAGGCTTTTGAATAGCTAGAAAAACTATAAATACAATGACTCAAGAAAACAACTAGAATTATCAAGACCAAGATTCCTAGGCGCTAAGGACTAATTGTCGATGAATAGTCAACACAAGCAAGATTTTTGGAAAAAAAAAAACTCTCTAAAACAAGACAACCAATAGAAGGCTCTAATACCATGTCAAGATTTTGCTATATGTCTCTCAGAGTGAGAGTCTTTCCTTTATATAGAGACTATACACATTAAATATCCTCAAAGATCCGTTATTCCTATCCCTAAAGATCAACAATTAAATCCCTTTAAATCTCCCATTCAAATCTCCTTAAATCTGTTATGTTATACCTCCAAATCCTCTATTCTATCACAATATTATTCTCTATGATTACTTCAACAAATTTGTATAAATACACTTTTTTACAACACTATACATGAATATATAAAATCATTCTATATTAATTCATCATGCTAACAAAAACAAGGTTTTCACAAGTAAGAGACAATTTATGGGGTATGGGGATTGGTATTGATATCAAGTATGGGTTTAAGTGCTTGCCCTGTAACACTAGAGAACAATTGATAAGCTATGTAATCTTCAATGATAATAATCCTCTTTCAATCTAAAAGCATAATATCATAGAATCTTCTTTTGGTCTTATCTATGTAAATCATAAAACAAACCATTACCTTATTAAAAATCTGTCTTTCAAGCAGATTTGCAAACAAAAATCGAACCATAATACCCCTTAAACTGATCTCTTTCAAGTACCAAATAAACATCTAAGCTAGGATTAAGTCGGCCATCTTAACCTATAAGTTAAACCCCATGATAAATAACTCAAATCCATGAATGAACAACAATAAAGAAGAGCAAGGCAGAGGACCCACTAAATTAAATCAACACCAAACCACATAATCATACCCCTAGATTTTTTGTTTTAGCCAAGCATCATAAAAATGAAATAAATTATACCCATTATGTTCTCAGCCATTAATGTGTTGATAATTAGATAGAATCGTCAACACCCACTTCAATTTCAACCTTAAAATGTCTATTAGGAGAGTAATTAAAAACACAAACTAAGAGAGGAACTAAAAAGTCTACTGTTCAATATCAAAAAGTAAGATTAGGCAAAAGATACATTTTCTCACTCATTAGAACTATTTATAGTTTCCACAAAAATTAATCAGAAATGCCGCTTGCATCCCTTTTAGCGAAATTAGTCAGGCTCGTCTAGCATGGTTAGTGGATCATCGTTCCATCCATCAACTCGACATTTCTTAGCCTTAGGCTTTAGGTGTTTGAGCCCTAATCGGTGAACTCGATGAAGTTTTCCTTTCACGATCAGTGCTTGCCGATGTCCACCTTGTTAGCCTATTTTGACCTTTATCTTGGCTCACCACTCTGTCACTTTCGGCGAAGGAATTTGGGCTCGCCTTTTTACATTCAGTGCATCACGGATGCGTACTTTCTTTGCCGAGCTAGCTTGGTATTTTCTCATAAAAAAATTGTACAACTTTAGTGATGTCTGAGCAAGTAGGTGATCTGCTTTTTTTGTTAGGTGACTACTAGTTTGGAATTTGTACTCCATTCGTTGTTTTTTGCCTCTTTTTCAAGTATTAATTCCTCCCTTGTAATTTAGCATTCATAGCTGCAAAACATCCAAAAATTATCAGAATAAGACCGAAATAGGCATTGAAGACACTAATTGCTTAACTAAAACAACTTCAAATGAGTGAAAAAGTACCATCATAACAGAGTCGACATGCACCCAGGTTACTTTGCTAGGTGGGTGGCATACACCCCTAGGAGTGGACTGATTGACTAGGCTGCCTTGATATAATGAGATCCTATTTGGTTGGGTGGCCTAGAACAATTCGACCTACCTTCTAGTTCACTCTTGCTAGCTGAGCTGGGAGTAGACTCGCTGGTTGGGCGGTCCATTTCTGTGTGTTTTTGTTACTTGGGTTGGGAGCCCAACTTTCACTCTTTGGATTCTGATTCGTGGCACTTCTCTCTAGTAGACTTAGCTATGCTATGTACCTATCAAGCTTGTGGGAGTTTGCTCGAGTTTAATTTAATCTTGCCCACTAGTGGACCTTCTGGCCTTATGGGGGTCCAACTACGTTTAGTTTAGTTGTGCTTACATTTCATTTTGGTATGCTCGTTTGCTTTTCTTTAAATTCCACTTTAACCTCTATTTGTGTCTAGATTCAATCTTTTCATATTGTGTTTACCTTTCTTGCTTAGTTGGCCAATGATGCATACAGAGTGCCTTTGTTATGGCATTCATGCTAAACTCTGTATCTGTTTTGTGATGAAGGTCCTAGTACCAGCTACCAGTGGTGATTGCTTATGCCATCAAGATCATTTCGGATCGGAGACGAGGGTGAGCACTTGGCGTTCTTCACTTGCTGGTCTCCTTCTGTTTATCGTATAGCTAGTCATTTGCTCTTTGAGACAACTTTGTTTTTTTCATGTTTTTTGACTTGTATTCTTATTTTTGATATCTCTGTACTTGTGACTTTCAGGTTCTAGGAGGGATCTTTTGTATATAGTTTTTGTTTGCTTCCATTTCTATCTTGTTTTGTTGTTATAGTGTTGTTTCTGCTCATTTCTACCCTTACACTCATTACTTGTTGTTATGGGTTACAATTTTGCTTACCTACTCATTGAATATAGAAGGTGCCATCATGACTCGAGGAATCGGGTCATGGCGGTTCTTAAACTCATAAGTATCATGGGGTTGGTAATTGGTGTTTTTAAAACTCGAGCTACAATTGGAGAAGACTTTACCAGCGATCAAGTTTTCTAATATAGTCAATTCTTTTCTTTGTTATTAAGTCTCATTTTTTTACTCTTCAATTACAAATTTATATGAGATTTTAGACAACAATAAAGTTTATAGAGTTCTTATGTGAATAAGTTAGTTTTTTTATTTGTTTCATCTTTAAAATTTAATATAGTGTTTTGTTGTCTAGATTAGTAATTTGATTGAAGACTTTTACTGAACAAGTGAACGATATGAATGTAATGGATCAAAGAGAATACTTGTTCAGTTGTTAGTATTTTTTCATTGTTCCAACTCTATAAAGATTTGCGTATTTAGATTTTACACCAAAGCAATCTCTCAGTGAGATGGTGGAATATTTTGTAATATGACTTTATAAAACATCTAGTAAAAAAAAAATATTCTTTCAAAGTAATTAATTAATTAATGTATAACAATCTCTAAACTATTAATCAGTTAAAAATAAAATGCATTCAAGAATAATACTTCCTATTTTTTCTTTAATTATCTCCACCTACAATTTAATTGTCAGTTTCTGCCCCTCCGTATATCTATCTAGACGTATTTGTGAGTTAGGATGTATAGTCTTTTACATAGGTATTCACTTTTTTCTTGCTCGTCCAATGTTAATAATTTTTTATGGACATATTCCAATGACTCAAACCAATTAGAGTTTCCCTAAGCATAATCATGTTGGCAATCCTCTACTTTCACTTTGGAAAA
The DNA here is from genome assembly GCA_029582245.1 of Solanum etuberosum. NCBI lineage: Eukaryota > Viridiplantae > Streptophyta > Magnoliopsida > Solanales > Solanaceae > Solanum > Solanum etuberosum. The sequence continues at coordinate 162,062 of JAJONR010000390.1, forward strand.
GTTTTCCATTATTTTTTTTCTGTACTTTTGGAACCATAAGAACATGGTTTTCCACTTAGTAAAAATACCATAAAATCAACATTCCCTCTGGCCCGAGTTGCATGTTTATGTTCATTAAGTCTGAGAAAGCATGCATTCTTAATTTTTCGAAAAAATACCTTGTTCCGTAATGTATATAAACTTGCGACTTGAACTGAAGCAGATGTTGGTGTAATGGTCTTGTAACCAAGTGGAAAATCATTTTCGTATTGTTCCACAAGTATAAAAGAAATAATTGATAAATTTTTCAAAATGAAACAAGAATATCGCCAACGTGATTAGGCTAAAGGCAAATCAAATGGCTTAGAGGCATTTGAAGATCTCAGTAAAGAATTACAAAAACTAAACGAGAAAGAATAAAATAGAATACTAATGCTTAATATTATGCATTATAGCTCAAAAATACCTATAGGTAAATACATGGAGGACCAGAAGTTTGACAATGAAGTTACTGGTAGAGAAACTTAATAATGAAAAAGAAAGTGTTATATAACCGAGCATCTCAAGTTTATAATTATCATGGGTTAGATAAAAATATGACAAACAACGGTTCAAACCACAAACTGACCTACTCTTACCATTATTTTATATATTATTATTATTATTATTATTATTATTATTGTTTTTAATCAAGCTATGAATTTCATTAATAAAACAAATGCCAACTTTCTGTATACAAGAGTTATATCAAAAAAGGAGGAAATATTTGAGAGGGATTTGAGGGATATTTATGTCATTAATCAATCTTATGCATGTGTTGAAACCCTTTGTATAACTAAAAAGAAAATCAAATAGGCACCTCTAGAAGCATTTCGACACAATGATTCATAACTATGAGATTATATTATATATGATGCAAAAAACCCATGCCTGAGCAACCACATACCTTCATAGGCAATATTCTATTGATAAACTATGGAATATATAATATCAACAGTAAGTGAAAATTTCAGAATTAGTTTAGCAATGAAAAGAGTAGGAGTCTGGCATGGTTAACGAGCACAAAGAAAATAGCGAAACTTATAAACAACTTACTTCACAATTGCAAACATTGATCATACAGTTGACATAGAACAACTTTAGAACTTCTATTTGATTTTCTGATGGTTTCTTGTCGTTGTCATCATCATTATCAAAATTATACTGAGTAATGCACATATCCTACAAGGTCATATCTAGCACTTTTCTAAAGTTGATAATAAAGTTACATTAAGGAATCATCATATGCACACATAATGTACAAATAGTAGCTCTCATAGTTATAGCAGCTGGATAAACATTCAAATTGGAGATCCCATCATAGTCTCTTGCATAAATTTGTAACACCTACCCAGATTTTCCATCACTGTGACGAGTGTAATCACAAACTTCTGCAGACACAACCCCATCAAATTTTAAATATTACAACTTGTTTTGTTAAACAATAATTTTTTTCTGGCAAAACATGAACATAGAATAGAAATCTACTAGTAGGTGGCATTCTAGTGCATTATAAATGGATTTTGGTTAATATAGATTATTTCTTATGCTTTGTGTTAGAAGTTCTTGCATAAAAAAATTTATTTACAAGATATTCTTCAAAATTATGATGGAAAAGATGTAAGAAATATTTTGAGGGGCAATGGGGTCTTTATAGGGATGGAAATATCAAATTCAACAAGTCCAGCCCACCAAACCCGTTTAAGTTTTGGCGAGTTAGTGGCCCGCCCTTTCATTAGCTCAGCCCATTTCAACCCATTAAAAGTTGGGTAAATATGTTACCCAAATGAGCTCATGAAAAATTTTGTCAAAATATTCTTAAAAAAATAATTCTCAATTGGATATGTTGTAATATAGCCATAAAAGAGAAAAATATAAATTGATTAGGTATTTATATAGTTTAGAAGAACAAAACAAACAATTAAGCTTGGTAAAAATTTGGTTGGATTGGGTCTTGACCCGTAATGTAACCCATTATCCAACCCATTTTGACCCAAGAAAATTTGGGTTGGATTTGGTCTTGAACCGATTGTTGTTTCAAGCCTTTATGACCCATCAAAAATTTACCAACCCGTCTAATTACCACCCCCAGGTCATTAAGCATGCTAATGCATGTATTAAAACCCCTTGCATTACTAATACCTAGAAATCAATGGTATTAGTAATACACATCTTAGTACACAAGAGATTGTTTGGTAGAGTGTATTAGGAAATATAATGCATGCATTAGGTGTGTGTATTAGTAGTACCTTGTTTGGTACACTTTATCATGTCATGTATAACTAATGCTTGCATTAGTTATACACTCTATTGTGTATTAAGTTGTGTATTACAAATACCAAGGAATTCTAGGTATTAGTAATACATAGCATTTTAACACTTGCATTAAATTAAATAATTACAAAACTACCCTTAAAGCCTTTTCATTTTTTTGTTGTCATAAGTTTTTATTTTTATTTATATTTGCTTTTTAGTGTCTTTTAATTTGTTGGTGTCTTAATAGGCTTTATGGCCTCTTAAGTATCTTTTTTTTTTTTAAATAATCTAATTTCAATATAATTTAATCAAAAAATTTACTATTGTGACGATAAATTTGATTAAAAAAATTCTTTGCCAACTTTTCACAAAAATATTTTGACGCAATAGTACAACTATTTAATCATATTTTTGAAAAGAAGAAGAAGAAGCAAATGTTTTAGCAAAGAAATCTTTTTTGATGTTTTAGCAAAGAACTTTGTTGCAAAGGAAGTGTACAAATAAATAAAGTGTGAAGGGTATTTTTGTAAACATATATTTTTCAATAGAAATTATGCAAGATTTGTTATTTATAATACATCAAACAAACAATGTATAAGAAATAATGCTTGCATAACTAATGCATGCACTACTAATGCAAACACTACTAATGCAAGCATTACTAATGCACCCTATTTTGCATTGTTCTTATACACTTTACCAAACGATCCATAGTGTATAACTAATGTTTGCATTAGTTATACATATCATGTAAAAATGTACCAAACAGGGTATTACTAATATATAAGTTAATGCATGCATTATTTTTGTTAAACTCTACAAAACCCCTAAGTGCATTTTTTATTTGGGAGTTAACTCTTGAGCATGAATGTTGAAATTTTTTTGACTGCTGCAATGCAGAGCTCATGCTTTACGATTGAAGTTTGAGCATTGAAGTTTGAGTTCTAAACTTCCTTCCTTTTAGTTTCTTTGTGCTTAAATTTTCCTTTTTGAAGAATTTGTCTTTATACTGTCTAACCATTTCCATATTGATCGTAGCCAATTCACGTCCTTCTGCTTGGAGTTTCTAGCAGTGAATTTCTATCTCATTTATGAATAGAGCAATTGTTCTTGTCTGAAATGGGGCATCCAACATTAATATCAAACTTTGAAACTATTACTGGGAAAAGAATTGTCCATATTACATAAACGAAATATTAAAGATAAATACTGAAATGATATAGGTGATGTTAAAAAAAGGGAAGTAATCAGTTCAATAACATACCTAGTGAAATGTCACTAAGTGGGGTCCAGTTAACCAACTTTAATAAATCTAATCAAGGTTAAAAAGTAACATTAAATATAACTACTTTTAGAAGGAATCATAAGGACTAGTAAGTGAATGAGCTCCTCCATCTCTTTGTTTCACTAAAGGGCACAACATGGTTGTTTCCCCAGACAGGAAGAAGGGTGATTACACTGTGAAAGAATGCTACAAATTGGGATGTTCAGTGATTGATGTTCTTGAAGAATTTACCAAGGGAGGAGGACGGAGGATGTAAAATCATATCATAATGATTTATTGAGGTATAGGTGTACATATTTATTCTTGAGTCACATTTGGATAAAATATACACATAACAAAAATTAACATTATATATGTAAATAAATGTAAAACATAGTTGTTTTTCATTTGGATTTAGATTTAATTCATCTATATTACTTTGTGATAGAAGTGGAATAATAAATGGAATATAGTTTTCTTGGATCCATCACATTTACATTGTTAAATAAAAGATTTTTAAATGACTTATAAATCTAGACAACACAAAGCATCAGTGAAATTAAAAATGAAAAAACATAAAAATTGACTAAATAACAAAAGTACTTCATAACCTTTAATTGTATGGAAAAAACCTCGTATAAATTGATGAGTGAGGACAAACAACAACTAAATTAATAACAAAGACAAGATTTGACCACATTAGAAGATTTAATAAATATAGTCAAGGTTAATCAAGGCTAAAAGGTAATAATAAATGCAACTTATTTCAGAAGGAATAATCAAGACTAGGAAGTCAATGAGCTCCTCCATCTTTTTGTTTCACTAGAGGGTACAACTTGGATGTTGCACCAAATAGGAAGAAGGGTGATTACACTGTGGAAGAATGATACAAACTAGGATGGTCTGTAAATGGTGTGCTTAAGGACTGGCCCCAAAAAGATATTGGGAGAACTAGACAACCTCATAGAGTTAACTGGTTTACCTAGACCCCAAAAAAGGTGCATGTGTGATCCTAAATAAACTCAAAAAGAGAGGCATTATTCTTATCAAAGGATGCTACCTATGCGAACAAACCAATGAAACTGTGAATCACCACTTATTGCACTGCCCAGTAACAACTAAGGTTTGGTGGTTCTTCCTTTCAATGCTTTGTCTCAAAAGGGTATAATGACCCTCTAGGTCATTTATGTGTTAATGCCTTCTATTTATCATTTAGAGTGTTAGTATAGCGACCACAAGTTATTTATTATTTTCTTGGACTAACAATTGGGTCACTTGGTCGTACATTTGATTCTTATGCAAATTTCTATGTTTTAGAGCTTTTGAACCTTGAACAATTGATTTATATCAAAAGTTTGTTAAGATGAGCTTAGAATCTAATTCAGACAGTTCCATCAGCTCCAAAAAGGTTATTTTATCAATGGATAACCCCGGGAAAGGTCCCCATAAATCACTGTAAATAATTTGTTGTAGTTGTTGAGTTTGTAATATATTTTAGAAAAAGGCAAACTGTGCATTTTATTTGAATTGTAAGAATTACAAACTGAAGAAGTTTTTGAATTAGAAAATGGAATTGAAAACTTAGTTAACAATTTTTGTAAACTTTGACGATTTGGATACCCCAATTGTCGATGCCACAGGTCAATAGGAAGACGACGAACTACCATATTTAATTGAGGTTGGGATATGCGTGTAGTCTTTTGCGGCCACTCATACAACCCATCTCTATTCTGCCCGTACATGAGAGACACCCCCATAGTCAGATCTTTCGTAAGAAAATTAAGAGGAAAACATGAATAGATGTTTTGTTGTTATTACAAAATCTACAGATAGAGATAAGATTTATTTTTATGTATGGGGCAAAGAGGTTATCATTTAGTTTGAAGATTTTATTTAATGCACATAAGTGAGTGTTTCGAGTGTAAGAAATTGGAATAATATTACCATTTCTCATTGAGATCTCTTCGGGTCCATGGTAGGGTTAAACTGCAACATGATAATGTTGCTGGCTATGTTATCTGCGTTAACAACAATGTTATTGGGGGCCATTTTTGCGTGAGGCTACAACTAGGGTTAGAGGGAAAAAATGGGATCATACTCGTGTGAGCTTTTATACCTCTGATACCATAAAATAACTTATAATACTAAATAGAGAATGAGAAGAATTCTATTATATTCATAAGTTGATGAAGAGTATATATAGGCGCTGATACCATAATGAGTCCTAAAGTGATACAACAACCAATCATACTTGTACAAGAAGATAAATTCACGTTATATCTCTTTTACTATCCACTCTGCCTTTTTCTACGACTCCATTTGTTACATTTGGGATTTTGGGCCTCGCTTGGTGACTTGGGACTGGAGTTAGTTTGAGCTTTGAGTTTTGTATAGATTACTTTGGAGTGGACGTCTTTCCAGGGTGGTTCTTTGATGATGGATGAATTGAGACTTTTCGACAGCCTTTTCTAGTTACGGGTTAAAGGTTTGTTCATGCTGCTTATTATCCTCTACTAAGTTGATTACTGTAATTTGCCGATTATAAGCATGGTCTTATCCTCTACGGAGTTCACACACTAATGGCTACAACCTTACACCACTGGTATATTAATCCGCAATTAGAGGTCTGGGCTCTGCCTCTTTACTTGGGGGCTCTTACTTGTTACTTGTAGGTTATTCGTAGTTCGAGGTCTGGTCTACGCCTTTTCCCGATCTTGACTCAACACATCTTATTCCTAGGGATCCGTTCGGGTTTTATTTAAATTTGTGCATGAGTGTACCTTCTAAGCTTATGAGGGTCCAGTTAAGTTTAGTTTAGTTGTACTTAGATCTTTATATTTTTGTATGCTCGTGGCCTGTTTTATAATCCCACTTTGACCTTTGTTTGTGTCTAGATTCTGTAATTTCATATTATTTTTACTTTTCTTGCTTAGTCAACCTATGATACCTACTGAGTACCTATTGTTTTTGTACTCATGCTACACTACACATCTATTTCTTGATGCAGGTCCGAGCGCTAGCTACCACCATTGATTACTCGAGCCTGCTGCAGTTTGGATTGGAGGCGAGGGTGAGCAATTGGCGTCCTGCACTAACCTGTCTCTTTTAGTATTATGGATAGCTAGTCTTTTTCATTTTGAGACTAATTTTGTATTTAGGTCCACTTTTGGGACTTGTACTTTTTAATTTAGATAGCTCTTTACTTGTGGCTTCTAGATCATGGGAGTGATCTATTGTATATATCTTCTGGCTTGCTTCCGCTATTTTTTTTTTATTTCTGATGTAATTTACTGATTCTGCTTTGTTTCTATCATTATATCCATTGCTTGCTATTTTGGGTTATGACTTTACGTACCTTGTTGGGGGTTATAGTAGGTGACATCATGATTTGATGAATTGGATCACGATAATGGTTTACGCCTTTCTATGTCAAATATGCATTTAAAAACTGAATATCATGCAGAGTTGAAAAATTCATCAAAAGAAAAAGGAATATGATTCCAGCATCTATCTTTTGGTGTATTTGAAAAGAAAGAAACTATAGATGATTTGATGGGAACCAATTTCCCATCCGTTCTTTGAAGGATATTTGCTTAGTTAGTTTATTTAGTTGGCATTACCACTCCCCAGTAAGCAATGTGGATAGTTTTAAGGGTTCTTTTAAGCTCCTTGATTCTTATATTGAAGAGTTCCAAGGCACCATTATTTTGACTAATTCCATAGGTTTTTGCTTATTACTATAGCTTCATGGAGCTATGTTCTAAAGCTAATAATTGTTTTCTCTATTACTACCTTGAACCTGCTTGATACCTTACTAATGCAATTTACTTACTTTACCCCAGAGGGTGGGGAGATTCAACTAATTAGAGGTGTAAAATCATATTATAAGGTTTAATTGAGCTAGAGTTGTGCATATTTTTTCTTGAATTACATTAGAAGAAAATGTACCCTTGAAAGAAATTAACATAATATATGTAAATAAATGAAAAGGCATAGTTGTTTTTCATTTGTCTTTAGATTCAATCTGTTTGTATAACCTTGCGATCAAAGTGGCATAATTATTACACGAGGGTTTTCTTTGATCCATCATTTTCACATAGCCTCATAAAAGATTTCAATAGATTTGTAATTAAGGTTACAGAAAATTGGAGCCACAAAAGGAATAAATTGAATTTGGGAAATTACTCTATATGGATAATGTAATTGAGTAAATTTTATTTTATTTTATACCAGAAAGGAACCCCATTTGTGTATGTGCTCCCGATAAAAAAATGATACTCTGTTTCAACACAAATGTGGATCTGGCTGAAAAACCAGGCTCAATTTCTCTTTGAGTCCTTAATTTTCTTGTAAAGTCAATAGATATTAGAAAAAACTCGTATTACAGAGATTCCATCATCTTGTAGAAAACTAGCCTATATTAAATTTTCCTCCCTCATTGGAAATTAAAAAATATTAATGACTACATAACGAATTTCTTTTATCATTCACCAGGTCAATAAAAACCTCAATTGACTTACGAATCAAGACTACACAAAAATTCATGAACGACTAAAGATAAAAAAAACAAAAATTCTGACTGAATAATATAAGAACTTCATAACCTACAATTTTTTGGTTTAAAACTTTAGATAAAGGGATGACTGAATACTAACAACAACTAACTTAATAACAATGATGAGAATTGACCATATTAGAAGTTTCAACCATTGTTAAAATTTTCTCCATGCATAGATCAAAATTCAAGAACTACAGTTACCGCTCAATGATAATTATGAGTTCAAGATCTTTCATCCTCATCCGGCTCATGGAAAATATTTAAATCAATCTTGAGATGCTAGGCCATATTAAAACGTCTTGTTTTTTTCTAAGTGTCTCCATCTACAACTTCTTTGTCAGCATCAATCCAATATGTGTTTATTTTACGGTATTTGTGAGCAATGTTGTACGATCTTATACATTTGTATTCATATTTTTCATTCTCGTTCATTTCTTGAAATTCTTTACGAAGATCTTCAAATGCATCAAAGACATTTGATCTTGCCTCAACATGTTTTCGGTAGTGATCTTCTAGTGTCAATACAAAAAAATTGTCTATTAGTTTTTCTTTACTTGTAAAATAATAGAAACATGGTTTTACACTTGTAAAAAAAGCATAACACCAACATATACTTCAATCCAAGTTATGAGATTATATGCATACTAAAACAAGGTTTTTTTTCTTTGTGAGAAACTAACGTTACTTGCATTCTCAGACTCAATCAACTTTATCTCAATCTTTTGCTAATTGGTCATGTTTTCCATATCAATACTTTTTTCTTCTTTAATTATTTTATTTTGCAATCGAAAACATGAACAAAAAGTTTAATCAAAGGATTTAAATGAAATTAACCGAGGTTGAGAAAGCATGCACTGTTAGTTTCTCAAAAAGAAAAATACTTTGTCCCCACAAGCAGATAAGTTTGCAACTTGAACCGGAGCAGATGTTGGTGTTACACTATTTTCACCAAGCGGAAAACCATGTTCCTATGATTCCACAAGTATAGAAAATAAAATTGACAAATATTTTGACGTGGCACTAGAGGATCGACAACGTGATCATGTTGATGTCAAATCAAATGTCTTTGATGCATTTAAAGATCTCTATAAAGAATTACAAGCACTGAACAAGAAAGAAAAAAATGAATACTACTGTTTAAGATTATGCACTCTGGCTCAGAACTACCTCAAGATTAACACATGGAGGAGCAGAAGTTGACAATGAAGTTGCGGATTGAGAAGCTTAAAAAAAAACCAGAAGTATTATTATGGCCAAGCATCTCAAGTTTTATTTAAATGTTGCCCCTGAGACGAAGGAGGATGAGAGTTCTTGAACTCATAATTATCATGGAGTTGATAATTGGAGTTCTTGAAATTAGAGTTATGCTTGGAGAAGACTTTTCCAGTGATTGAGTCTTTTAATGTTGTCAATTCTTGTCTTTGTTAATAAGTCACTTGTTGTTACTCTTCAGTCACCCATTATAAAAGGTTTTAGACAACAAAATAGAAGGTTGTGGAGCTCTTATATTATTAAGTCAATCATTTTTCTTTATTGCATCTTTAATCATGATGCTTCTTTGAGTTGTCTAGATTTGTAAATTAATTAGAGCCATTTACAGAACTAGTGAATAATGTGAAAGTGATGGATCAAAGATATAATATTAATACGTGTGTTGAAAACCTTTATATTACTAATACATGAAAAATCATAGTATTAGTTATACACACCTCAATATACAATAGAGTTTGTAATTAATGCAAGTATTGTGATACTTCAGGTTTAAAAAGTATAACAAAGAAGGTACTAATATTAGACAAGGCTAATGCATGCATTATTTTTCTAATACACTCTACCAAACAACTTTTTTTCTCTCTTTATTACAACAATTTATTTTATTGAATATGGTAACTTTAATCTAAGTATCCACATGTATAATACAACGAAATGTGTAGTTCATTTTCATAAGTATTACAAACTTGCCTCTTTGTCTATCTTTCTAAAGACTATAAACAATCAAGTACATCAAATATGTCCTCTATTTGAGCTAATACATCATGTCTACACAAAAAATAAAAGAGAATTAGACTCTTCATTTTGTTCTTCTTCAAGCTATTTGGCACATCCTCAATGTACCTATTGTTCCTTCTGTCCCAGATTGTTAATCATATGCATGCTGGGAAAAAATTTCATCTCTCCTCCTTTGTGACATTTCTATCCTTATTCCAACTGCTTAAAACCCATGTGATACTTCCAGGTTTTACCCAAATTATTCCTTTTAGACAAATGAACATTCTAAATAGATGATCTGTCCATTTTCAATGTAAGAAAAAATGATTGATTTTCTTTTCTATCTACCAACGCAAAATTGTTGGTCTATAATAACATGCTCAATCAGTCATGCTATTCAACTCTACATAATATAGTGTCTAGTATGGATTCCATGTTCTTCTTGGAATCTGAAAATGACTTCATTGTGTCATGCCTCGATACCAAATTGTTAGGAGTTTTAGAGACGGATCAAGTCATAGCACGATGAACAGCAAAATCTAAATCAATTTACTTCGACTTTTCTTTGTCTTTGTTCGTAAAACAATCTATTTTGCATATAACTTCAACTCACTAAAGAAAAGTTGAAACATAAGATTTCAATGGATGAGGGAACTCCAATAACATGTTTTAAAAAAAATAAAAATACGACATGTTTTATCCCACAAAATTCCTTTAAAATAAGGAGTCTTATTACATCAATAAGAAGTCTAATCCTTATGAAACTAGAAAACATAAATCCTAATTTCCTATTTTAGAAAAATATCAATTTCTAAGCCTAATTCTTATGAAACAAGATAAAAAAAATCCTATTTTATAATAAAATACATAAAGCTACTAAAAATATAATTAAATACTCAATTTAATTGGCTTTATTTCGGACACATGTCTTGCCCCCAAGCGCGACCACAACAATCTTACTTTTAAATAGATTGAATTTGTAGAGATTAGGATGGACTGAGTTAATAATTGAATGGGTCATTAATCCAGTATTTAGGAAAGAACTCGCTTCACCACTTTAAATGTGAATCGGAGCTCGATGATGTAGGTGCCTCAATGCATTAGTAAGTTTGAACCAATCATACTTTTATGATAACTGTTATATGGAATTATCAGTTTAAGAACTGTGAAAAGGATGTTGACAAGGCACATGATAATGTAGTGGAAGAAAATGATGAGCAATATAATGGTAACGGAGAAATACAAGATTCTAACAATTTTGTCCAAGTAGATCATTTAGAAGAACAAGAAATAAATATTGAACCATTAATAGCTTTGATTTTGTGATATCAACTTTTTAGCTTATAATTTGAACTTTTACTTATATATTCTCTCTATTTATGTTGGTCCTTTTTTGGTTAAATTGTGCTTCAATTCAATAAAGAGAGCACTTCGCTTACTATTCATGGTTTAAGCAAAGCAAACTTTACAATTTTTTTCCACTTCACACTTCCCTGAACACTACATTAACCTACCCAAACTTGTATGGATTGGAAATATCATATATTATAGGAGCTTTATAACTCCAATAAAAAAACACAGAGAAATTGTTTACTTTTATAAACATGAGTCGGCACCCTCCTGACTTCTACGGTCTTTATCATAGAAGGGCATAGTGGAGACCTACATCGATGTTACTAGGCGCTTGAGAAACCATTGTTTTTTACCCACACACTATATTTTTATGTTGAAAACTAGAAATAATATATAAGTCTATTGATCGATCACCCGATCTTAGAAAGTAATTTCAGATTAAAGGCAATAAGTAAGCATGACTAAAAATTCATAATTCAGAATTGTCAAACTTAACGATATATTACATTTTAGCATGAACAAGCCTTAAATAAGAACATCATGTTATATGATTCCCAATTCAGATATCTACTAAATCCATTGTATTTCAGAGCATAAATATAAGTTATTATCAACAAGATATAAGCTTGAGACAAAAAAGTCGCCCTAAATTCCTAAACTGCAATTCCATACCCAATTATTCATTGTTATTGGAGTGTTTAGACTCGATTGAATTTCCAAATCATAATCAACAAGATACACAAGAATCTGAATATTTCAAAGCTTATCTAAGATATAATATACAGAAAGTGAAGAGACTAGCAAATCAATATAATGTTTAAAAGTACCTATCTTTCAAAAGGGTGACAACTTATTGGGGGTAAAATGTGTCTCCATTCTTTGCTTTATTTTGAGCTCCTCTTCTAACTTCTTCAATCTCTCGTTCCACATATCCTACAATCATATAATATTAATTTATACATATGATATCTCTATGACATAAACAAACAAACATAGAATAAGAAAAACAAGATCGCAAAACGTTGTAGTGAAGTTCAGCGCGATGAATATGACAGAATCCAAGATTACCGTAAAAATATGTTCTCGATATTATTCTAAAATATCCCCATCCCGGATATTTCATTGCTCTCTCTTCCTTCTAGTCCACGTCCACCTCCGCCTCCACCTCTGATTGCTTTCCTTAAACTTTTACCCTTTGTACCCTAAATTCCAATTATCAGGTTATTGACTCACTCATATGATAGGGCTCTTACAATGTGGGCCAAAACTCACTCATATGATATGACTTTTCCAATGTGGGCCAAAACCCACTTATATTATGGGGTTTTCCAACATTGGCCAAATAAATAAGCTTTCGCGCTGATAAATCATATTTTAATTGTGGTATTTACTTTCGTCCTTTAAAGTGATTTCTTTTCATTTGATTCAAATTTGTAGATCAATGTATTTATAGTTATGAACTAATTTTGGAATGCCGAAATTTAGAAAATAATTGTCTTGTTCGGCATGAGTTATGTAGTATCTAACTCGGAGACTATAAGTTATGTGTCCACCATAAGTTCAATGAACTTATTATCTTGCCCAATATATATTTTGAGAATTTTTATCTTATTTGAAAAGAGTTCATTAGGATAAGTTATGTAACTAAGAGATAAGTTTGTGGTTTTAAAACTAAACGTATGTATCTATCAATATTATTACAATAGAAACTAAGTTATTTCGTAACTTATGGATTTTGACTTTTTAAGGCATAATGTTCTGAAATTGAATTTATGACTTGTAAATTTGTGTTGCCAATTTTTTTCCCTAGTAAGACATAAATTGTTTCATGCGATTTTCTTTTAATGTCAAAGGTATCTTAGTCAAATTATTTTATTACTTAATATTTTTAAAGATATAAAATAAAAACCATTAATTCAAAAGATAAAATTGAAAACTACGTTAAAATAGATATATTCGTGCTTGAATGACCCACAGACAAATTAAAAAAGTGATGGGCTTTAGGGAGCTACATAGAAGCCCACTTATTTTAGTTGGAACTCCAATTCCTTTTTTTTGCATGTTGTACAACAATGCAAAAATTAAACAAAATGACCATTGAATTAAGTTGTTTTAGTCCAAAATAACTTAATTATAACATGTAACAAAATTTTATCCCTCACTTTGATAATTGACTTTTTGAAGCGTGGATCCTTTTTAAAATAAAAATAAAAATAAATAATATGTTAAGTAACTTTTTATAAGAGTATTCTAAAAAAAAGAGTACGTTTTATTTATTTGAAATATAACAGATTTTTTTTACCATTTTAGCATATTCTAAAATCACTACGCTTAATGAAGGACCACTAATTAAGAAATTAACTTATAATCTATTTAACAGTACTCAGAGAATTCCATCTGCACTGTCAATCAATAACAATGAGAGCTAACTGCAACTAATAATTTTAACCAAGAAAATTGAACTTGGATGAAGATATGCAAGCATTGCACTCCGTTATAGATTAGATTTATAGGCACAAGTGATCAATAATTTTACATGCATGGTTAATCGAAAAAGAGATGAATTCCATGAAAACCTAATTCGTCAAAACTTACCCTTCATTAAGAAGTATAAATGGTTGAAGTCAATTATAGAACTCAACAAGAGTTGAGGTCGATCCTACACGGAATGTAGAAGAAATAAGTCTACTAGCTCTTATACTCATTTGTGGTTGATATTTCCAGAAAATAAAAAATGTGTAGAGTAAATATTGGTTTTGATTTTGTGTTTCAGTAAGAAAGTGTAACTATAATCCAGTAATGTAAGTAGAAAATGATAGTATCAAAGTTTTTGTTATAGATAAAAGAGACCAGGATTCTGGTTCCCCATGATGTCGGAATGCAACTCGGATTTCGCACAAATAACGGTTATTTGATGTAAGGCGTCCATTATAAGAAAGTTAAGAACACCTAAACACCAGTTAGCCCTATTAGATGATTATCACTCGTATCCTCTGGCTCTTAGAGTGTGTACCTTATTTACCTTTGATTTACCCTTTAGAAAACTATCCCTTCCCGGGCTCAAATCTTCCAAACGAGTTTAAAGAATATGAATTTCGTTCGTTTCTAGATTTTCCTAATCATACCCTTCTCTTCCGAAAAAGTGATGAATAGAGGAATGTTCTAACACGTGCACTTGTTAGAAAGCAATCAAAACAAAAATAGAAAAGAAGGATGCAAGACATCAATTGACAACCATTCGTGGTCAATCCTACATTTGCTACCTAATCATGTTTCCCACAAACATACTTGTGGTATTTAGCTGCACATGTTCCCAACAAAATAGTAGTGAAACATTAAGGAAGAATCAGAAGTGAGACATTTACAATAATGAAATTCACTAAGTTTTGATTAAAAATTAAAACTTAAGATCAAAACGTCAATCGATTATCCACAGATAAGCAAAAGCAAGAAAGTTATTGTCTTTTGCGATAAAAACTTTTGTCCAGACGTGAATAATAATAAATAAAAACCCTAAGTAACTATTTATATTATTAGAGATGAATCCTAGTCGTCGTAGGAAAATGCTTGAGTCAACATCATTCACGGGAAGGTTAATGACCCGTGATGATCTTCACGGTCCATTAATCCCTTTATATTCTTTTACTTGGAAAAATTTGTTCAACTTGATCTCATCTTCTCATGAGTATCTATACGAGGCATATAGGTCACCATAAACCATTCAACATCTCGTTCAACGTCTCCTTCCAATCTCATTCAGAGTTGACTTTGATCTAATTTAGTCTAAAGCTTCACAGAATCCTATCCTCATAGTAGAGGTCACCACGGACTGTACATGGTCTCGTAGTCTTGCACTTGACTTTTCCCTCTAATAAGCTATGTTAACGACTAGGATGACTGACATATAGGGGTCCATGGCTCGTATAAGATTTTGTCTTCAGCCACTCGATTTCCAATTCCTGGGTTTTCTCCTTCAACTGATTTCAACCCTCTTTTCCTGCACGTTACACCAAAAAGCATCATATCGACAAAAACATGCATGGTTTCTTGCAATAATTCGTGTTTTCGGTATCAAATGTGCCACAAGTTCACAACACATCATGAACACCCTCAATTTAGAACCATAGCATGTCCTCAAGTGATGTAAAAGACCAATAAATGACGCTGAAGTACACATGAATTATCAAAGATATGCAGCCGCTAACTTCACAAAAATCCAACCCCTAATGATCTAACTAACATGCGAGGATCTATGGACAACATTTCATTACACAGTCGCTCATGACTGTGCAAGTAACATTCTTTCAGTCAACTTAACGATAAGAAAATGCAAACATAGTGCCCTCACATAAAAGAAGTCCCTCATATTATTTCAAATAAGACCGGGACTGACAAATACGCTCACTCTCCAAAAGAACTTCTGACAATCCATGTACACAGACCATAGGCTTTCCCTTATTTTCTACACCTTAACTATCAAGCAATTGGAATACGATCACTACCGGACTCTTTTGGCTGGTAATGTAGGTTCAGGGCTAGGGAATGGAATATTTGGGAACATGAGTGAAGAGACCAACTTGGTACCCCCAAATTTCCTTTCTGGCACACAAGTCTTGTTTAGGTGTTTTCGTTCTTTCTTTCTTTCTCCCAACTGCCTTTTAGACTGTTGCGCATCCCAACACCCACATCATTTTTTTCTGCTTTTTGTTTTTATTTTTTTTATATATCCATCATTTACTTGAATTTGTTTATCCTTTGTTGTGGTCTTGTGCCTTCGGAAAAATCCTAGGATACTATACTGACAAACTTTTCTACTTCATTTTGTTCATGCCCACCTTCAACTTAAGCATTTAGCTTGATTTGTGGCCTCGTGCCTTTGGAGAATCAAGGATATGATATCCAATGGGGGTGACGAAGAATTTTTTTTGTATTAAGGCTCAACCAAGGTTCAAAGGGTTCATGATTTCATTTGGTAGATATTTTTTTTGCTATTTTGGGCTACCA
The DNA here is from genome assembly GCA_029582245.1 of Solanum etuberosum. Classification (NCBI taxonomy): domain Eukaryota; kingdom Viridiplantae; phylum Streptophyta; class Magnoliopsida; order Solanales; family Solanaceae; genus Solanum; species Solanum etuberosum. The sequence continues at coordinate 178,504 of JAJONR010000390.1, forward strand.
CAAAAATAGCCTATGATTCTTTCCTATCCAACTATCTAACAATTTTTACAAGATGAACTATACAAAGTCAGACTTCAAATACACTCACACACTCATGGAACATGCTTCCACTCTCCAGCGTTCAGTCAATAAATTCATGTTCGAGCTAGCAATGATCAACACGTAGGTAAATGACATGTCCCACAAAGAGCCGAGACAGTCAACTATTAAATCAAAAGCTTATTTTAACATACTAACACAAAAATACTTTTCTGCTGCACATACTCAACAACTTTCACAATACTATACAAACAAAACTAAATGAGCCAACCAACACAGTACAACTATCTAATGGCAGGTTTTCCCATCCAATCACCCCTCCCCCCCAAAAAAAAATGCTTCGCCATGAAAATAAAAAATAAAGGGCCATGAGGAGGGATCATACCTGCGACACTCTAGGCATTGGTTGTCGGAGTGATGTTGGCACCATCTCTGGTGGAGGATCTCTCTCTGGGTCGCGGATCTTAGTAGTAAAAGTATGATCAGCATGCGCCCCACTAGTCGTGGTCACATGGATATCACTATCGGAGAATCAAGACCTCAATTAATATAACCGTTTCTGCTCTTGTGTCCCTTTTTCTGTAGTAGCTCTCTTAGAGAATTTTGCAGCTCGTCGGAGTCTTTTGTAATCAGCTTGTGGAGACTCATCGTTGAGAGTAGATTCAAGTACCCTTTTCTTTACCTTCTTCATTTGCTTCTCTGTGATAACGCTCAAATGTACTCTTCAAAGATAATTGAAAGAGGCAGTGGTTGTTGTCAATAAAAATACCCAACTAAGAGTCACGGTCGAATCCCACAGAGAATTGTATATAGTAAAAAATTATTATCAAGAAATTTGGATTGTAAAATCATTAATTTGTAGTAGCAAAAACAGCTGGGTGGATAATTCCACCAATATAAGAAGAATTTGGTTATCAATGGTAACAATTAACAAAATATTTCGGAAACTTTAAAAGTAACAAGCAATCTAGGGGTGCGGGGATTAGAAATCAATGTCAGCTAGGGTTAAATGTGTTGCTCTATAGTAGTGAACATTCATGAATAGGCTGGGTCATCTTCAATGACACTAATCTTCTTTCGATCTCATAGCATCCTTGCATAGAATCTCCTTTCGGTCTCATCATTTTGCGTTGACAGATATGATCATTTGAAGTTTACCCAAGACTGAAAATCCATCAAGCCTCTTTCACGAGACACTTCACGGCTCGCGTTAAGCTCCACGGACCATCTAGTGGTACATGGTCCTTCACATTAGCCATGATGGTTTTGTGTCCCCCTCACGGGTTTCACGGCTCGTGTAGAGCTCCACGGACCGTTTGGTGGTCTGTGGTCTTTCACTTTTTTCTGGCTGCACAACCATGAGCAGCATGACGGGTCGTGGTCCTCTTCACAACCCATGGACCCCCTTCGTGGTTTGCCCTTTTCTCTTGTTCAATCTTAGTTCTGATTTTTGAAGTGTAACACTAAGTAGGAATTAAGTTTGCATACTTAACCCATAAATTAAAACTCATGCTAATTAGCCCAAATTCATGTATGAACAACCACAAAAATAGAGCATAAAACAATACCCACAACAGTAAATCAACACCCAACCCCATAATTGCATCCTATATCCTGGGGTTTTAGCCACCCATCATGAAAAGCAAATAAATTATATCGTTCATGAAAGCAGCTATGGGTAACATGAAACTGAGCAATTACAAGCAAACACACTGTGGATTAACCTTCAATTTGTCAATTTTAAGAACATAGTTGAAAAACCCGAAAAAACTAAAAAGTGTTCTTCACAAGGTAAAGTATTTTTTTCTTCACTTGTGCATACACCAAAAACTATTGCAAAACACGTGGCCTCTATTTTTCTTTCTCCTTTGGGCTATTTATAGTTTCTCAAAATTTAGCCCAAAACTCAACTCACTACCCATTAGGTGACATTAGTCGGGATCGCCGATCACAATGGATGGATCGTTGATTGCTCTCTGGCTCAACTTTTCTTGCTCAAGGCTTCAGGTGTTTGAACCTTAGTCGGTTAGCTCGTTCGAGTATGCCCTTCACATTCAGTGTATTTCCGAGTACCACATTAGTTCACCTTTCAACCCTTCAATTTTTCTCCTTGCACTGCCACTTTCGGTGATGGTTAACAAGTTTGCCCTTCTCATTCGATGAGTCGCCTTTCCTTTTGGAGTTCACCAACTTGCCTCAATTAAAGCAAGTTTTGTGCACTGTTAATTTGGGCGAGGTCATGCTCACTAGGTCATCCACCTTTATTGTTTGGAGATCATCAGTGCTTAACTTACACTTCTTTTAAAATTTATGGTCATTCTTTCAAACATTTATCCTTGCCTTGTCATTTAGCCTTCATAGCTACAAGTTATCAAAATATCATTAGAATAAGACATAACTATGCATTGAGGACATTAATGGTCGAGCTAAATAGGCCTCAAATGACTGTAAATCTACCACTCATTAATACCTCCAACATAAACTTTTGTTTGTCCTCAAGTAAATCAAAAACACAATTAGCTCAACAAGGGTGTCTACAACAATATTCAATGAGAGCGCCTAACATGCAACTGCCATTAAAAGACTACTGTCAACAATATGCTACTCTCAATCATGATCAAAAGCTTCAAATGATCACTAGCTGGTTTCAACACAAGCTCAGGCTCACTATAGCTTCTTTTCTAATACAGGAAAATGTTTCAACAAGTGCATTCAAGTGCCCTCACATCAAGAACAATTGCATGTTGTTACATATCAAATCAACAACGAAATAAGGAATCTATGCAACTCTGACTCTCTCAAAAGAGAAATACAGGAAAGCTTCATCCCATAGGTTTGCCCATATTTTTCAATCATCAAACATCCTTGTTCATCCAAGATCTCAAGGGTCTTTTAGGCTTGTAATGGGGATGAGGGTTAAGGTATGGTCAATTTAGCTTAGTGACTTCATCTTTTCAAAGTGTTGTTGCAATTCACCTCTTCTAAAGTACTTTTCATTCTTTTTCATTTTAGAACTCAAACTTTGACTTTTCACTCACTTTATTCGGAATCCCCTTTATTTCATCAACTACTCTTTTTCATTTCCAATTTTCAAAATTTCTCACCACAATATATTTCTTTTCCCTTTCTTTTTTTTATTAGGAGGGGTTACTTATTTTTGTAACAAACTTCAAAGTTGAGTATCATTTCATCTTTCTTTTCCCTTCACTAGGCTTTCATTCCTCCTTCCCTTCAACACCCCCAACTTAGGCTTTTGGACTAGGTTTTCTATTCATACATAACAGTACTTCGAAAAGGATTTTGGGTGACATGGCGGGGATAATTTTTCTCAAGAGGTTTTTATTTTTTTTTGTCAACAAATGGTTTAGGCTTAAATGGTGCAAAAATGGATGCACACCCTAGAAATGTAGTCACAATTTATATGGAAATTTGGGTTCCCTCCTAGAATTGCTGCCCAAGATCACGACTTACATTTACCAAGGCTTAGATAATATTAGACTAACAAGGAACAATCTAGGATCCATACACATGCTTTCAAGTGAGACCTCACCACATATGACACTTTGAAATATACTCATTTAGCACAATCCGAAAAGATCAAAAGTGTACGTGTGATGTTCATTGCAACACTCACATCAAAACACAGTTAGTCAACAAAAGATTTAAAGAGATATCTGAAAAGTGCAACAACATCAATGTCATTCTTCCTACACCAACACTATACATCATGCTCATCATGAGTACTATTCAAGACATCGATATTGAACATAATCGATCCTCAAAATATTATCAATGAAACCTCAAGAATTTCACAATTTTCAAAACTCATGGGGTAGTTTCAAATTTGAGGGAAAACAAAAGAGGCAACAATAGATAAACCCAAACCAAATGAAACACTTTAATATAAATAAAAACAAAATACGAAAATCATCAAAAACTTAAAAATAACAAAATACAAAGCAAAAGGGTAATATTGGCAAAAAGGCACTCACCCCAACAAAAATAAAAGTAGTGTCCTCAATGGAAATGTATAAAGTACGGGAAGAAGAGTCAAAATGTACCCTTGACAGGCTGAGCCTATGGAGTGCTATCAACGGGAGGAGTCTCTGGAGGAGTAGAATCATTTGGGGCATCAAAGCCTAGCAATAGTATCACATGTGGCAGCAATGTGGCATCAATTGGGGTATCAGTGCCCTACACATCACAGGGAGGAATGGTAAAGTCTAAAGAGACTCCACTGGTGTTTACTGCGTAGGTTTCCTGAACGGATCTCTCCAACGTAGCCTGGACAATAAAATCCTCAGTGTCCTTCAATGCCATAAGTGTCTACATAATCACATTCTCATCCTCATCTCTCCTCTCTTAATACTCATCGGTCTCCTCGGTGAAATCATCATCAGCCCACTATTTATCATCAGCAGCATCCTCAACAACAGTTGCAACACGCTCAACTATTCTACATCGTTGCACACTAGAAGAAGTCTCACTGTTGGGCATAGTTTGTGGCATGGAGGCTAGATAGGCTGGTAGGGGAACATGGTGCCATAGCATCGAAATATCAGTACACCGCAGCTGGTCTACATTCGTTAGCAAGGTGGTAAGTTTACCTCTCAAGGTGTCAAGAACACAAGAACTACCCTTGGCCTTCTCTCTGGCCTCTAATCGAGCATTGAGGTTATCCAACCTCATCCCGTGTGACTCAACCAATTCCTCACAGCGGGTAACCCTATCCCTCAAAGGGGCCATCACCCTATCAATTTCCCTATCAATCGCCGCTGGTATGTCCTTCTCAACCCTTGATAAATCAATGCCTGAATCATGGAGGGAGGGGGGGGACAGGATGTAGTAACAGGAGCAAGAATAACAACAACATAAATAGTAGTAGTAGTAGTAGTAAGAGTGGGAGGCAAAGTGGGAGATACACATTCGTTCTCCATAGAAGGAGCTGATATGGTGGCCTAAAAACCCAAAGTTGTTGGATCAACTACGGGCGTCCCAAATTAATGTGCTCCTGATCAATTGTAGTGCCCACTAATACCACTTTTGGATGTCGAAGGATAGATTTATTCTATGAGGGCATGCTATTGTTGCTAATGAATTCGAACCAGTACTGGCCATAATATTTAAATCCTTCTTCTCTTTTCAGGTACCTTCAACCATCCATGGAGGAGAAATATCAGATATAAGCGAGGCCAACCAATATTTCAAAGAATAAAGGTCATGCTTCATTGGGAGTGAAAACATCTCGGCTAGAAATTCTAGCATCCCCCAGTTCAATGTTGAGTGCACTGGCGTGGCGTTGCACCTTCTTGCCACACACTTCCACTTCATCCAAAGGATTCAAAATTGTTCCCTTACTCTTCTTTGGTTCAGTCTGAGCATTGGTAATATAAAACTCATGCACCTAGGCTGGAACATAAGGTTTTCGGGGTCGTGTAAACCCCTCAAACTTATTAAACTGTATGATGTCCAATATTTATGGATGATCACTCATAACACCATCTACGGAAAGTCATCTCTCTTCAAGAATGGTATGTTCTCTAAATGCCTCTCAAGATGTTGGTTCTTGGGTAAGAGAAGGTAGCTCCAGTTTGGACCGGATGTCCGTCTTTTTTCCTGCGACCACCTTTGTGGGTTGAATACTTGCAGGTGTAGAGGCTTGTGGGGTGGTTTGTTCTTTATGGGGAGCCTCAGATGGCTTACTAATAGTGATACCCCTATGCCTTTTTAAAGGAGGGGGAGAAGGAGAAGAGGCCCTACCTCAGTCCGTGTCTAGGGAGATTATCTATTTACCTTTTGATTTTGCCAAATTCTAGAAAGCACAAATATTCAAGAATTGAATAAGGGAAGGTTAGTGGAAATCAAACTCAATTAAAAGCACAATAAAAAAAAATGTCTTGAGGCTTGCACAATGAGAAGGTGGCCCGCCTACCAAGAAGGGAAAGCTCCGAAGAGCTTACCGACTCAGAAAAGCAAATATCCAAGAATTCAGGAAGAATGGGCGGAGTCAATTCCAACTCGCCTATTCACCGAGTTGGTTTATGTCAGCAAAGACAAGTCCGCCAAAACTGACGGTGCAACATGAAAAGAAACAGGCATCAATGGCGATGTCCACTCCCAATGTGCGATACACCGACTGGGTTTTATGAACTAAGACAAGTTCACCGAATGGGAGAGTACCCAAGGTCACATATTCAATCAAGAAGGTGAGCTGGGGCTTTCTCAACAATTCACCTAAAACCCTTCGTGAGCTAAGACAAGCCCATCGAACAGGAGGTATTCAACCCAATCCCTAATTTTCATACACAAACCCAACATATGCAGATAATTCAAGTTTCCCAATACCATTACAATCAAACCACATGTTTATCTACCCATGGTTAATCAGACTTCCCCTAGATATCGCAATGTTTGCTCAAATATATAATATGGCCTTAAGATACTCGTCACTCAATCTATCATTGGGAAAAAACATGCAATCCTGTAAACACTGGGTTACTCAGACTTCACCCACATCCAATTCAACCAAGGCCCACTAATTATAAGGGTTAATTTTAAAATTTTAACCAACACAATTAAGTTTAGCAATTGATAAGCACAAACAAAAGCACAAAACTCACGGACAATGTGCAATACAATCATTATAGCAATACCCATTTCAATAAAACAATCACATGCATCACATGGCCTAATGCCCATATGTTAAACATAATTTTAAGCTTAAAATGCAAAATAAGAATCGAAAATCAACTGCAACTAGAAAGAAAAACACAAAAACAAGGAAGATTAGGGTTGGGTAGACTGATCTAGAAAGAATATGCACTCCTCATACTCAATAATCATACACAAAGGATGCTCACACATTCTTAAAAGGTATTGCAAGAAAAAGGGAAGAAAAGATCTCAAAAATTTCGAAGGGTTTTCTTTTTGAATTTGAAATGACTCATGGCCTTTTAATACTAGGATCACTCAGTGATCTTCGGCATATCGCCAATTAGTGCTAATGCTTGCAAAAAATGCCTGAACAAACACAAAACATCAAGGCTGATTCGGTGGACCTGATAGAGTCCACATAGTGCAGTTAGGCAAATCACTTTTTGGAGGTGAGATCATCCAAATGGACAGTACACTTTTCAAAATTTTCTAGCTTAGAAGGCAAACAAGAATATTGAGTCCACAAAACGCCTTGAGTGGATCACCATTTTGGTTTTGGCATCGCATAATGTTCCCCTCGCACACTATGACTTCTTTTAAACCTGCACTCGAAACACACATTATTGAAAGCAATAAAATAAAAGTGAAAACTTGGGTTGCCTCCAAAGAAGCAACTTATTCAACATTGTGGCAAGACATAGTTCTCATTTTCTCAACATTCATTTTTGTGAGTAAGGATGGTGTCAGTACGCGACGTTCCCTTTTCCCTCAGATTGAGATAATTGGATATCTAGCAAAATTGGATCTCCAACTACTTTATATATACCAAATTAGAGGTTACCATTTGAGATAAAGTGGAAAAGTCATTTTTCAATTTCTTCAACACTTTGTCAGACCTTTCAACCTTGTTGAAGATCCTTGTGAGCATTTTCTCGGTTCAGTTTCCTTCTTGCCAAGTTGGGTCCTATAGTCATTGAAGATCATGGGGAGGAACATATATATCATTTTCAGCCTCCCTATCTCTCAAATTTTCACCTCACCAATCTTTCAAACCATTATCTCTCTCCTTGTTTAAACCTTGGTTCCACAATGTCGTTGGTAATCTAAGAGAGAACCCCCAACTTGGTTTCCAAAATATTGAAATTCTTCATTGCATAATGCCTCAAACTTGGCATAATCCAGGCACTGCCCACTATTAGTCCCAACCATATTCACCGATTTAAGTCCACCTCCCATGACATGTTTACACACATGTTTACACAACAAATTGAGTTGAGTCATCATTTTGGCCATGTTTGCATCTCGTTCATTGTCCTACTCCAATTTTTCTTTGCTCTGACTAAGTTGTAAAGTACACTTGGTCTTCTCTAGTATGCCATGCTCAGTTAACTTTGGTCATGTCATATGGGAACACGACTATGAATTCATACGGTTGCCTCATTAATCCTTCACGGACTAACAATCAGCCATACCTTTTATTGACTGAATCAAGTCTACAATAGAAGTATTGCAGCAAGAAATTATCCACAGAAACATGTGTTCAACATCGCAAAAGTAGTTTCTTGAACCACAATCAAGTTTCAGGTAGAAGTTCGCCTCCAATGCACTTGAAATTTTGGATTTGGCACAAATATTTGAGGTGGGAAAGAATCTCTTCAGTAAAGCTTTATTCAACTCCTCCCAAGAAGCGATAGATTCATTTGGCAATTTCACTAGCAATCTTGTAGCTTCACCCATCAAAGACAACGGGAATAACCTCAACCTCATGGAATTTTTTTAGATGTATGTGAACACAAATGGTCCATAAACCTCCACAAAATTCTGAAGGTGTTCATAGGGATCCTCATTAGCTAAAACCCAAAATATTCCTCGTAGTTGGAGGAATCGTAGCATTATTTCAGTTTCATGAAATACTACACTCCCAGCTTTGTGAGGTATGTGGATTGTTCCCGTGGTTTGAATAATATTCACATGCATATCATTCAAATCATAGGTGTTGTCATTTTGACTGTAGTGACTATTATAGTAACTACTATGGTCACTAATTGTACTAGCCCTGTAAATCAGCTAACAATAACACTAAGCAACAATCTACTACAACTAAAAAAAATTAAAAACTAATTTCTAAAATTAAATTCTCAACCACCATTCTCTGGCTGCGGTTCCATTTTGGATAATGTTCAAATGTTCACTTCTAAACTAATTAAAAGAGACATCGGTCATTGATGATAAAATACCCAAGTAAGAGTCGAGGTCGAATCCCGCAGAGAATTGTATATTGTAGAGAATTTTTATCAAGAAATTTAGATTGTAAAATCATTCATTTGTAGTAGTAAAAACAAGTGGGTTGATGGTTCCACAAATTTAATAATAATGATTTGGTTATCAATGGTCACAATAAACTAAATCTTTTGAAAAACTAAGAAGTAAAAAAGCAATCTAGGTGTTTGGGGATTTGACATCAATGTCATATAAGGGAAATTGTCCTGCTCTATAGTGATGAACATTCATGAATAGGTTCGGTCATCTTTAATGATACTAATCTTCTTTCCATCTCATAGCATCCTTGCATAGAATCTAGTTTCGGTCTCATCTATATGATATACTAAACAACCAAATTCCTTACTCTATTCTCTCTTTCGATGCAGAAATTGGGCAAACATATCCGACCCATAATCTTTATTTTCAAGAAAGTTACAGACATCATACCTAAATTGCTAGTATCTGACTAATTACCACTCCAATCAATCTCTTTCAAGCATCGCTCAGAGATCGGAAGTATGAATTTAGAGTGCAACCTTAAACTATAATTTAACCTCATGCTAATTAGCTCAAATTCGTGTATAAACAGCAATAAACAAGAGCATAGCACAATACCCACTATATTAAATCAACACTCAACCTCATAATTGCACCCCTAGACCTTGGGGTATAAGGCACCCATCATAAAAAGCAAAGAAATTATACCTTTCATAGAAGAATCCATGGGTAACATGAAACTAAGAAATTAAAAGCAAACCCACTCTGAATTAAACTTAAATTTTTCAATTTCCATAACAAAGTTGAAAAACCCCAAAAAACTAGAAAGAGTTCTTCATAAGGTAACATGTTTTTTTTTACTTGTGCATACACCAAAAACCATTTTAACTCACGTGTTCTCTATTTTTCTCTCTCCATTGAACCATTTATAGTTTACTAAAATTTGGCCCAAAACTTATTACGCTATCCATTAGGTGACATTGGTCGGCTCGCCGATCACAATGGGCGGATAGCCGATTTCTCTCCCATTCGTATTTTCTTGCACTACGCTTTAAGTGTTTGTACCTATGTCGGGGAGATCAATTTTCCTTTCATATTCGGCGTATCGCTAAGTACAACAATAGTTCACCTTTCAAGCCTTTAATTTTTCTCCCTGCACTCTCAGTTTCTGCGATGGTTAACATCACCCTTCTTATTCAGCGAGTCCACATTCCTTTTGGAGTTCGTCGACCTACCGCAATTGATTCAAGTGTTGTGCACTTTCAACCTGGGAGAGATCATGCTCAACATGCGATCCGCCTTTCTTGTTTTGCCATCATCAAGGTATAGTTTACACTTTTCTTTATATTTTTTACCTTTCTTTCAAGCATTCATCCTTACCTTGTCCATTATCCTTCATAACATCCAATTATCAAAATATCATTACAATAGGACATAATTAGGTGTTGAGGGCACTAATTGTTGAGTTGAATGTGTAACACCCCGCTATTTGAAAGAACTAGAATTAGAAAGAACCATTTTTGGAAAGAATGAAAAATTTGGAAAGTTTGACAAAGTAAAGCTAAGTATGAGTTTTGGGTAAAATTCAAACGACAATAACTCCTAGATCAGGATGAGTTAGGTGTTCTACAAGATACCGTAGGAAATATCTTTAAATTATCTTTCCAACGCCACTGAGTTTGCTTAATTTTGAGTTCGTATGAGGGAGATATGCCCATTTGAAGTTGGGATGTCTAGATAAGGAAAGTCAAAACTGAATTTTAGAAGGGTATTATGGTCTTTTCACTACCCAATTAATTAAATCCGTTTTTAGTAATTACTTAGGGGTCTAAACTGAGTTAATTCAGTTTACGCATTATCAAATCACGCTAGGGTTTTTAGAGAAAGAACTCAAGAGGAGAAAGGAGAAGAAAAGTTCAAGATTCATCAAGTTCTTGCGATTTTGGTTGTGGACTTCGCCAAGGATTCAATCCTACGAGGTATGTGAGTTCACATAACGTTGGGTTTATTCACCCATGCGCCCAACATGTTTATTTCAACATGAATTCATCCTAAAAAGGTTGAAAGTTTGATGTTGTTGATGTGTGTTCTTGAATTGGGCTGAGATTGAGGAGTTCTTGAGATTAATGTGTTGATTTATAGAGTTTTTTGGAGTTAGATTTTTTTGTACATGTATTGGGTATCTGAATCTAAAGAGAAGTTGAGAAAAAGAATCGAATTAAATTGAATTAAGATCGGAAAACGAGTTGAAAAGTTTATCTGGAACACCTGGGGAAAAGCTGGCGTGGCGCATCCCTGATGCGCCAAGGAGGTTGGGGCAGCGCGCCAGCAGTGCGCCAGAACTGATCCCCAGTAACTTAGGGGCTGGCGCCCCGCGCCAGGAACGCGCCCGGGTCGTCTGCCCCACCCTTGTTTCGTCGTTTAGCCCGTCTGAGTCCTTCTAAAGTGTACTAACACTTCCTATCGATTCTAACTACTCTAAATGACTTCTAAACATCTAGAAATCATCCGTAAACATGAATCATAACCTTGAATCCATAACTTCAAATTCAAGGAAAGTTAAGAGCCAAGTCTAGAGAGTTCTTAGAGTCTTCCAAAAGTCTTTTACAAATGTTTTAACTTTGTTTTAAGACTTGAATTTTAAGTTGAGTAAAGAGTAAATATTGAAGTTCATTTCTTCAAAATAGTATATCAGTACTATTTATTCCCAAAGAGTAAATGTTTTCACATTTAAACAAGAAAGGAAACACCGATTTCCAACAGAGCCTTTGAGCTAGTTTTTCAGTAAAGAGTAAATGCTTTCACAATTAAGCAACAGAGGAAACTTTGATTTCTAAGAGAGCCTTTGAGCTATGTTTTTGAGCAATTATCTCAAACCACATAAAGAAGTTATGTTTTTAAACATATGAGCTAATATATTTTTGGGAGTAGTATTGAGCACCGATATGGGAGAGAGTTCAAACAACTCACAACCCCCATAAACCATGTAGCCATCATGGGTTTAAAAGGGTCATACTTTTTAGATGATTCCTTAGTTATTTTTATCATAGACTAGTGGATCCATTTAGTAGTTAGGTTCCATGCCCTTGGAAAGGTATAGGACGGCCCTGGCAGCGTGAGGCAAAATGCTGTATCATCACATAGCTCTTAAATGATGGTTTTCGGTTAGAGAAGTTCCACAGAAGTATTTTGCATTCTTATATACACAGAGTTAATTGTATTTTTATATACATACAAAGTTTATATTGTATCCTTGCATACAAACTGAGTTACCACTGTGTTTCTAAATACACAGAGTGGTTATCCATGTTTTAAAAGCTTTTCTTTATATTGCATTCATATTATTGTTTTATATTGAATTGAGTTAGGTTGAGTTGATTTGAGTTGAGCAAGGTATGTTCTTTCAGTTTCTTTCAAGCTTATGTCTTGTTTTAGAATTCTCCTCACATGTTGGTACATTCAATGTAGTGACGCCATTTGGCCTGCATCGTTGTTATGATGCAGACACAGGTAACCAGGATTAGCATCCAGTGCATCGTTGATTCTAGTTGAGCTTCAGAGTTGTTGGTAAGCCTCCTTGCTTCCGGAGGATCCCTTTTTTATTGCATTATTAGTTAGTTCATTAGGATGTCGTGGGTCTTGTCCCGACGTCCATCTCAGTAGTTAGAGGCTTCATAGATAGTTAGTTAGTTCATTTGTCTCTATTTTGTTATTGGCTTATGTTGAGACTTGAGTTGCCATCTTGGCTAGTTGAATGTTTCTTTTAAGACATTCTAAGTTATTTCATGAGTTTATCTTTTGGGACTATTTTCTTGTTATTTAAGTCTTCCACTATGAGTTAAGCCAGGCCAAGGGTTCTCTTGGGGCCAGCAATGGTTCTCGAGTGTCAGTCCCGCCCAGGGTGTACGCTCGGGGAGTGACAGAATGGGCCTCAAATGACTGTAAATCTACTAGTCATCACTGTATCCTAGAGAGATCACCCCATATGTCACAAAATATTCCCGTTTCTAGGTGTATGCTTAATAGATGCATCAGTGAGATTGTAGCAATATTCGGAGGCACCACCATTGATTTGTTGGCCATCCTTGCAATATAAGCCCCCATAACATCTAATGAGATAGGATGGACCCAATATCAATAGAACTAAAGGCACATATCTAGCTCATGAGATTTGTCTCAAGACCATTAATGTGGCCCCGCATCACAACAAATTTCTTTTAGAGTTCATAACGCAATCTATTTTCTGTAGCTTGAACTTGACTCTGGATGGTAACTTTTCAATTACATAATTTAGTACCGCTTTGGTTTGTCGCCACTCTGCCATCTATTTTTCTAGAAATGCCAAGGGAAGCGTGGAAATTTTACCTGTGGCCGAAGAAGTAGATGTTGCTATAGACCTAACCCTTGGATCTGCCTGAGCTGTTTCATTTGTAGCATCTATGCAGCTACTCCCTCAACTGGTGTAGACTCATTCGGTAGGTTTGGCGCAATAGCCAATGGTGGTGGTGCCTTCAGTGCTCTTGCTAGGTACGATGTATTTGCCATATCTTTGAATAAGGCTGGAGATGTGTATTTTGTTGCATCGGCTCGACGATCAACTAATTTTTTTGCCAGCACATTAGTATGATTGGATAGTTTCCTCATCAGAAAAGGAAAGGGAAGGCTTACTTCTTCACTCAAGACATGATACCGCATTTATGTGGCAATAAAGAAGCCCGCATTCAATATATATTGGGCCATGATACAGGCTACTAGAGATGCCTATGAGGGAGAAATGGTGTTGTTATTTGTTGTCGGTATTAAACTGCACAAGAATAATAGTCCATCAGAATTTAGCCGTAGAGGTCAATTAGGCTTCTATGGTATGTAGCCTCGAGCTAGTCACCCATGAGTCCTATTCACCCTCTTTAGAAATGGGCCGAGAAATCCATTTTATTATGTCCCCCTACAACCCAGGATCATTCATGTCAAACTCACTGGTTACCACATGATGTCGATGCTCATATAATCTCACATCAGTGTGTGCTGCAAAGTCTGGACCTTGAAATAAGTTATTTATTGTTTTTTTAGAGATGTCCACATTCACTACACGTACCCACACCTGATTTAGTAGTGGCAATTGCATCGCTGCCTCTTTCATCTTTTTCTTCTATATTTCAGAATTCACGATGTTAAACAAAGTAGTAGCATATGAGGCAGAGAAATCATGTGTTAAATGCCTCCCATAGTGTCCCATTTGTCCAGTCATCCTTTCAAAGTTTTCTTTCTTGAAGAGGCCGTGGATATCTTAAATGGCAGACATGTTACTATCGATCATTCTTCTTTCGTGAACAATTGGTATTTTTCCCATGCCATTAGACTTCTTAGATATGCCGAAGTAGAAAGTTTCCCTAGTATCAGGGACTGTCCATGTGTCTCTAATAACATCAACAATTTGACGTTGGACAATTGGGTCTTCATCTCTTTCATGAACAAACCTCTCAATGGTATCCCAGTTTCCCTCACTGTCACTGCTCTAACTATCCTCTACCTCATCACCCCTAGTATCAGCTTTAATATCTCCAGGGTCATAAAGTTCTTCTCGAACTCATCTTCGGTTTATTCCACTGATCGGGCTGCCCTTTACCTAGTCGCTTTTAGTGAATGTGGTTTGATTTTAGCCTCAAAATGAACCGCCGAGCAACTGGAGGTTTAATTTTCTGAACCTGATCCTAAAGGACTACGGGAGGAGAGGTGCAGTTGTGCTATTTTCCATATTGTTTTTGCAATTGTACTTAGAAGAATAAGAGCTCGAATTTGGATAAAATTTAATGACAACACTAACGAGTAGTCAGACTTCCATTGTTTATATATACAATGGTGGTGATTTTCTTTAAGAATGTCGTCAATCAATCTATTATTGGGAAATGGCAAGTAGTTTATACAGAAATATAAAATATTTTTGTTCTTTTCAATTTTTTTTATAAGTCATACTGTAAGGTTTGCGAAAGAGTTAACTTTCTTTATAGGTCTCCATTATTGGTGCTTTAGAAAACTTAGTATATGTTTGGTTTACTAGAGGCATAACGGTACGTGGTGATGCGTACAGACAGTTAACCTGATCGTGATGATCTTACACTTAAATAAAATTTCACAGCTATTTTAAAACAACCGAGAAGTTTGACCCTATACAATAAAAAATGACAATAACAACTACACCCGTATATAATACGAAATAACATACAATTCTATGGCACATCCCATCAATTTTTCCCCCAATTCAAACCCTAAACCCACAAATTCAATTTATAATAAGTAAATTCAGAAATTTACTTCAAACATTTCAATAATATGAAGAGGGGTAAAGCTTTTGACGATGGATATGGTTTGAATCATGTCCCTATGAAATCCACAAATCATGGGTGATAGAGAGTTATTTTATACTTTAGGAAAATAGGTTTTAAAAAGGGAGAAGAAAAGATGTTGATTTGTGTTGAAACCCCTTTTATAAGGTTAATTAGGATTTTGGGTCAAACCGGGTCGGGTCAACTTTAAGTTGGCCAACATGGTTTCTACAGACCGTACTATCAACCATTATAAAGTCAATACTCTGTGTACCCTCCCGTTAACATATACTAAGGAAAATTTTGGGAAACATACCTAGAAGTTCACGAGAGGCTAAATGGTCCATTAAAATGTGAACGTAAACCCTTTCGTGAACATGTACTAGACTTTTAGCCCATCTTTTACAGTTGGTTTATCTATTGATTCAAGGACCGTTTCGATCCATATGGACCGTGGTGAATAACTTCACCCACATTCTCTTCCTGCAACCATTTAAAACACAGTGACTCTATAAATTCAAAAAATAAAACAGGAATTAACTACTTATTACAATTACATCTTGGGTTCCCTCCAAAGTAGTGCTTAATTTAACGTCATGGGACGACGTAGGTTACTTTATTACTTAAAATTCATCAAGTTGGAGCTCCTCAACTATTTTTACCCCTTATTGAACCCCCATGTAGAACTGCACTCACTGTGCATTCACTTCAAACTTCACCCCATCTGGTGCCTTTAAGTCCACCATGCCATTAGGGAACACTCGTATCACTAGGAATGATCATGACCATTTGAACTTAATTTTACCTAATACAAGAAGAGGCTTGAATGAGAAAACAACACCAACTCTACAAGGCTAAATTCCCTCTTCTCAATTTTCCAGTGACGGTACAACTTCGTTCTGTCCTTATACAATGCAGACCTCTCATATGCCCTTAGTCTGAAATCATCAAACTCATTAATCTGACTCAGCCTCATGTTTGATACATTCTTCCGACTGAGGTTTAGCCTTTTTAGGTCCCACAATGGTTTGTGCTCCATCTCAACATGCAAATGATATGCCTTTCCAACACCAACAATTATGGTGACATACCTATTAGTGTTGCAAAATTTGTCCGGTATTCCTAGAATGAATCATAATGTTTTTGTGCCCAGTGAGTTCTATTGAAATTCATACAGACTTTTCCAAATTTCTTTTATATCTCTATTGGACACTTCAACTTTTCCACTAGTCTGTGGGTGATAAAAAAGTTGATATCTTATGTTGCTTCACTCCATATTTGGCCAACATGGTCAAGAAAATCTTATTGATGAAGTGCAATCCTCAATCACTAATAATAGCTCTAGTTTACATCCCATTTGTAGGAGTCGTTTCAGAAAGGTCTTGGTACTCTGGTAAATTTAGTAAAGAATTTCATCCGTAGACGGATGTTCAAGCAGAGAGTACCATTCAGACCTTAGTGGACATGTTGAGACCTTGTGTGATCTATTTCAAGGGTATTTGTGATGATCACCTACCTCTCATAGAGTTCGCCTATAATAACATCTTTCTTTCAAGTATTCCCCTAATGAGGCACTCTGTGGGCGTAGATATAGGTCTCCGGTTGGTTGGTTAGAAGTAGGTGAAGCAGCCTTGATTCGAGCAGATTCGGTTCATGAGGCTATGGATAAAGTTCAGCTCATCAGAGATAGACTAAATACAACTCAGAGTCGTCAGATGTCCTCCGTATATGTGAGGAGAAGGGACTAACAGTTTGAGATCGATGATTGAGTTTTCCTGAAGGTGTTACCTATGAAAGGGGTGATGACATTTGGAAAGAAAGGAAAGCTCAGTCCCAGGTATGTAGGTCCTTACAATATCCTGAAAAGGGTTGGTAACGTGGCTTATGAGTTAGAGTTACCTTCAGAACTAGCAAAAGTTCAACCAGTCTTTCACATTTCCATGTTGAAGAAGTGTGTCGTTGATCCGGCATTGATAGTACCTTTAGAGTGTTTGGCTGTGATTGATAGCCTCACCTATAAGGATATTTTAGTTGAGATTCTTGACCGTCAGGTTCATAGGTTGAGAAATAAGGAAGTCGCTTCAGTAAAGGTTTTCTGGAGAAATCAGTCTGTAGAGGGAGCTACTAGGCAAGCAGAAGCAACCATGATGGCCAAGTATCCTCACCTATTTCCTTTCGATTCAATTTTAGCCTAAGGTAATAGTTCCTCTCCAGTCTCTTAGTTTACTCTTGTGTAATTCAGTCTCAACATATTTTTCCCTCTGTTATCATTGTATTTCAGCCTTTTTGCATGATCATGGAACTCAGTTCAGTTAAATATCAGTCTCTAGTACTCAGTTGGTAGGAGTTTCAGCCCTTCCCTCTATACTCATCTTGATAAGTGTTCATTCGAGGACCAATGATCCCAGAGGGATAGATATTGTAATACCTCAGAAATCTAATTAGGACTGAAGAAGAGTAAAAGAAGTGATCCAGGGAGGGGTCCACGAGCCATGTAAAGGACCATAACCCGCCACCCACATCGTGGTTTACACCCAACAAAATATTGAAGACAACAGACCCCTTCACGGGACGTGGAATTCCACACGGGCCGTCAGGGTGCCCATCAAAGTGACAAGGAGCCACCCAACTTTTTGTGAAGAACCGCAGTGGCTTATACGGCCTATGGTGCTTCACACGGTGTGTAAAGTGGATCGTGAAAGGGACATGTCAGACTTTGAGTTTTGGGTCAACTTCAAACGATCAAATTTTTTAGCAAAAAATTAATTAGGTGGCCCATGACCTATCAAATTAAAGATCATTTAATCCTCTTTCCAACGCCACTGAGTTTTCAAAAATCAAAGCTCGGAGTAAAAGTTTATGCTCATTTTAGTAAAGCACTATTGAGCATGGCCATCACCACGACCCAGTAGATGGGTCATGGTAATTAAGACGGCCCATCAGTCCCCTCGTGACGACACTTCGGTAGCTTTAAGTCAGGGTCATTTTTGTCTTTTCCCCTATGCATTGGGCACTTAAAATACATTGTTTGATGCATAAAATACGTTTTTTTACTCAGTATAAGCCTAATAACCTAGTAAAAAACTACCCATAACCCTCATTCTCCTAAAATTAACCAACTTAGAGTGAAGAGAAGAGGAAGAGTCGCCAGTTTCTCCCAAGAACAAGCAGAAGAGTTCTTCGAAGTTCAGCCCCAAAATCTAAATAATTTCTCTGTAGGTTTTATCACCAGGTATGTGGGATTTCACTAGTGGGTTCCTTTCACCCATTATGTCCCTAGAATTTAGTTTGTTCATCAATTTCTCATAATGTATTCAGACATAGGGTTTCCAGATTTTGAAGATTCATTGTGACTTTAGCTATTATAGTTTCCCTGATATAAATAACCTGCTTCTTGGTGAATTAGCGTAGTTCCATGTATAGGACTCAGAACCCCTACTCTTGTAAATTTATCATACTTCATGAATTATACTTGCTAGGAAAATCAGACAGAAAATCATGATTCAGAATTCGAATGCCGTATTCTTATTATATAAATGTCCCATTCTAAGTTAACATGTTAGTATTTTGAGCTACTCAGTATTTCAGTGCATTTTAGCTTCATATATTAAGTTTTGAGTAGACTTAGCACGAAGTGGACTTGTGTTCAGCGTATCCTCAAGTTGCAGAAATGCATGTCTGCGTCTGTTTATAAGTCCCCTCTATTGGGCATCAGTTTTAGTGATCATTCCACAGTCATGCCTCTATACCCCTGGCAAGGTATATTGGGTCCTCTCGATGGGGCGTATACATCGAACTCCACGTTCGACTCACGTGGTTTATGTGGGTTAGTAGGATCTCCCACAGTCAAACTCTTATTGCACTGACCAGGTTTTAGCCCTTACATTACTATAAAGTTTAGTATGTTACTTTCATTATTATTACTTTATCATTGCATTCATTTCAGATTTCAGTTACACTTCAGTATAACTTATTTCCATATTCATTATTATATTGCTCAGTTATATCATTTATTATCTTAGTATCTATATCCTGCATGCTCAGTGCATTCAATGTAGTGATGCATACTTTTTTGCTACATAGTTTTATTATGTAGGTTCAGTCGCTAAGAATCCAGATCACCCTCAGTTTGATTCCCAGTCCGAGTTAAGCAACTTCAGAGGTGAGTCGACATACTTCGAGGACAATATACATGATTTACCTTTCAATGTTTATTTTAGTTTTCTATCTTGTTATAGTTTGTTGGGGGCATGTCCCAACAACTCGACTAAGTTAGACGCTTTTCAGATATAGTAGTAGATTTATCTCGAGTTATTAACTGTTGTTTCAGTCATCACTAAACTCTTATTATATTTTATACATTCAATCTAGTTGGGTTTCCCCATCTCACATATCCACTGTGTTAGGTTCCACATAGTACATGATTTACTTAGTTTTTTTCACTATGCTTGTTATATGCCAGACTCAGGGTTAGCTTGGGGTCACTCGTGATCCTAGTTCTCGAGTTACGTCTGGGGGTAATCTCGGGGCATGACAGTATACACATTACACATTCCCAAACATCCATTATCCCTATCCCTAAAGATCAGCTATTCAATCCCTCAAAATCTGCCATTCAAATCCCTCTAAATCTGCTATTCTATCACAATATCATTCTCTACAACTACTGCAACAAATCTGGATAAGTTCACTTATTTACAACACTTTATATAATCATTTTTATTAATTCATCATGCTCACATCCTTCTTAAATTGATGTTATTTGATCAAGAAGCATCAATTTGCATAATAAAAATTGATGGTGTTGTTGTGTCATGGATTTTATAAATGCATAAGCTATCTGAAGACCACTGGACACGAGTGGAAGAGTAATTACTAATTTATCTATAACATCTCTTATATAATGACAATCTTCTTCGATGTATTTGGTCCTCTTAGGATAAACCATATCAGTTGCAATCTGAATAACACTAATATTATCAGAATGGTGAAGTGTAGGATTAGTTGGAAAAATTCAATCTCATCAAGTAATCCACGAAGCCATACAACCTCAGCGCAAGCAGTAGACATAGATCGATATTCAGTGTTTGTTGATGATTTTGATACACGGTCTTGCTTCATACTCTTCTAAGATATCAATTATTTTCCAAGAAACATGCACCAACTAGTGATTGAACGAAGAGTATCAGGAAATCCTGCCTATTATGAATCACTAAAAGCAGTAAGACAAATAGTAGAACAACTAGGAAAGAATAATCCATGAGTAAATATTCCTAGAAGATACCGAATAAAGTGAGGAACTGTCACAAAATAGAGATGTTGGGGAGCTTGCATACATCCCATGTAGGTGATTAGAAAAATCTAGGTGGAGGTTGCATATAAATATCTTTATTAAGATCATAATGGAGAAAAGCATTTTTGACATCCAGTTAATGAATAGACGAATTTTGTGAAGAAGCAATGCCAATAATTTTTCGCACCGTAGTCATTTTTTCTACTGGTGCAAAAGTCTCTTCATAGTCCACATCATTTCTCCTATTTATTACTAAGAACAACCAACCAAACTTTGTATTGATCAACAGTTCCATATGAATAAAATTTATTTGAATAAGCACATTTACATCCGATTGGACAGATATTTGAAGGCCATGAAACACTGTCCCATGTGTTATTTTCTTTAAGGGCCCAATGTTCTTCATCCATTGCTTTTGGCCAACATTTATACTTGGAAACTCTGAGAAACAAATTGGAACTGAAATGGTGGATAAAGTAGAGGAAAAGACATACCAATTAGGAATACTAGGTACTCTAGTAGATTGCCGAGTAGGCTGAGGAGGATTAGACCTTGAAGAATTCTAAAATTCTAGTTATAATGCAGTCTCAGGTGGCGGATCAGTTTCAGGATGGGCTAGAGTTGGCCGACGCCGTTCATACACAAATCCAAGTTTGAACCACTTAAAAGAAGATGAAAAATCCTCAAAAGTAGCAAGAAAAGGAGAAAGACATTATGACTCATCGTTAGTAAAAAATAAAAATACCAATTTTCATAGAAAACAACATTCTAGAAACACGAAATTTGTCAGAACGTGGATCATAGACTATAAAACCTTTGTGTGAAGTACTATACCCCATAAAAGTACCTTTAGTAGACTGAAAATAATGTTTATTATGGTGAGAAGGAGGCAGATGCACAAAAACAACATAACCAAATGAATGAAAATTATCATAGCTAGGATTTTTGTGACAAACACGATAATATGGAGGCTCAAGATTTAACACTTTATATGGTAGTAGATTAATTAAATTGACAGCAATTGACAATGCTTCCACCTAGTATTTGGATGGGATAGACGATTCAGTCAATAAAGTACGAGAGCATCTTAAAGATGACGATTTTTAAGCTTAGGAACCCCATTTTGCTATGGTGTATATGGACAAGTGCTTTTTGAGAAAATTCCATTCTTAAGATAGAAATTTTTGAATTTATGAGACATATATTCTCCACCACAATCAGATCTTAATAATTAGATACCCGTAGAAGATTGAGTCTCAATGAAAGCCAAAACTGTCTTGATCATGGAAAATACCTCATAATTGTATAGAAGAAAATACACACATGTAAACTGACTATAATCATCTCTGAATGTGACAAAGTACTTGAAACGAGCATGAGAAAAAGGAAGAGTTTTACTTTTTCCTAATTTTCAAGTATAACAATCAATGGAAAAAGTTGAAAATTGAGTTTTATTCCCCAATAAACAAGAATCAGATAAATGAGATAACACAATAGAATTTTGATGTCCTAGACGCTTATGCCAAACCTCAGTCTTTTCAGTAGTAGAAGTACAAGCAAAGGATAGAACAGGAGGAATGAAAAAGTGTATAGTAAACAATCTTCCAACTTTAGGCCCCTTTGCAATTATCATCCCTAACACATGATCATGCACAAGACAACAATTACAAGAAAAATTCACATCACAATTGTTATCCACCAATTTTCCAACTGAAATAAGACTAGTTGAGAGCTTTGGTCAAAGAAACACATTTTTGAATATCGGAGTAATATCCCCAACCTTGGTAATGGGTAAATTACTACCATTTACAATCTATATTTCTTATGGACATTGATACTCACCAACATTTTTAGTATGCTTTTTGAGTTGGTCATTTTATTGGAAACACCCAATCAACAATCCAAAATATTGATGTAACATTAATACCTTGTAATCCCTATGTTGAAAAGGCTGACACGATCATTTGTACCATTTCAAGTGTAAGAGCCTGTCGTTAAGATGATTTATCAATAGTGGAACCATTTATCCCAGCTTGAAAATATATTACCCAATGGTTTTAAGGGCATTTGGGACATTCTTTATTAATGTGTCCACGTTTACTGTAATTACAGAACTTCTTACAACAATTTCTAGCAATATGACCATATTTCTTGCACCTGTAGCATTGAGTTCTAGACATATCTCTGCCCTTTCCTTTACCTCGAGCAAAAAATGCAACAGTGACATGATTTTCATTCTTAAAAGCATTTTGTGGGACAAGATGGTGCTCTTAACAAAGTAGTTCCCTAAAACAAACATACAAGGAGGGAGATGGATCATGTTCATTAAGTTAGAGCGAACACTCTCAAATTCAGACCGTAATTAATCAAAAAAATTATCTTGCTTGCTTTGCTCATGAAATGTGTGAATTACAAACAATGATTAGAAGGTATTTTGGCATAAAGAATATCTGTAAATGGAGCCCATAAGTTCGGAAATCCAAAATAATAATCCTTAACAAAGAGACATCAATGAGAGTAGTTAGCAATTTCAAATTCTAATAGAAAGTGTTTTGTGCTATTATCTTCATTGTAAACCTTTTGTAAATAATCCCAAATAGCCTTAGTTGTGTTTTAAGGTCGTGGATTAACAACAATAACAGGATCAATTGACCCTAAAATCCATGTCATCACCCGATCATCTTTAATCTTCCATTCACCTCACTTGGTATGATCAATAGGAGCAGGATCACAACCATCTATATGAACCCATAGTTCTTTTCCAGTGTAAAAAAACTGAAATCGAAATTCCCAAGAAGAATAATTAGTTTCTATGAAAAGAACACTGAAGGATTCAATGTGATGTGAATTCAGGCTTTTGAATAGCTACAAAAAATAGAAATACAATTACTCAAGAAAACAACTAGAATATTCAAGACCAAGAGTCCTAGGCGCTAAGGACTAATTGTCGATGAATAGTCAACCAAAGCAAGAGGTTTTGAAAAAAAACTATATGAAACAAGACAACCAAGAGAAGGCTCTAATACCATGTCATGATTTTGCTAAATGCCTCTCAAAGTGAGAGTCTTTCCTTTATATAGAGAGTATACATATTACACATCCTTAAAGGTCTGTTATTCCTATCCTTAAAGATCAGCAATACAATCCCTTTAAATCTGCCATTCAAATCCCCTTAAATCTGCTATGTTATCCCTCCAAATCCGCTATTCTATCACAATATTATTATCTATGATTACTTCAACAAATTTGTATAATTCCACTTATTTACAACACTATACACGAATATATAAAATCATTCTCTGTTAATTCATCATGCTAAAAATAATAAGATTTTCACAAGTAAGAGACAATTTATGGGGTGCGGGGATTGGTATTGATGTCAAGTAGGGGTCAAGTGCTTGCTCTATAACATTAGAGAACAATTGATAAGATAGGTAATCTTCAGTGATACTAATCCTCTTTCAATCTCAAAGCATAATATCATAGAATCTTCTTTTGGTATTATCAATGTAAATGACAAAACAACCCATTACCTCATAAAAAAATTCTCTTTTAAGAAGATTTGGAAAATATAATTAAAATATGATTTATCAGCGCAAAAACTTGTTTATTGTGACAATGTTAGAAAAGCCTGTCATATAAGTGGAGTTTTACCCACATTGGAAAAGCCCTATCATATGAGTGAGTTTTGGCCCACGTTTTAAGAGCCCTATCATATGAGTGAGTCAATAACATGATAGTTGGAATTTCGGGTACCAAGGGTAAAAGCTTAAGGAAAAAAATCATAGGTGGAGGCGGAGGTGGACGTGGAGGCAGAGACGGAGAATATAAGGAAGAAAGAGCAATGAAATCTCCGGGATGGGGATATGTTAGAATAATATCGGGAACTTTTTCTTGAGGCAATACTGAATTCTATCTTATTCATCGGGCTGAACTTCACTACAAGGTTTTGCGATATTGTTTTTCTTATTCTATTTTTGGTTGTTTATGCCATAGAGAGATCATATGTACAAATTATTATTATATGATTATAGGATATGTGGAACTAGAGATTGAATAAGTTTGAGGAGGAGCTCAAAATAAAGCAAAGTATGGAGACACATATATACCCCCAACAAGTTGTCACCCTCCTGAGAGAGGTACTTCTAAACATTGATAAGCTAGTCTCTTCACTTTCTGTAGATTATAGCTTAGATATGCTTTGAAATAATCTGATTTTTGTGTATCTTGTTTATTATTATTTGGAAATTCAATCCAGACTGAACACTCCAATAACAATGAATAATTTGATATGGAATTGCAGTTTAGAAATTGAGGGTGAACATTTTGTGTCAAGCTTATGTCTTGTTGATAATAACTTATATTTATGCTCTGAAATACAATGGGTTTAATAGATATCAGACTTGGGAATCATATAACATGATGTTCTTATTTAAGGCTTGTTCATGCTAAAATGTAATATATCGATAAGTTTTACAATTGTGAATTTTGAATTTTTATTCATGGATACTTAATTGCCTTTAATCTGAAATTACTTTCTAAGATCGGGTGATCAATCAATAGCCTTATATATTATTTCTAGTTTTCAACATAAAAATATAGTGTGTTGGTAAAAAAACAATTTTTCTCAAGAGCCTAGTAACATCGATGTAGGTCTCCACTATACCCTTCTATGATAAAGACCATTAAAGTCCGGAGATGAGGTATTGACTCATGTTTATAAGAGTAAACAATTCCTCTGTATTTTTATATTGGAATTAAAAAGATTCTACAAAATATGATATATCCAATCCATACAAGTTTTGTAGGTTAATGTAGTGTTCAGGGAAGTGTGAAATGGAAAAAAGTGGCAAGCTTGCTTTCCTTAAACCATGAATTTTAAGTGAAGTGCTCCTTTTATTGAATTTAATTAAACAAAGACCAACATAAATAGAGAGAATATATAAGAAAAAGTTCAAATTATAAGCTAAAAAGTAGATATGACAAAATCAAAGCTATTAATGATTCAACATTTGTTTCTTGTTCTTCTAAATGATCTACTTGGACAAGATTGTTAGAATCTTGTATTTCTCCCTTACCATTATATTGCTCATCATTTTCTTCCATTAAATTATCATCTGCCTTATCAACATCCTTTTCACACTTCTTTATCTGGTAAATCCATATCACAGTTCGCATAAAAGAGTGGTTGGTTCAAACATACTAATGCATTGAGGCCCTTACATCGTCGAGCTCCACTTCACGCTTAATGTGGTGAAGCGAGTGCTTTCCTAAATACTGGGTTAATGACCCACTCAATTATTAACTTGGTCCATCCTAACATATACAAATTCATTCTATTTAAATGTTAGATTGTTGTGGTTGCGCTTGTGGGATAGACGTATGTCAGAAAGAAAGACAATTAAATTGAGTATTTAATTATATTTTTAGTAGCTTTATGTATTTTATTATAAAATAGGATTTTTTTAAATCTTGTTTCATAAGAATTAGGCTTATAAATTTTTATTTTTCTAGAATAGGATTTATGTTTCCTAGTTTCATAAGGATTAGACTTCTTATTGATGTAATGAGACTCCCTATTTAAAAGGATTTTTTTGGAATAAACCAGGTCGTATTTTAATTAAAAAAACATCTTATTGGTGTTCCCTCATCCATTGAAATCTTATGTTACAACATTTCTTTACTGAGTTGAAGTTATATGCAAATTAGATTGTTCTAGTAACAAAGACAAAGAAAATTCAAACTAAATTGATTTAGATTTTTCTGTTCATCGTCCTATGACTAGATCCCTCTCTAAAACCCGTAGCAATTTTGTATCGGGGCTTGAAACAATGATTTCATTTCCAGATCCCAAGAAGAACATGAAATCCATACTAGACACTATAATATGTAGAGTTGAATAGCATGATTGATTGGGTATGTTATTACAGACCAATAATTTTTTGTAGGGAGCTAGAAGATCAATCAATCATTTTTTTTTTACATTGAAAATCGACAGATCATCTATTTAGAATGGTCATTTGTCTAAAAAGAATCATATGCTTCACGCCCCGAGGTGACCCCCTTGACGTAAACACGGGACCTAGGATTACCAGTTACCCCAAGCTAACCCTGAGCTGGCATATCATAAGAATACTTAAACAAAAACTGTGCGGAAGCTAAAAACATGAAATAAACTAAATGATGGGGGATACCCAATCTAAGTCTGAATATATAAATAGTGAAATGAGTTTAGGATACTGAACTATAACTCAAATACTACAGCTGAATCTGTCTATGTAAGAAATAAGCCTCTAATTGACTAGAGATGCTAGAAAACTAAAATGAAAAGACTAAATATAGAAACATCTCTATCGTCCTTGAAGATTGAGGACTCACCACTGAAGCTGCTAAACTGGAGATTGGGAACCGATCTATGTGTGATCTGGATGCTGAGTACCTGAACCTACATCATGGAAGGATTTAGCGCAAAGTATGCGTCAGTACTTGGAATGTACTGAGCATGCAGGATAGGATAAAGCCGAACAAATACACTAAGTGGTAATATAATCTGAACATGATGGAAAATACTAAAATCATACTGAAATGAACTGAACTGAATGCAATGGCCAAGTACATGACATGCTGAGACTGTATACTGAAATATAACTGAGAACGTGGTCACACACAATGAAGTCTGACTGTGGGAGCTACTAATAACCAACATGAAACCACGTGAGCTAAATGTGGAGTCCGATGTATACGCCCCATCGAGAGGACCCAATATACCTTGCCAAGGGTATGGAGGCATGTCTGGCGTGATCACTAAATGTAATGCCCACGGAGGGGACTTATAAACCTACGGGACACGTAGTTCTGGGACTATACGGGTACACTGACCCTAGTCCACCCGGTCTAAGCCTACTCCCAACTAGAAATGTAAACAATATAACATAACTGAATTATACTGGATAGCTCAATATTCTGGTATGCTACGTGAGAATGCAACATTTATAACTGACAATGAAACATTCGAAATATGAGGCATGTATATCTGTTTAAACTGACCTAACTAGTGTAATTCATGAACTAAATGAATCTACACAACTAGGGTTCTGAATTTCATGCAAGGAACTAAGCAACGGTGTTACAACAACATGATAATCTGATTTGGAACATTCTAACAGCTAAATCACAACAATTTCTAAAGTTCAAGAAACCCTAGGTCTAGATAATATGAAGGGAATCAAGAATCTGACTGAATTCTAGGGACCTAATGGATGAAAAGAACCCACTAGTGAAATCCCACATACATGTTGATGAAATTCACAGAGAAATCTTTTGATTTCAGGGCCGGAACTGAAGAAACCTTGCTGCGTTCTTGGAATAGAGCTGCTCGACTTTTCCCTCTTGTTTTGCTTAATGATCGATGAATCTTTGGTGAATGATTGATTAGGGTAGGTTCTGATTAAGTTACTAGGCTAAAAATAACCAAAATGATGTAGTTTAGGGGTTAAACGACATAGTTTAGGTGTCCAACAGATGGGTAAAAGACTAAACGACCCCTGAGGCCACCGATGGCCCTTGACCGACGGACCATGGAATGACCGACGGTCTGTTTTGGCAAGGCGTCTGGCGTCTGGGAGCTGAAAGCTAGGGGTCTGAACCATGGCCTGGACCACGGACGGTAGTCCCACCTACGGCCCGTGGGTTCTGCCGTTGGTCGACCCTTGGCTGAAATTTTCTGGGGTTCTGTGGAGGGGGTTGCAGGTGGCCAACTACGGACCCCACCTACAGTCTGTGGGTCACCCTATGGTCCGTAGGTGGCACCCGTCGGTAGCACCTGCAACTTCTGAAAAGTCTTCATTCCTATCCTTTTTGAATCTGGGGTGTTACAATATGGGTAAAAGCTTGAAGTATCACATTGGTTTTATGCAGGTGGAACAAGGATAGAAATGTCACAAAGAATGAGGAGAGATGGAAATTTGTCCCAACATGCATATGATTAACAATCTGGGACGAAAGGAACAAGAGGTACTTTAAGGATATGCAAAATAGTTTGAAGAAGAACAAAATGAACAGTCTAATCCTCTTTTATTTTTGGTGTAAACATGATGTATTAACTCAAATAGAGGACATCTTTGATGTACTTGATTGTTTTTAGGTTTTAGAAAGATAGAGAAAGTCGCAAGTTTGTAATACTTATGGAAGGAAACTATACATTTCGTTGTATTATACCTGTGGATATTTCGATTAAAGTTACCGTATTCAAAAAAATAAATTGTTGTAATAAATAGAGAAAAAAGTAATTTGTTAAAGTGTATTAGAAAAATAATGCATGCATTAGCCTTGTCTATTATTAGTACCATCTTTGTTATACTTTTTAAGCCAGAAGTATCACAATACTTGCATTAATTACAAACTCTATTGTATATTGAGGTGTGTATAACTAATACTATGATTTTTCATGTATTAGTAATATAAAGGTTTTCAACACACGTATTATATAGATTAACGACATTACTACCCCGCAAATCTCCCCCCAAACATTTTCCCAAGCTAAAGAGTGTGTACAATTTTTTTTTGACAAACATTTTTTATGGAAGTTACGCAATGCATTTTATTTTTGATACAACAAACAAAACAAATAAGAAATAATTTAGCAGAACTAATGCAACCATTACTACACACTTTAATTTTGTTTGTAGGTTCCTCTTTTTTTGTTATACCTCTTGTATATGGCATGTTAGTCTTGTTTTATCATGGAAAATTATTACTTGACTAAAAATATAAACAAACAATTTAATGCACGCATTATTTACAAGGTAAGTTAATAATGACAAGTAGTTTTATACATTTGCAACCTCAAGGTCCACTACGGAAGAAATATTTTTGTGGAGATTGTAATGCATGAATTATTTACAAGGTAAATTAATAATGAATGAATTGTAATTTGGTGATTAACAGTTTAGATAGTGTTATACATGATCTAATTACTTTGAAAGAATATTGTTTTCTTTAATAGCTACTATCTACATTGCTAATTCATATATTCTTATTCAACATTCTATTCTGTTGGTCTTTTGAACATTTTAAATATTTATTTAGTGTTAATTTTTTCTCATAATGACTAGGCCTAACTGACTTTTGCCTTGGTAAATATTTGGAGAACATGGGTAATAATAAATAATTTATTCCAGCCGTTGGTGGACATTTTCTTTACTGCTTCTTCATTGGCAGTTAAGGAGTGTACACATTGATTTGTGTAGTCTTTTGTCCGTTGAGTTGATTTGCACGTTGAGGGGTATTTGTTGCCCACATTATTTTTTACACTTTATTCCTCTATTATACCTTGTAACCTATGTAACTCCTAAGGCCATTTATCTTCACTATTTACTACCCATTATCTTCCTATTCATTGCTAGGAAGACATCCCCAACTATAAATAGTGGTGGTCTTCATTTCGTTTAGAGACACAAGAAATTATAGAGTGCATAAAGTTTTATCAAAAAGAGAGTTCTTATTAGTTGAAGGGAGGTGTTCTTTTTGTGGAGCTTTGGACTCAACTCTTGTCCAGAGTTGTTGAGTTATACTTTGTGTTAAGGATGTTGTATCCTGGAGGGGACAAGTCAAGAAGGACTACTGCTGGACCGGTGAAAAACATTTATTGCAGTGGGCTTGAATCTCCTTAAAGAGAGCGAGATATCCGCGCCTCAACATGAAAAGATTTTATTTCTTCATTTTATTTTCAATTGTAATTTTGTTATATTGTAATTTTTCACTAACAATTTTAAGGAGATTCAACATGGCTACAATTGAAAAAACCGCGGATGTCAAGATGGGAGACCTTAACAAACCATTTCGGTTCAATGGTAACCATTTCAAGAGATGGAAGGGTAAAGTACTTTTCTACGTAAGTCTTATCAATGTTTCTTATGTGTTAACTGAGAAAAAATCCTAATAAAGTTGATGACACCTCTATGGATGATGATGAACTTATTTCTCATCATGAGAAAGTGGAAAAGTACGATGGTGATTCTTATAAGTGTCGGTATTATATTCTTAATTGTCTATCTGATAGTTTTTATGATTATTATGATAGAACTTACTCTAGTGCAAAGAAAATTTGAAAAGCATTGCAGAGTAAGTATGATACTGAAGAGGCTGGAGCGAAAAAATATGCGGCTAGTAGATTTTTTCATTTCCAAATGGTGGACAATAAATCAGTGGTAGACCATGCTCAAGACTTTATAATTATTGTTGGAGAGCTAAGGTCCGAGGAGGTTAAAATTGGAGATAACCTTATTTTTTGTGGCATAGTAGATAAACTTCCACCTTCTTAGAAGGAATTTCAAAAAACTATGCGCCACAAACAAAAGGAAACCTCTCTGGAAACCTTAATAATGAAAATTCGCATGGAAGAAGAGGCAAGGGGCCAAGATGCACTTTTACAAACAGAAGTCAGCAACATCACAACGAAGGTAAATTTAATCACTTTAAATAATGCTACTCCTGAATCTCACAAAAATACTTCTTTGAAGCCTAAGAAGAAAAAAATCAAAAAAAATAATGGTAGACCTCCCAAGAAAACTAATGGTGAAACTAACCAAACACAAAATCAACAAGTTCAAGATAAGGGACCGTGCTTTGTTTGTGGCAAGAGTGGGCATATTGCTCGATTTTGTAGATTCCAGAAATGTGGTCCTAACCCTCAGGCAAACGTTACCGAAGAACCTTTTGTGGCGGTGATTACCGACATAAACATGGTTGAGAGTGTTGATGGATGGTGGGCTGATTCTTGTGTAAACCTTCATGTCTGTTATGACAAAGACTGGTTTAAAAAACATACTCATTTTGAGGAGCCCAAAACCATCATGCTTGGTGATTCACATACTACTCAAGTTCTTGGAACGGGAGATGTCGACTCTAGTTTTTTTCTTAATAAAGCAGGCTTTAAACAGATTATTGAATCTGATCAATATGTAATAGTGAAGAAGGGTATTTTTGTGGGAAAGGGGTATGCTTGTGATGGGATGTTCAAATTGAATGTAGAAATGAATAAACCCTCTACTTCTGTTTATATGCTTTCTTCTACCAATTTTTGGCATGATCGTTTGTGTCATATTAATGATCGTTATGTTGGAATCATGAGTAGTTTAGGATTAATCCCAATGGTTAAAAAGAATTTTGAAAAGTGTGAGGCTTGTAGTAAAGCCAAAATCACTAAACGATCTCATTTTCAAGTTGAAAGAAAAACTGATTTGTTAGAATTAGTTCATACTGATATTTGTGAACTTGGTGGAGTTTTAACTCGTGGAGGTAATAGATATTTTATCACTTTCATTGATGATTTTTCTAAGTTTACATATGTTTACTTGATGAAAAATAAAAGTGATGCTTTTGAAAATTTTAAAACTTTTCTCCATGAAGTTGAAAATAAGTTTGGAAGAAAAGTAAAAAGAATTAGAAGTGATAGAGGCCGTGAATATGAGTCAAATGAGTTTAATTCTTTTGTTAGATCATTGGGAATAATACATGAAACTACTCCTCCTTATTCTCCTTCATCTAAAGGAGTAGCGGAAAGAAAAAATAAAACTTTGGTTGATTTGACTAATGCCATGCTTATTGAGTCACATGCACCTTCAAATTTTTGGGGTGAAGCTATTTTAACTGCTTGTTATGTGTTGAATCGTGTGCCTCATAAAAATTCTAAATTCACACCTTTTGAATTGTGGAAAGGTCACAAGACAAGTTTGGGATATCTAAGAGTTTGGGGTTGTCTAGCCTTTGTGAGGCTAATGGATCCCAAGATTATAAAGTTGGGTAAGAAAGTTACTACTTGTGCTTTTCTTGGTTATGCTTCAAATAGTACAGCCTATAGATTTTTTAATCTTGAAGATAATATTATAATTGAATCAGGTGATGCTAGTTTTCATGAAAATAAATTTCCATTTGATTCTAAAAATAGTGCGGGTCAAAGGATTGAACAAAATATTTTGTCACTACCTAGTTCTTCTACTTCTACTTTAAAAAATAAAGAAATTGATGATATTGAGTTAAGAAGAAGTAAAAGAGCTAGAATACAAAAAGATTTTGGTCCTGATTTTTATGTGTTTAATGTTGGAGATGACCCGCTCACTTTGAAAGAAGCTTTATCTTCACATGATTGTATTTTTTGGAAAGAGGCTGTAAATGATGAAATAGAATCACTGATTTCTAATAAAACTTGGAAGTTAGTTGATTTACCACCGGGTTGGAAAACAATTGGTTGCAAATGGGTCTTACGAAAAAAGTTGAAACCAGATGGATCTATTGATAAATATAAGGCTAGACTAGTTGCAAAAGATTTTAAACAACTACAAGGCCTATAATTTTTTGATACTTTTTCACCGGTAACAAGAATTACATCCATAAGACTTTTAATTGCTATGGCTGCAATTTTTGATTTGCAAATTAATCAAATGGATGTAAAAACTGCTTTTTTAAATGAAGACCTAAATGAGGAAATTTACATGGATCAACCAGAGTACTTTGTTGGAGCAGGTTAAGAAAGTAAAGTATGTAAACTTACTAAACCCCTATATGGCTTGAAACATGCATCAAAGCAATGGCATGAAAAGTTTGATTCTTGCATGATCGAAAATGGTTTTAAAACAAATGAGTGTGATAAGTGCATATATCATAAGTCTTGGAATAATTTACATGTGATTATTTGCCTATATGTTGATGATTTATTGATCTTTGGCTCTAACGTGAATATTATTGATGAAGCTAAAAATAATCTTAGAAGCCATTTTGATATGAAAGATCTTGGTGAGATAAATTTTATTCTTGGAATAAAAATAACAAGAACATGTGATGGAATTTTCCTTGACTAGTCACATTATGTTGAGAAAATTTTGGAAAAATATAACTTTCTTGATTGCAAGCATGTTGCTACTCCTTTTGATTCAAGTGTTCACTTATTTCCTGTTGAAAGTGAAAATGATGTAATAAATCAAAATAAATATGCTAGCATAATCGGAAGTTTGAGATATGTGACTGATTGCACTAGGCCTGATATTGCATATGCAGTAGGAATACTTGACAGGTTTACAAGCAAGCCAGGTAATGAACATTGGCATGCTATAACAAGAGTTATGAGATATTTAATTGGAACAAAAAATTGTGGTTTGTTCTATAAAAAATATCCTGCTGTACTTGAGGGCTTTTGTGATGCAGATTGGAACACTTTATCAGGTGATTCCTGTTCTACCAGTAGTTATGTTTTTACTTTGGGTGGTGGTGCTATTTGTTGGAGATCAAAGAAGCAAACTATAATTGCTAACTCTACCATGGAGGCTTAACTAATTGCATTATCTTCAGCTTGTTAGGAAGTGAATTGGTTAAGAGATTTATTGTTTCAAATACCTTATTTTGAAAAACCAATTCCTCCTATTTTAATTCATTGTGATAGCACTGCTGCAATTGGTAGAGTTCAAAACCGTTATTAAAACAGTAAATCCAGACCTATAAGGAGGAAACACAATAATGTAAGATCGTATTTGACAAATGGTACCATTAATGTTGATTATGTCAAATCTTGTGATAATCTTGTAGATCCTCTTACTAAGGCCTTAACAAGAGAAAAGGTCTGGAGTACATCGAGGGGGATGGGATTGAAGCCTATAAATCCTTGAGTCATATATGAGGAAAACCAACCTGGGGACTAGAGATCCTATAACCAGGTTCAAAGGGAAAAACTAATCATATGATGACTTGTTGTGAAAAATGCACTATCTTTTAATTCCCTCCCTATGGTGTGAGTGCATTGTTTCCTGTAGTAATTTGTGAAGGTTGAGTTTACAAAACTCTTAATCAAAATCTGTAGCCCGTATGGGTGGAGTGTTAAGCTTACAGGAGCACTCTCGACAGATTTCACCTATGTGAGTGTGGAAGTAGGTCGATTCCTATGAGAATTGTCTTATTCTCAAAAGCACTCATAAAACCGGGATAGCACAAGGCCGTAACGTGCTGGCTTTAAAGCTCATGCCAACACCTTGATTATTATGTGTAGACAGTGATTTTTTATTTCCTTTAAGCAGTCATAGTTCAAGTCTGAGACCACTACGACTCTGGAGTAAAAGTTACTGTTTTACTGAGTGGAGGTTCAATGCAGAGCACACCTTCATTATGCATAGTAGTCTTCCTTTAGCTGATGGACTCTCTTATCTAATATTAAAATGAGTGGGGGATTGTAGGTCTGTTGAACATTTTTAATATTTATTTAGTGTTAATTTTGTCTCATAATGACTAGGCCTAATTGACTTTTGCATTTGTAAATATTTGGAGAACATGGGTAATAATAAACAATCTATTCCAGCCGTTGGTGGACATTTTCTTTACTGCTTCTTCATTGGCAGTTAAGGAGTGTACACATTGAATTGTGTAGTCTTTTGTCCGTTGAGTTGATTTGCACGTTGAGGGGCATTTGTTGCCCACATTATTTTTTACACTTTATTCCTCCATTATACCTTGTAACCTATGTAACTCCTAATGCCATTTATCTTCACTATTTACTACCCCATTATCTTCCTATTCATTGCTAGGAAGACATCCCCAACTATAAATAGTGGTGGTCTTCATTTGGTTTAGAGACACAAGAAAATATAGAGTGCATAAAGTTTTGTCAAAAAGAGAGTTTTTATTAGTTGAAGGGAGGTGTTCTTTTTCTGGAGCTTTGGACTCAACTCTTGTCCAGAGTTGTTGAGTTACACTTTGTTTTAAGGCTGTTGTATCCTGGAGGGGACAAGTCAAGAAGGACTACTGCTGGACCGGTGAAAAACATTTACTGCAGTGGGTTTGAATCTTCTTAAATAGAGCGAGATATCTGCACCTCAGTCTGAAGAGATTTTATTTCTTCATTTTATTTTCCATTGTAATTTTGTTATATTGTAATTTTTCACTATCATATTCTACATAAAATAATACTAATAGCTAATGGATGTTTTATGAACTCATATTAAAACAAATTTCAGTATCTCACATAGAGCTAGCCTTGGTGTAAAATGTATATGCGCCAACCTCCCTGAAGATGGAACCATGAAAGAACACTAACTAGTGCACCTGTATTTTCTTTAATCCATCACTTTTACATTATTCACCAGTTCTGTAAATGACTCTAATTAATTTACAAATCTAGACAACTCAAAGCAACATCAACGATTAAACATGCAACAAAGAAAACTGATTGACTTAATAACATAAGAGCTCCATAACCTTCTATTTCTTTGTCTAAAAACTTTTATAAATTGGTAGTGATGACTAACAACAAGTGACTTATTAACAAAGACAAGAATTGACCACATTAAAAGACTCAATCGCTGGGAAAGTCTTCTCTAAGCATAACTCTAATTTCAAGAACTCCAATTACCAACTCCATGATAATTATGAGTTCAAGAACTCTCACCTTCTTCTAAATCAGGGGCAACATTTAAATAAACCTTGAGATGCTTGACCATAATAACACTTCTAGTTTTTTTTAAGCTTCTCCATCCGCAACTTCATTGACAACTTCTGCTCCTCCATGTGTTAACCTTGAGGTGGATCTGAGCCAGAGTGCATAATCTTTAACAATAGTATTCATTTTTTATTTTCTTGTTCCGTGCTTTTAATTCATTACAGAGATCTTCAAATGCCTCAAATAAATTTGATTTGACATCAGCATGATCACGCTGTCGATCCTCTAGTGCCACG
This sequence comes from Solanum etuberosum, assembly GCA_029582245.1. Classification (NCBI taxonomy): domain Eukaryota; kingdom Viridiplantae; phylum Streptophyta; class Magnoliopsida; order Solanales; family Solanaceae; genus Solanum; species Solanum etuberosum. Next base: position 214,786 of record JAJONR010000390.1, read on the forward strand.
TCAAAAAATTTGTCAATTATATTTTCTATACTTGTGGAATCATAAGAACATGGTTTTCCGCTTGGTGAAAATTGTGTAACTCCAACATCTGATCCGCTTCAAGTTTTAAACTTATCTGCTTGTGGGAACAAAAGAAAATTCTTTTTGAGAAACTAACAATGTATGCTTTCTCAACCTCGATCAATTTCATTTCAATCTTTTGGTTACACTTTTTGATCATGTTATCCATTGCAATAGAAAATAATTAATGAAAAAAAGTATCTATATGGAAAACATGACCAATTAGCAAAAGATTGAAATAAAGTTGATTGGGTCTGAGAATGCAAGTAATGTTAGTTTCTCGAAAAGGAAAAAAATCTTGTTTTCGTATGCATATAAGCTTACAACATGGATTGAAGTATATGTTGGTGTTATGATTTTTTTACAAGTGTAAAACCATGTTTCTATTATTTACAATTAAGCAAAAAATACTAGAATTTTTTTTTGTTGTGAAACTAGAAGATAACTACCGTAAACATGTTGAGGCATGATCGAATGTCTTTGATGCATTTGAATATCTTAGAAAAGAATATAAAGCAATGAACAAGAATGAATAAAACGAATATAAACGTATAAGATTATGCAGCTTGGCTCAATACCGTTAGATAAACACATATTGAAGCACAATGAAGTTGCAAATGGAGAAAGTTAGAAAAAGAAGACGTTTTATTATGGCCTAGACTCTCAAGATTGATTTAAATATTTCCTATTAGCCGGAAGAGGATGAAAGTTCTTGAACTCATAATTATCATTGAGCGGTAACTCGAGTTCTTTAATTTGGATCTATGCATGGAGGAAACTTTACCAATGGTTGAATCTTCTAACATTTTCAATTCTCATCATTGTTATTAAGTTAGTTGTTGTTAGTCATCAGTCATCCCTTTATCTACAGTTTTAAACCAAAAAATTGGAGGTAATGAAGTTCTTATATTATTCAGTCAAATTTTTTGTTGTTTTATCTTTAGTATTTCATGAAATTTTTTGTAGTCTTGATTTGTAATTCAATTGAGGTCTTTTATTGACCTACTAAATGATCGAAGAAATTCCTTATGCAGTCATTAATATTTTTTTTATTTCCAATGATGGCGGCGCATTTAAATATAGGCTAGTTCTCTACCAGATGATGGAATCTCTGTAATACAATTTTTTCTAATATCTATTGACTTTACAGATATATTAAGGATTCCAAGAGAAATTGAGCCTAGTTTTTCAGCCAGATCCACGCTTGTGTTGAAACAGAGTACCATTTATTTTTATAGGGAGCACATACACAAATGGGGTTCCTCTATGGTATAAAATCAAATAAATTTTACTCAATTACATTAGCCATATAGGGTACTTTCCAAAATTTGATTTATTCCTTTTGTGGCTCCAATTTTCTGTAACCTTAATTACAAATCAATTGAAATCTTTTATGAGACTATGTGAAAATGATGGATCCAAGAAAATCCTTGTGTACTAATTATTCCACTTCGATCGCAAAGTTATACAAACATATTGAATCTAAAGACAAATGAAAAACAACTATGCCTTTTCATTTATTTACATATATAACTAGGTAATTTGCCCACACTTCGCGCGGTTATAAATAATAATTGCATTGAATTTGTAAATAATCCTTTACTAATATCCATACATTAAAAATTATGGAAAAAATAGGTTCTTAAAGAAATATTAGCAATATTCCAACTATTTGTCATTATCACATAACTCAAGAACCTCTAATGAATGAATTATTCAGGAAATAATAAATCATTCATTGGTTCTTTAATCAACATTAAAAGGAAAATAAAGAAGAAAATAAGAATATATATATACAAAGGCATTTCGTAAGAAAAAGAACACATTTAAGTTGCATAGATTATACAATTATGATATATGTCTCAGGAAAAAAATTAAAAAATTGTTAAAAGATTCAAAAAAGAAATTACGCTTGAACATTAAAGTAATTATAACTTTTGAACTTGCATAATTAATTTCTTCAATTGATAAGTGAGAAACTTCATATCTATGTAAAAATAAATAGTATGTAAGCTTATATACAATACTTTTAAGTTGTAGAATTTTATATAGAATATCAACACATGAATTCTTGGAACTGAATACAATAATTATATTCTGCACAATGAATATACCTACCATATGTGTATATGTTCAATATAACCGGAGACAATAACTTTCAGAAACATAAACAACAGAGTTTAAAACATGTACTCAGAAACAATAATTAATATCATAAGCATAAATTAATGACTGTAAAAAAATATACCAGGATATGTAAAAATAGAATGAAATAGAAAGAAAAAAATCGAGTCCACTAAATGCACAATGTCCCCTTAAGAAAATTATTCCCCTCTAATACCCGAGATTTAAAGAATTAGATCCTGTCAGGATGGAACGATTTTATTAACCAACATATTGATACAAAACAATGGTGGAGCAAAGTACACGAATATTTAATTGTACAGAAGAAGAAGAAGAAGTTCAGAATTCTCGTTGTTTTAAAATGAGAGGAAATCCCTCTATTTATAGACAACAAAAGATAGTGTAAACAAATGCTGATTGTGGTTTATCGGAAAGGTCACAACTCTTTGGAAAACTCACAACCCTTAGCAAAGGTCACAACCTTTCATAAACATCACAACCTTTCGTAAAAGTCGCAACTCTTCATAAAAGTGACAACTTTTCATAAAAGTCACAATTTTTCATAAAAGTCACAACTTTTCATAAATATCACAACCTTTCATGAAAGGAGAAGACTAATTTTGGAAATAAATATATTAAAAGGAAATCCTTGTTTGTGGTGGCTCCACGTAGGCGGGCCTAGGGTTCTCTTTTTATATATATACTAGTAAATGTCCCCGCGCTTCGTGCGGTTAGAACATTCTTCTTTAAAATTTATTAGAGTAGAACTTTTCTTGTATTTTGATGTTATAGTATTTTTATATAAATTTATTTTTAAGAGTAAAGAGGCTATTCAATTGTAGTTTACTATTTGTTATATTAAAAGAAAAGGCAAAATTACAAATCATAACACTATTTTCTCCTTGTTTACATAATTTCATTTTACAGATTCATTAGTTTTCTTTTGAAATTTTACAATGGTTAGTTTATTTTTATTATCTATATGCATGGTTACACAATGTCTTTAATTAGAGAGTCCAATACATATTTTTCTCTATTTTCTTCTTTGCAAATTTCGTTAGTATAACACTATCAATTACGTTCAAAATATTAAATATTTTTAATATATATATATATATATATATAACTAATGTGTTTATCAAGAGCAAAGGTTCCATAATCATATGATATACCAATAAGTAATATGTAGTCATTATGTGTTTTAAAATTAAAATGCAATCTTCCAAAATCCAAATTTCATATGTAATATAGTTATGATAGTGTTTTGGAATTGAAGTTGTGCACAAACAAAACATTAAGGATGCTTGAAAAGGGAAAAAGAGAAGTATGGGATAATGGGGAAAAAGTTCAAAAAAGTACTTTGGTGCGAGAGAATAGTCATCATTGTGTATCAAACAATTGTAATTAAGAGTTAGTTTTAATTCTATCATTTGACTTCCTATTTTTTTTACTCCTGTTTATATTAACATTATTATGACAACAATAATAAAATTTGGAGAATGTTGTTTGGACATTTCCTTGGAGAATGTTGTAAAAAATGTATTTTGTAAAGAGTTATTTGTGAATCTGCAGTAGTTGGATTTACATAGAGTCTGTACTAAAAAATACTTATAACAATAACTTTGAAGAAACATAAACAACAATGTTTAAAACATGTACTCAAAAACATCAATTAATATCATAAGCATAAATTAATGACTGTAATAAAACATACCGCCATCTGTAATAATAGAACGAAATAGAAAGAAAAAAAACTAGCCCACTGAATGCATAGTGTCTCCTTAAGGAAATTATTCTCCTCTAGTACCCGATGTTAACATAAATAAATCCTCTCAGGATGAAACGATTTTATTCGCCAGTGTAATGATAAAAAAACAATGGTATCAGTGAACCACTCAACATGAGAAAAGTACACAAATATTTAATTATGCAGAAGAAGAAGAAGAAGTTCAGAATTTTTGTTATTTTAAAATGAGTAACGAACCGAACCGTCGTTATTAGGAAATGAAAAACGTCAGAAAAACTGGACAACCCAGCCCGCCAGAGCGGGCCATAGGCCGCTAGGGCGACAGTGCTCTAGCGGGATACGTTGGTGCCAGAGCGGGATGAGCGGGAGAGAATGTCAATAACGCAAAGTCTGATTTTCTCCTTTTTCGAAAAACACCAAAAAGAGGCGAGGGTCACCCTTAAAACCCTCAAAAGCTGCTCTAAGCTTGAGAAGGAAGGAGAAAGAGATTTCTAGCACGGGGATGATGATAGCTTGCGAATTTACGGTCAAAAATCACCATCTCGTCGTTCGGAATCCTGGATTGGAACTATAATCCCCCTGCGAATGATTGGCGTCCATGTAGGCTAGGTTTATTTAATTGAGTAGTAGTAAACCTGTAATTCACTGTGTAGTATAGAGGAATTGATGGTAGAATTCATGCTTAGGCTTTCGTGCACCAAGGAAGAGACAGTTGTACTTGTATTTCTTAGTATTACGTCGGACATATACAGTAGGGGAAAACTCTTGCTCATAAAATAGGGTTTAGGGATGGCTTAATTTCTAATTGCGTGATGTAGGTCGATTGTTGCTTATTGGTATGTATGTGCGAATGGGAAGAATCGAACTGTGGGAACGAACATAATGAATAGAATATGTGCAATTGCATGCCATGAACCTAATACTTGATTGTGTGATTATAAGTATGTTCGTTGTGGATGTGATTGTGATTGTGATTGTGTTGAGGGACCGAGTGTCACGTACCGACACACCAACATGCATTGGATCGGATGTCACGTACCGACATACATAGATTGGATCAGGTGTCACGTACCGACACACTAACATGCATTGGATCAAATGTCACGTGACGACATACATACATATTGGATCGGGTGTCACGATCTGGCACACTAATAGTTTGGGTATGGGTTCCGTGAGAGGACCATTGACTCGTCATATATTCTTATTTGTGAGAATGTGGAATTTTGCATTGAATTCGAAATGCTGACTAGGTCACGTAATATATGTATATATGGGTGGCTGGCGGTGTGGTAAGTAAATTAGATATATCTGCTTATATAATGGATAGGGAATAGTTAGGGACAATTCGGGATGTAATATGATAAGTGGAGACCAAGGGTCTAGGTGTCATTATGTGTTGCATTAGAAAGTAGTAATAAGTATTGTCGTTGAGAATTAGGTGGCGTTATGTTGTATTGTCAATTAGTTAAGTATTACCCGGGGAGGGGAATAGCATTGAAACGGTTAATAGGCCTTGGTAGAACGTACTATGGAGTCAAGGGTTGAGTGGCGCAGTGGAAGACGTAAGGGCGTGCCGTGAGTGGTAGGCCGAGTTGGTAGTAGTTATATTCGGGATCTCCTTTAAGAGGTAGAATGGCTAAGTCATGATCAAGACTGGAATGATTTAGGGGTTGGAAGTCAAGTATACTAGTATGATAGTAGTATTCGTAAATTGGTAAAGGCAGGAAAATATAAAGGTGAAGGAATGAATAGTCTTATTGCATGTTTCTGCTAGTCGATTTTCTTATATTATGCGGTGGGAATCGGGTTGACCGATGATGCCTACCAGTACGTGTGGTTTTGTACTGATACTACTCTTGCTATGCCTTTTGGGCATAGTCTGGATGCAGGTTCGGTGATGTCTCATAGGTGCAGACGAAGATAATCTCAAACAGCTTCCATGTTTCCTTCCATGTGGTGGGAGCTGTGTCTTGTATTAGTGTGATGTATCTTGTAATCTTAGAAGCTCTTGTACATGTTTAGACTAGATCCCTGGAGGTGTTAATTACTTTACAAGTCTTAACTCAAATTGTTTTAAAAACTCTTATTTTACGAAATCTCCATGAACTTGTTTTTATCTTAGTTTTCTTAACCTTCCGCATTGTTTCACTATTTTGGAATCGAGGGTTCTCCTACTTAGGTGTTAGAGTAGGTGCCCGCACGGTCCGATGGGTTGGGGCGTGACAAATTGGTATTAGAGCCCAGGTTACCGGTCTCCCCGTACAAGGGAAAATGTGGAGTAGACTCCTGCAGATGGGTGTGTTGACGTCCACATCTAATCTTCAGGAAGCTATGAAGCATTCTAGGAAGTCGTTTCGTTTCTTCTATCCTTTCCTGCGAATTGTCGCTTGTGGCTGACGTCGTAGTCCCGACTGACGGGACCCAAGCAAGGTAAATTGGAACTGAGAAGGTTCCAATTGGTATCTGACTTTAGAGGTCGTACGAACGCATGGATGATCAGTAATGGTCATCTATGGGGCGAGCTAACTAATAATTTGAACTTGTCTGTGAGTTGTAACTTTAAACTCTGAATGCGTGCTTTTTATGGTCTGAATTTACTGTGAATATGAAGAATACGACTTCTTGGACGTTCTGATATGATTATGTACCCAATGAGTACTTGTCCGAACTTTGATATATGCGGCATGCTAGCCAAAATATTAAAAAACTGTGTGATTTGTGATTGCTTTATTTTCGTGAACGGTTGTTGGAAAGAAAGTCTTGTCTAAATTTTGGTGCAAGAATCTAGATAGCCTACGATCTGATTCGTAAACGAAATCTGGACGTGCGTTGTGACCAACTAATAACCGTGTGAGTGTCTGGGCGTATCCTAGGGATATGTGTGTTGGGATGTTGAAATAATGAGAACTAGTTTGGAGTGTGTACCTGGGGGTTTGACTCGGGGTAGAAAATGACGATCCTAGCTAAGGAAATTAGCCTAAATGCCTATTAATAGCCCGGGAATCAATGGAAAAGTCTTAGAAAAGAATTACCCTAGAAATATTTTGGTCGGGGTTATGTTTCCACCTGAGCCGCTGGGGCGGGATTATTCCTGCCAGAGTGAGGCTGCCAGAGCAGAACTTCTCCCGCCAGAGCGGGATAGGGCAAGACAGAACCTCAGTCCTGTCTCCTCTGTTTTTCCTAAGCCACCCGAATGGACCCGAATCGTGTATGGGTTAAATCCCCGCAATCTAAACCAGTGCTCAGCAATCGAAAATAAGTAATAACCCTTAGCAATTGAATATTGGCGGTGAACCGCAACAAAAACCAGCATCCGTGTGCTTACAAAAAGGTAAGGAAAAAAAATGATAAATAAAGTATTATTCATATGAGGCCCAAGAGGGGCGAAAAACCAAATCAGGATCCCTGGGATTGGGAGGTATCATCATCAGAGTCGAGGTCCTCCGGGGGTACAAGGCCCTTCACGGCCTGTTCCATTAAAGTAAACTGCTAGACGTCTCCTATCTCGACTCGGGGAACCTCCTGTCCAGGGGAAACACAGGTGAAGATGATCTTTACGACCTTCCATATACGGACCATCAAACGGTCCCTCTCCAGACCCTTCCTTCTCTCGAGGCGCAGTTCGCGGCAGAGCATCTCAACCTCCAGGGAAATGCTGGGTGGAATCGGAGTGGTGTTAGGAAAAGAACATCCCAATCTACTTCGGACAACTGCCAAGTCCTCCTCCACCTGTGCACCTGAGAGTGGGGGCTGGGACCGGGTGGGAAGAGTGCCGCCACCTGCACCGTCTTCCCCTCCCTCATCATCCGCCTCCGCAGCCGCCTGACTGCTATCGGCGTTGTCCGTCCTCCTCCTCTTCCTCCTGGAAGTAGAACCCGACCTACCCAAAAAAGAGTGAAGGGGGGGATCCATAGGAAGTACCTCATCAGTGTCTAGGAGAGGCACCCCTGTCCGTTTGCACAACGCGGTCACAAGTCCTGGTAGGAAGAAGGCCTTCTAGTTGCCCTGATAGAACCTTTTCCATTCTTAGATAATCTGCGCCCCCACATTTTGCTCAATGCCCTGCATAGCGCACGCCACAACCAAGGCCCGATGAAATGTCACGTCTGTGCGGCTACCCGATGGGCGGATCCTCCTAGTAACCAAGTGAAGCCACTTCTTAGCATCTTGTGACCACTCCACACTCGTGATGCCCTCTGTAGAAGGCCAGTAAGACCCGTCCTGGCGCATAGGCTCCACCAGCGTATCCCTCAACCAGCCCAGATCCATCTCCCTCAGCTTGCCGTCGTACTCCATGTTTGAGACCTAGGGCACCTCTAGTACCTCATTGATGACAGTAGAGTTTAGGGGGATGTCGACTCCACGGATGCAAAGGGCAGGATGGGGATCATCCTAGTGAACGGTAGGTAGAATGGCATAGAACTCCCTCACCCATTTAGAACGTGCAGTAGTGGGAGCCTCTGTTAGTGGAACCCATCTGAACTCCATCAGCCGAGTATAAAAGGCAGGCGCCTTTTGTTCCAGTTTATGCAAGAAAAAACCTCTCTCGTAGTAGAATTTGTTATTCCGGTAGTCGTGATGCCTTTCCCGACTGGCAGCTTCAGGAAACCGGATAAAAGGTAGATTTTCCTCGTTAGCACCAGCCATTTAGAGAGCGTGCAAAAGATTGGGAGGTATACGTTAGAACTCGATGGGATTAGAAAATATCTGGTTAGGGGAAAAATAAATTTTCTAATCCTTAAATAAGGACTCAGGCTACTGTTTCCCCAGTCCCGCCACACCGGCCCAAAATCCCACCAGAGCGGGATGATGGAGGCCGCCATAGCGGGATGAAGGCTGCAAGAGCGACCTTCAACTGGATGTACTCCAGGCGCGATCATGGTGCCCTTCGTCCCAAAAACCCTTGTTTTCACAGAATTCTAACAAATCAGAGTATATTGAGTACCTTAGAACCTAAATATGCGATTACTTTGGCAAAATAACCCCTACATAGTGCCCAAATTCGTGTTTTACAGTAAAGGACTATTCAATTTCCCCCACCCATTTTGGCACCGTTACGACCGTATTTTGCAAAATCCAGATGCCCAGGACGTGGTGGAGACGTTGGGGACGTAAGGGAAGTGTCCATGCTACGTTTTTCTATAAAAACTAGCAACCTAAGTTCATTTTTGAATAACTACCCAAAACCATTTCTAACCGATCAATTAGAATCATGCAATCATCGTTAAGTAAGTAGTGAAGTAAAGAGCGTAAGGAACAAGAAATTTACCTTGATTTTGACGTTCGGAGCGGAGTGATGAAGAGGATTTGGGAGAGTTTATGAATGTTTAGGGAGAAAGGGGAAAAATGCTTTCCTTTTCTCCCTTTGTTGTTTTCGATCTCCCGCTACAAAGGGAGATTTCTCGCCTCAGCGGGAGGGTTGCCGCCCTGGCGGGGTCAGGCTGTGTAAATTAGGACGCAATTTTTTTCCAGGCGTTTCGTCATTTTGCTAACAGGTCCTTTGAGTATAGAACCTTTTCTGTTTCAAATTTGAAAAACTGCCATCCTTCTTGGCTCCGTAACAGGCCAATTCGTTAGTTTAGAAGTACTCTGGGAAGGGCGCATGTTATCCTTTCACTAGTCGTTCAGGGACAAACGAGGGGTAAATTGGTATCTATTGTAACGACCCAGACCGTCGTTATTTAGGAAATGAAAAACGTCAGGTAAAATTGGACCACCCAGCCCGCCATAGCGGGCCATACGCCGCTAGGGTGGCATCGCTCTAGCGGGATAAGTTGGCGACAAAGAGGGATGGACGGGACAGAATGTAAATAACGTGAAGTCTGATTTTTTCTTTTTTCCAAAAACACCAAAAAGAGGCAAACGTCACACTAGAAACCCTCAAAAGACTACTCTAAGGTTGGAAAGGAAGGAGAAAGATATTTCTAGTGCAGGGATGATGATAGCTTGCAGATTTCGGATCAAAAATCACTGTTTCATCATTCGGAAGCCTGGATTGGAACTATAATTCCCCATGCAAATTCTTGGCGCCCAGGTAGACTAGGTTTATTTAATTGAGTAGTTGTAAACCTATAATTCACTGCGTAGTATAGACGAATTGATGGTAGAATTCATGTGTAGGATTTCGTGCACCGAGGAAGAGACAATTGTACTTGTATTTCTAAGTATTAGGTCAGACATATACCATAGGGGAAAACTCTAGCTCATGAAATAGGGTTTAGGGATGGCTTGATTTCTAATTGTGTGATGTATGTCGATTGTTGCTTATTTGTATGTATGTGTGAATGGGAAGAATCGAACTATGGGAACGGACATAATGAATAGATTATGTGCAATTTCATGCCATGAAACTAATACTTTATTGTGTGATTATAAGTATGTTCGTTATGGATGTTATTGTGATTGTGATTGTGCTGAGGGACCGGGTGTCACGTACCTACAAACTAACATGCAGTGGATCGGATGTCACGTACCGACATACATACATAAATTGGATCGGGTGTCACATACCGACACACTAACATGCATTGGATCGGATGTCACGTACCGACATACATACATATTGGATCGGGTGTCACGATCTGGCACACTAACAGTTTGGGTATGGGTTCTGTGAGAGGACCATTGACTCGTCATATATGCTTATTTTTGAGAATGTGGAATTGTGCATTGAATTCAAAATGATGACTGGGTCATGTAATATATGTATATATGGGTGGCTTTCGGTGTGTTAAGTAAATTGGATATATCTATTTATATAATGCATAGGGAATGGTTAGGCACAATTTAGAATGTGATATGATAACTGGAGACCAAGGGTCTGGGTGTCAATATGTGTTGCATTAGAAAGTGGTAAGAAGTATTGTCGTCGAGAATTGGGTGTCTTTATTTGTATTGTCAATTAGTTGAGTATTACCCAGGGAGCGGATTAGCATTGAAACAGTAAATAGGCCTTGATAGAATGTACTATGGAGTCAAGGGTTGAGTGGTGCAGTGGAAGACGTAAGGGCGTGTCGTGAGTGGTTGGCTGAGTTGGTAGTAGTTATATTCGGGATCTCCTTTAAGAAGTAGAATGGCTAAGTCATTATCAAGACTGTAATTATTTAGGGGTTGGAAGTCAAGTATACTAGTATGATAGTAGTATTCAGAAATTCGGAATGGCTAAGAATGAATGGTCTTATTGCATGTTTCTGCTAGTTGATTTTCTTATATTATGCGGTGGGTATCAGGTTGACCGATGATGCCTACCAGTACGTGTAGTTTTGTACTGATACTACTCTTGCTATGACTTTCTGGCATAGTCTAGATGCAGGTTCGGTGATGTCTGATAGGTTCAGATGAAGATAATCTTCAACAACTTCTATGTTTCCTTCCATGTGGTAGGAACTGTGTCTTGTATTAGTGCGATGTATCTTATAATCTTAGAAGCTCTTGTACCTGTTTAGACTAGATCCCTGGGGGTGTTAATTACTTTACAAGTCTTAACTCGAATTGTTTTAAAAACTCTTATTTTACGAAATCTCCATGATTTTGTTTTTATCTTAGTTTTCTTAACCTTCCGCATTGTTTTACTGTTTGCGAATCGAGGGTTCTCCTACTTAGGTGTTAGAGTAGGTTCCCGCACGGTCCGGTGAGTTGGATCGTGCCAAAATGAGAGGAAACCCCATTATTTATAGACAACAAAGTGTAGTGTGAACAAATATTTATTGTGTCTTATTGGAAATGTCACAACTCTTTGGAAAAGTCACAACTCTTCGCAAAGGTCACAAACTTTCATCAATGTTACAACCTTTCATAAAAGTCCCAACGTTTCATAAAAGTCACAACTTTTCATTAAAGTCACAACTTTTCATGAAATGGAAAGGCTAGTTTTGGAAATAAATAAATTAAAAGGGAATCCTTGTTTGTGGTGGCGCCACATAGGCGGGCCTAAGGTTTTATATATATATATATTTGATATGATGTTAATTTCTTTCATGGGTACATTTTATCCTAATTTGATTCAAGAAAAAATATGTACAACTCTAGCTCAATTAAACGTTATGATATGATTTTACACCTCTAATTGGTTTAATCCCCCCACCTCCGGGGTAAAGTAAGTAAATTGCATTAGAAGGGTAGCAAACAGATTCAAGGTAGTAATAGAGAAAAAAACTAGTAGATTTAGAAAATAGCTCCATGAAGCTATAGTAATAAGCAAGAACCTGTGGAACAAATCAAAATAATGGTCCCTTGGAACTCATCTATATACGAATCAAGGAGCTAACAAAACCCATAAAACTATCAACATTTCTTACTGAGGAGCGGTAATGCCAACTTAATAAACTAACTAAGCAAATAGCTTTCAAAGAATGCATGGGAAATGGGTTCCTATCAAAACATCTATAGTTTCTTTCTTTCCATATACACCAAAAGATAGATGCTTGAATCATATTCCAGTTTCTTTTGATGAATTTTTTAACTCTTCATGATATTCAGTTTTCAAAGGCATATTTGTTAGAGAAAGGAATAAACCATTGCCATGACCCAATTCATCGAGTCATGATGGAAACCACTATAACCCCAAACTAAGTACGAAAAGTCATAACCTAGAATAGCAAGCAATGGATATAATGGTAGAAATAAAGCAGAATCAGTAAATTACAACAATTTTAAAGAAAAATAGCGGAAGCAAGACAAAAGATATATACAATAGATCTCTCCCATAATCTGGAAGTCACAAGTAGAGAGCCATCTAAATAAAAAAGTACAAGTCCCAAAAGTGGAACTAAATACAAAGATAGTCTCAAAAAGCAAAAGACTAGCTATCTAAAAATACTAAAAGAGACAGGTAAGTGCAGGACGCAAAGTGCTTACCCTCGCCTTCGTTCCAAACTGCAGCAGGCTCATGTAATCAATGGTTTTAGCTGGTGCTTAGACTTGCATCATGAAACAGATTTGTGGTGTAGCAAGAGTACAAAATCAACATGTACTCAGTGGGTATCATAGTCTGACTATGCATGAAAAGTAAAAATAATATGAAATGATAGAATTTAGACACAAACAGAGTTCAATGTGGGATTATAAAAAAGGCCATGAGCATACTAAAATATAAAGATCTAAGTACAACTAAACTAAACTTAACTAGACCCTCATAAGCCTAGAAGGTACACTTCTGTGCAAATTTAAATAAACCCGAACGGATCCCATAAGTCTGACAAGTACACAGAATAGCTAAATCTACTAGGAATAAGATGTGTTTAGTCAAGATTAGGAAAACACATAGACCAAACCTCTAACAATGAATAACCTACAAGTAACAAGTAAGAGCCCCCAAATAAAGAGGTAGAGCCCAAACCTGTAATTGCGGATAAATCTCCCGGGGCGGAAAGTTGTAGCCATTAGTGTGTCAACATCGTAGAGGATAAGACCATACCTTTAATCGTCAAAATATAGTAATCAACTCAGTAGAGGATAATGAGCAGCATGAACGAACCTTTAACTCGTTACTAGAAAAGGATCTCGAAAGATATCATGTCATCCATCATCAAAGAACCACCCTGGAAATACGTCCACTCCCAAGTAATATGTACAACACTCAAAGCTCAAACTTACTCCAGTCCCAAGTCACCATGCGAGGCCCAAAATCCCAAATGTAACAAATGGAGTCGTAGAAAAAGGCAAAGTGGAAAGTAATAGAGATATAACGTGAATTTATTCTCTTGTACAATAAGGATTGGTCTTTGTATCACTTTAGGACTCATTATTGTATCATCGCCTATATATGTTCTTCATCAGCTTGTGAGTATAATAGAATTCTTCGCATTCTCTATATAGTCTTATAAGTTGTTTTAGGGTATCCGAGATCTAAAATCTTACACGAGTACGATCCCAATATTTTCCCTCTAACCCTAGTGGTTGACTCATGCAAAACTGTCCCAAATAACAATGTTGGTAACACAAATAACACAGCCAACCACATTTTTATCGTGCAGTTTAACCCTACCATGGACCCGAAGAGATCTCAATGAGAAATGGTAATATCATTCCAATTTCTCACACCGGTAACACTCATTTATGTGAATCAAATAAAAGCTTCAAACTAAATGATAACCTCTCTGCCCCAGACATAAATAAATCTTCTCTCTTTCTCTACAATTTTTAATAACAACAAAACATCTATTGAATTTTTTCCTATTAATTTTCTTGTGAAGGATCTGAATACAGTGGCGCCTCTGGTGTGCGGGCAGAATAGAGATGTGCTGCACAAGTGGCCGCAAGAGACTACACGCATATCCCAACCTTAATTTAGTCTAGTAGTTTGTCGTCATCCTATTAACCTGTGGCATCGACAATTGGGGCATTCGAATGGTCAAAGTTTACACAAACCATTAACTAAGTTTTCAATTCCATTTTCTGATTCAAAAACTACTTCAATTTGTAATTCTTGCAATTCAAATCAAATGCACACGTTTCCTTTTTCTGAAAATATATTGCAAAGTCAACAACTACTGCAAATTATTTACAATTATTTATGGGGACCTACCCCGGGGTTATCCATTGATAAAAAGCGTTATTATTTATTTTTTGAATATATCTGGATATATACTCTTAAAAATTAAAGTGAAGTTCAAAATGTTTTTAAAAGTCATTATCCATTACTTGAACGTCACTTTAATACAAAAATTCTCTAATTTTACACTGATGGTGGTGGTGAATTTGAAGGATTATCTCCCTATTTAAAAACACATGGCATTGAACATCTTGTTGCACCTCCTTATACAACTCAACGTGTAGTTGTAGTTGAACTATGTCATAGACATGCTATTGGAACCACCAAAATCTTAATTCAACAAGCCTCACTTACCCCAATTTTTTGGAGCTATGCTTGCCATCAAGCATTTTATCTCATCAATAAATTACCCTCAGTTACCCTAAAAGATAATTGACCTCATTAAATACTTTTTCAAGACACCCCAAATTTGATTCAATAAGAACTTTCGGGTGTTTAGGCTATCCTTAGCTTCGACCATACACAAAAAATAAGCTTGAACCTCGTTAAACTCCATGTGAATACCAGGGTTTTTCCAACAAATATTACTGCCACCAGTGTTTTGACCCAATTTCATCAAAAATATTATTATCAAGGGTTGTTTTACTTTTTGAAAATTATTTTCCTTTTCAAAATATTTTATCTCATTTATCAAATTTCCATATTAAATCATCGGATAACACTATAAAGGAAAATGATCAGAATTTCACATGTGAACCTCAAAATTTGAACATGGATCTTCCTCCGGTTATTGCGTGTGGACCTTGCCCACAATGTTCGCCCATGCCACTCGCCTCAAACAAAGAGCAATCCAAAAGTTCAGGTACTCTCTTAAACTCTCCTTATAATTCTATATCTAATGAAGTCGTAGTTTCTCCTCAAAAGTTAAGGCAACCACTCAATCCTTCTTTAATTAACCAAACTACCCATTTTAATCAAGAAAACCCACCCCTATTAACTTATCGATGACACAATCCACCTTTATCTCCCCAATCATTACCCTCATTAGCCAGCCAAAACACTTATTTGTCTCCTTCTGTACCTAACCCCATTGCACCTCCTTCTAATCCACATTTTCAGCTATCATCACACCCTCAAGCACACAACCCATAAAACCCACTTCAGTAGCACCTTCCACCATAACCTCGATTCACTCAATGGTTAACGGTTCCAGAAATAATATTCATAAGCCCAAACAACACCCTAGATTTCTTGCTCACTCTCCATGTCCAAAAATGCCTTCTTCCTACAAACAATCTTAGTGTGAACCCCATTGGAATGTTTTTATGCAAGATGAATTTGATATCCTTGTGAGAAACCATACGTGGACTTTCGTTCGCAATGCTCCTTCGAAGAATGTAATAGACTGCAAGTTGCTTTTTCACATTAAGCATCATCTTGAAGGCTCTATTGATATGTACAAAGCTCGATTATTGGCCAAAGGCTTCACTTAGAGGCCTGGACTTGACTACCATTCAACCTTTAGTCCGGTAGTCTAGCCTAAAACCATTCACCCGGTTCTCATTATCGTTGTTCAATGCAACTGGTCTTTACATCAACTTGATGTGAATAATGTATTCTTGCAAGGTCATTTAGATGAACAAGTTTATATGCGACAAACTTATGGCTTTAAGCATCTAGCTTTTCCACTCATGTCTGCAAACTAAATAAAGCCATCTACCGTCTCAAACAGGCACCTAGAGCTTGGTAAAATGAGCTCAAGAACATTCTGGTAACAAAAGGTTTTTGTAAATCACACTTTGACTCATCTCTGTTCATCTTTCATAATTCAGGACTGACTATTTAACTCCTTGTAAAGGTGGATGACATTATCCTTACTAGAAATAGTGACCGTGGTGTTCAACCAATTATCAATGCCCTTTCTTAACGGTTCTCTCTCAAGGACCTGGGCACTTGAACTATTTTTTGGTTGTTTGTCACGACCCGAGCCTATTCCCTGGACGTGGCCAGCACTCGAGAACCATTGCTGGTCCCCAAGCAAACCCTCATCCTGGCTGACTACAAGCGGAAGACTAACTCAAGCATACAAAAGCTTAAAAACTAAATAAAAATAATATATTCAACTCGCCATAAAATAG
>JAJONR010000391.1:0-190161 GCA_029582245.1 Solanum etuberosum
AATCAGATAACAAGGTTTAGAATGATTCTAGGATGTCTCAAAACCATGTCTAGTAGAGTCTTGTTCATAAGTGTGAAGCGCGCAACATTTATGAATGGGAAACTATTAGATTATTTGGAAATCTCACTTCTTCATTACTCCAAGTCGTGCGATAGAGTTTAACTATATAAGGCCTTTCTCCAAATCCTTACCCGATGATCTTCAGGATATGGCTACTACAAGGGCTAATGCTAGAAGGAATGAGGAAGGCAATGTGGAACAAGAATCCCCTCCACAAGCTCCACAAGCTCCACAAGCTCCGGTTGACCCTATGGCTCAGAATGTGACTAATGTGGAGTTTAGATTGGCATTTCAAGTGTTGGGTCAAGCCGTGACGGCCCAAGCCAATAGGGAGGTTGTATCAGCCGTGAACCCAAATGTGGGTACGACGGCTTCAAGAGTGAGGGACTTTACTAGGATGAACCCTTCAGAATTTTATGGCTCCAAAGTTGAGGAAGATCCTCAAGAGTTTATAGATGAGGTATATAAGGTACTTGCTATTATGGGAGTGAACCCGGTAGAGAAAGCAGAATTGGCCGCGTATCAATTGAAAGGTGTTGCTCAAGTGTGCTACAATCAATGGAAAGAGGCTAGGCCGGTAGGAGCGGGTCCCGTAGAGTGGGAAGTGTTTAAGTCCTCTTTTCTTGATAGATTCTTTCCACTTGAGATGAGGGAAGCAAAGGTGCATGAGTTCCTTAACCTTCGTCAAGGAAGTATGAGCGTGAAGGAATATGCTCTAAAGTTCACTCAATTGTCGAAGTATGCTCCATCTCTAGTGGTCGACCCTAGGTCGGGAATGACTAAGTTTATGTCGGGTATATCCGATTTGGTAGTAAAATAATGTCGTACGACTATTCTCATAAATGACATAGATATTGCTCGTCTTATGACTCATTGCAAACAAATTGAGGAAGATAAACTAAAAGGGAGGTCTAGGGAGAAAAAAAGGTCTAGAATGGATGATGATAAGTTCTTTCATGATGGTTCCGATGGACATAGTCGTTCTAGGAATCAACAAAGGTTTTCCAGACAAGGTTCTTCCTAGGCTCCTAAGTATAATGAAGATAGGGTGTCTAACTGTAAATCGCAAGGAATTAGTAGTGAATCCCTATGGCCTACTTGTGCTAGGTGTGGAAAGAGACATCAGGGTAGATGTTTAGCCGGCATAGAAGGTTGCTTTAGTTGTGGTGAAAGTGGTCACAAAATGAGGAATTGTCCTAAGGCAAAGGTTAAAGGAAGAGAAGATGCTCCTAAGAAAAACCGGTTTTATGCACTTCAAGCTAGAGGTGAAGAAGAGTGTGCTCCCGATGTGGATCCCGATATGTTGATAGCTTCTTGATTGATGTTTGTGATTTTCTAGATCTTGATGTTATCTTTGTGATGGTTTGGTTGCACTCCTTTTATGCTCTTATGTGATTGTAGAACCCGTATAGTAAAATTGTTAGTTCTCGAATGAGCCTATCCGAGAGTGGAAGGGGGGAAATCTATGCCATAAGTTTGGATTATTTCTTGTCTTAAAGTTGACTTTGAGTGTTGCATGTACTACCTAGTTAATGTCAGGGAGAGGGGTTCAAGTGCTGACCAACTTCAAAGAGTTAGATACCTTTCTAAGATTTGACCTTAGGTCGGGTTAGCACCAAATAAGGGTAACAGATGATGACGTCCCGAAGATGGTTTTTAAAACCCAGTATGGTCATTATGAGTTGTAGTAATGTTGTTCGGTTAGTAAACTCTATCAAGGGTAGTGTTATGGTTTAAGATGGTTCCGGATCGTCTTATTTGTTAAATGTGAACGTTAAGCAATGTATTGATCCGACCTTAATAGAATTGAAAGAGACGGTGCTTAGAAAGTCCGTTGAGGCTTCCTCTCAAGGGGGAGATGGTGTGCCTAGATAGCAAGGTCACTGTGTGTTCCTTATGTTAATGATTTGGGCTTACTTTAAATATCCCACCCATGAAGGGTGTAGTGAGTTTAGTAAAAAAAGGGAATATTAGCCCCCATTTTGTAGGTCCATGTGAAATCTTGAGACATGTGGTTAGGGCACTTATGAGTTAGCTTTGCCTAGTGAGTGGGGTTAGGTGCATCCGGCTTTTCCATGTCTCTAAGTTGAAAGAGTGTGTTGGAGATCCAATATCCCTAATTTCCTTAGAAGGTTTGGGAGTAGATGAGAGCTCCTCCTAAGAGGGAGTTCCGGTTAAGATGTTAGGCCGGCAAGTTTAGCAAGTGAGAATCAAGGGAGAGTTCCTTGTGATTAGCTCCTTATTTGAAGTCATGTGTATTTAGATGTTTCCATGATTTCCCTATGTGATGCTTGTTCATGAAATCTTGTGATTTGAAATAAAATGAGTTTACATGATTGATTTCCTCATGTTGTAGTGCATTGAGCATGAGTTTCCTATAGACTTCATGAGATGAATTGGTGAGCATCCCTTAGCTTGGAGTTGAGAGATTTCTCCCTGAATGAATTCTTTTTAAGAATGAATTGCATATGAGCTCCATGAGATTGTGTTGAGCATGTTTTAGCTCAGAGATGGTAGTTCCTCCTTGGACATGATTAGTTATGAGATTTCATGCATAATGGGTTGTTAGATGAAGTTCCTACTTCCTTGTGTTGCATTGAGTATGTTTATCTTGGAGATGAAGCTCCTCCTTGGTTGTGTGCATTTAGATGTGTTGCATGCAGGATGGGTTGCTAGTCTAGAGTCATTTCCTTTAAAAGATGCCTAGAACGTCATTCGAGGACGAATGTCCCCAAGGGAGAGATATTGTAACACTGCGTAGTCTAGTAGGCCAACTAGGGCTAACTTAGAGATCAACAAACCAAGGGAAAAGGGCAAGGGCCAAGGCTTCCCCAAGCTTGCCAAGACACTTCCCCATCTTCACGACCACCACTATGGCAAGTGGTGAGGACCACGGCTCGTGGTTTGGTCCGTGGTGGCTAGGGAAGTAGCTCCCCATGGGTTGCCTAAAGTTGGCTCATCTCCATGAGCCACTTCACGGTCAGTGGTGAAGACCACGCCTCGTGGGAAGGCTCGTGGTGATGACTTCACCCCTTTGACGCCAAGCAAAGGTGGCCTAGCCACTGGACCAAGGACCACGGGCAGGACCATGGCCAGTGGTGAGGACCACGGCTCGTGGAGCCTGCCGTGAGGCCTAGGCACAAGGCTGCCAAGTGGGGCTATTTTGGGAATTTCCAATTTAAGTTAGCATTAAGTGAGGTTGTTTTTCCTAGACTTAGTACACCTATATAAGTGATTTTAACCCTTTAAGCTCACCATTCAAGTCATTATTTCCAAAACCCCAAAAGAATCCCAAAGTTCATCCTCTCAAATATTTCTCTCTCTAGAACTTGAAGAAGAAGATAGAGTTTGACGCTAGGATCAAGGTCAAGCCTCCAATCCTTAAGCATTTGTGGGCTTTGTGATCAAGGTATGATAGCTCTTCATCCAGGGATTCCCCTAGTTTTCCCCAATTGTGAAGATGAAATCCTCAATTCTAGTTAGGGTTTCTTCCAATGTTGTGGGTTTTGATGAATGTTGATCCAATTGAGTGGATAATGATTGTTTATAATTGAATTGATAGTAAATCATATTTTTAGGATGAAATACATGTACCCATGCCTAACCCATGTCTAGAAAAATGAAATTGATGTAAATGGGTTTTATGCCATGAAAGGGGAAATTGAGGATTTAGAAATGATCTTCTAAGATTGATGACATGTATAGTAGATTGCTTGAGAGAAGGGCATATAGACATGAATTGAATGAGGTTAAAAGTATGCATAATGAATTATGATTAGTAGTAGTTGAGATTAAGCCTATATGATGATATATGGTTAGAATTGCTTAAAGATGAAGCATGTGATTAGAATGTCTTGAGATCTAGGCATGTATGATGATTGTAAGAAGTATTGCCTTGAGAGTACGGTTTGTAGTCGTGAATGTTGATTGTTAGGGCTCTGAGAGTAAAGCTACTATGATGAATGATGTATGTTGGGGATTTTTAGAGTAAGTCTTATATGATGAGTTTGCTTGCATGAAAATGGTAGACTAATAGATAGAGCTGTTGTGGAAGGCCTTTACCCACCTGATCTACCTTATAAATGTATGAATGCATGATAGTATGAATGTGAAAGGTATTCTCACATTGAATGATTCTAGGTTGAAAGGTTTTCTCACCTTATTGAATCTAAAAAGAAGTAATCATGGATGGTGAAAGGTTTGCTCACACATGATCCATAGAGTCATCTTAGTGATGTACCTTGAGTTGGTAGGCCAAGGGCACTCTTCATGAATAGCTTGACTTGGTAAGACAAGACTATGCATGGTAGCTTGAGTAGTAGATCTCATGGTAGCTTTGGATTGAGAAATTGTACCCTTCCTAAGGTTAGCTTGAACTAGCATAATAGAATGCTTGCATGGTAGCATGACTTGGTGAGGCCAAAACATTTCATTGGTAGCTTGGATTGAGCAATAGTACCCTTCCTTAAATAGCTTGGACTTGAGTAGCTTGCACTTGCATGAGAGTATACTTTCCATGGTAGCTTTGTCTAGCATAATGATGTGTTTTTCCTTGGTAGCCTTGAATTGGTAAATCATAACCATTCATGTGTGATGACTTGTCTAGTTCTAAGTAAAGAAGTACTTTCCATGAATTGTAGCAACAGCTAAAGAGGGATTAGTCCCTAACCAAAGAAGCATGTTTATAATGAAACAAGGTTACTTCTAGGACGTATCGTAAGTATGTTTTAATATGAGATTTGCTTGTATGATATGTAATTAGCTTGGATTGTTTCTAGAGTTGCCCTCATTGATATGTATGACTAGAAGTAATTTCCTTGTCGATGAGAGATAAGTTGAAGATGAGAATAAAAGATGATGAACCTAAATGATAGCCCAATGTGGTCTACTTAGCATGGGTGAGATTTATGGGGTCTTATCCATGCCTTGATTAAGTATGCTTTGAGGTTACTTATGAAGTGTTCCTCTCACATTATGATGATCTATGTATATTGACTATACTTATGACTATGTTGTTATCTCTTATACTTATGGCTTATGTCTTATGTTGACTAATGCTTATATTATGCTTATGATGATGTTTATGCTAGCTATCATATTTAGTACATTTTTGTACTAACGCATACTTTTCCTACATTTTTATCAAATGTAGGGTCCGGCGATATTGAGTTCCATCCCCGTGGCTAGGATCTTAGTAGAAGTAAGGAGTTGAAGTTTTGGTGAGTCCTCATAGTGTTCGAGGAGTTAGCCACCATGCTCTTATGTCTTTCTTTTTATGTTTAGACTATTGTATGGACTGCGTCCCTAAGATGTTCTTGTTCTAGATGGTTTGAGAGAAGTGTAATAGACTGCCGCTCATTTTATAAGAGACTTTGATCGTATGGAAAATGTTTTAAATTTCCGCATCATTTCTATTTATTTTATGTTATGATATGCTAAGTGGCTTGTACGAGGCCTTTCGGGGTCTTGTACATCTTGTTACATATATGGGGTACCCCTGGTCGTGACATTATGCTTGACCCCATATTTGCTCAACAATGAGGCAAATACCCGGTTGTAAAAATGAGATCCTCCATCACTGATGATAGCACGCGGGGCGCCAAATCGTGCAAAAATATATCGCTTTAAGAATTGGACCACACTTTTGCCCTCATTGTTGGGCAATGCTACAACTTCCACCCATTTGGAAACGTAATCAATCGCCAACAAAATATACTTGTTGCCAAAAGAACTCACAATTGGACCCATGAAATATATACCCCAAACATCAAACAACTCCACTTCTAAGATAGTGTTGAGAGGTAATTCATGCTTTCTTGATACCCCTCCTTGCTTTTGTCAAGGTATGCATTGTTTCACAATGTTCTGAGCGTCTCGGTATAGAGATAGCCAGTAGTAGCCACTTTGAAGCACTTTTGCTTTTGTTCACACCCCACTGTGATGTCCACCAACATGTGAGGTGTGACACACATTAAGAATGGCATTGACTTCTTCTTCCGGTACGCATCGACGAATGATATGGTCTACACATTCTCTAAACAAATATGGTTCATCCCAGAAGTACTTCTTTACATCAAACAAGAACCACTTACGCTGGTAGGAGATCAGATTCTCAGGCAGTACTTCACACACCACATGGTTAGCAAGATCAGCATACCAAGGGGTGTTGCTTTGGGTTATCCTAATCACTGTTTCATCTTGGAATTCAGCCACAATGTCCCTTTCTTTGGAGTCGGTCATATTGGTTTCTAACCGCGACAAATGATCTGCCACTTTATTTTCACACCCTTTTCGATCTTTTACTTCAAAATAAAACTCTTACAACGACAAGACCCACCTAATCAACCTCGGGTTAGCATCTTTCTTGGCCATTAAGTACTGCAACGCTCCATGATCAGTATGAACTATCACTTTAGTGCCCAACAAGTATGCCCTGAACTTTTCAAATGCATATACTACATCAAGTAGTTCTTGTTCAGTAACACTGTAGTTACATTGTGCTCCATTTAGCGACTTACTGGCGTAATAAATTGGATGAGAGATTTTGTTACGCTTTTTCCCTAACACGGCTCCTAGAGCGGTACCACTTGCATCACACATCACCTCAAATGGTTCGGACAAATCCGGGCTGATGATCACCGGGGTAGAGATTGGCTTTTCTTTCAAACACTCAAAAGCTTTTGAGCAAGCATCATCAAAAAGAAACTTCGCCTCTTTCTCCAATAGCTTGCACAATAAGTGTACAATTTTTGAGAAATCTTTGATGAATCTTCGATAGAACCCTGCATGACCCAAAAAACTCTGAATAGATTTTATACAGATAGGTGGTGGCAACTTCTCAATAACCTCGATCTTTGTTTTGTGTACCTCCAATCCCTTCTGTGACACCTTGTGACCAAGGACTATGCCTTCCTTGACCATGAAATGACATTTTTACCAATTGAGGACTAAGTTAGTTTCTACACACCTTTGAAGGACCTGCCCAAGATGAGCCAAACACTTCTCAAATGAATCACCTACAACTGAGAAATCATCCATGAAAACTTCCATTGAGTCTTCCACCATGTCAGCGAAAATAGAAAGCATGCACCGTTGGAATGTCGCTGGAGCATTGCACAATCCAAAAAACATCCTCTTGAAGGCAAAAGTCCCATAGGGACATGTGAAAGTGGTTTTCTCTTGGTCTTCGGGTGCAATAGATGTTGACACCCAATTTTGGACCTCCGCAATATAAATTAATTGTCGAGTTTCTTAGATTCCAAACGATTTGAGATAGTTAGCTTTTATAAAGTTCAAAATATTTTTCAAGTTATTTTTAATTAAATTTATTATTTTTATAATTTTTAATAAATATATATGTTTTGTATAATTTTTTATATAATTAGTATATTTTATAAATATGTGAAAATCGTCTCAAAAAGATTTTATCTTAATTAAATATTCAATTAAATTAATTTGGTTTAAAGTATGTATATAATTTTAAGTCATTTAGTTTAACTATTTTATTTCGTTAAGATTAAGAAGCTCTTAAATTAATTATATTAATTCGTCCTATTTGAATTCTAGCCGAATCTACTAAATTAACTCTTTTGGGTCACCTCTTTAATCCATTTGGCTAAATTGTTAATCAATTCTATTACAATTTTAGCCAATTCTAACCTTTTTCTTCAACCCATCTTAAGACCAAGATTTTGGGCCCTTTCACAACCCTCTAGCAGCCCATTCTCTCTCCAATTTCAAGCCCACTCCTTAGCCCCGACCCGGCCCAACTCTTCTCCAACAAAAGGACCCAGAAGATTCCCAGAAGAAACAAATGATCCAACGTTAACTCCCAGCTCCTTCCAAGCGGCGTCAACACGATAGACGGAAAGCGGCAACGTACGGAAACTACATGGCAAGTTCACGGAATACGCGTACATCCAGTACATCAGACGCCTTTGTCGTCTTCTCCCTTCGTCCTCGTTCTTGGTACTGTAGCAAACAGAAATTCATCCTTGTAGCGTGAGATGGAGACACGTAGCATCCCAAGGATGAGGCGATCGATCACAGGAATCCACCTCCTTTCTATCCGTTCCAAATCGTGAGATTCATTGGGGATATTCTTTTGTTTTAAATAGAATTCCGTTTTGGAATTCAAATTGGTGGGCCTGAAATTTTGTCGATTTCTCAGCCCTTTTCCCCCCATTTCGAGCCCTAGAAATCCCGTATATAAACTCCCCTATTCATCTTCATTTTAGGGGGCGGGAATGAACTGCCAATAGAGACGAAAATACGATAAAAATTGCTAGCTATATAGTAAAATATTCAAATACTTATAGGTCTTGAAATCACAGAGACTGAGAATACAGTGTTCACTTAGTCCTCTCGTTCGTTCCTTGTTCACGGGAGTTCATCGGAATCTTTGTTTGTGGTCTTGGAAGTGTGGAAGTCTCTGGTTGGTCCGTTGTTGTCTCAGTCACTGCTCATCAAGAGGTAAATAACTCTCAGCTCTTTTATTCATTCAGTTTCCAGTAGACGTTTGGATTTGAGTTGTGTTTTGTGTGGGCTTCGAGATGCTTTTACTTGATATGTTGTAGTCTAAGTGATATCTTTAGCTCTTGCCTTATTTCTCTCTGAAACTAGTAGTGTGTATTTCGTTTTCGAGGTGATTTAATGCCTATTTGAATCTGTTTTATCTGGTCTTAGTTTTCTCTAGCTCGTGGCTGTGGCTCGCACGACTATGACTGTCAAACTTGACACTTGATTGCTATTCAGTTAAGTTATGTGCAAATAGTCTTGGTCACTGTGTGTTTAAATGCATGAAGTCTTGTCTTAGTGTTCTTCCAAAGTGGCTCATACATGCTGAAATTTTTATGTTTAGATTAATTTCAGTAGCTTAAAATTTTGATTTCGTTCTCTTTATTTCCTTCATTATTCGCTCCTAGAAAGGTTAAAAGAATTGGGTTTGTTGTCTACAAAAAATATTTTTTAGTCCACATTGTGATTCTTTCCCTTTTCCTTGCAATTGTGTTCAAAATATCTTTATGAATGTCATACTTAGGAGTTTTGTTTCTTCTGCTTCTCGTGGTCCCTTCACTGCTTATCATTCATATTCAAAGAATAATAAGTCTTCATCAATTTCCCTTCAAATTACTGTTCAAGTGTTGTTTTATTAATGATGCCTGGTAGGTGTTAGTATTTTTCATCACTTCATTTCCATCCTTAAATGCTAATCTCTTTATTTTACTTTATGTTTTGCATGTGAAACTCCATCCGAGTCCATTTTGGACTCCACTCTTGTATTTCCTTGAGTCGTTTTGAGTCATACTCATATTTGCGGTGAAGGAGAAGCTGAAATAGGCTCGAAAAGTCCGAAAACGGATGGTATACCTGCTATATACAACAGTATACACTGGTATACAGAATTATACACTGTTATACAGGTTGAGTGCAGCAAATACGTGGCCAAAAATGGAAGTACAGGTTGTAAAAGTTGAAGTAGGCTGTATACTTTCGATATACAGCCCAATATACATGAAAAGGGGCCGAAATATGTGTCGTATACAGTCATATACGTTCGATGTATACACAGAATTCAAGTGTGAAAAGGAGGTGAAAATGGGCCAAAGCCCCAAATTTTGTTTGGCACAGCAGGTCCAGGAGAGATTGGGCCCAAAAGCCCAATGGATAGCAGCTGATTCTGATTTAAGTGGGCCAAAACCCATGACTTTGATAATTTTAGTATTAGGACAGGATTTGGGCCCATCAGAATTGGAAATTTGGGCAAAATGGCCAAAGTTTAATATTTCTTCCTTTATATTGTTTATTTATTTATTGTTTAACTAACCTTTTATTTGAATGGGTTTTTATTTAATTAAATTTCCAAAAGATAGTCATTTCTTCTTTTTATGTTCAAATTGAAATATTTATATTTTATTTATTATTTAGTTTTATTTTATTTAGTTGTCTTGTAACACATGACTTACTTTTCCCTAAAATTTCCTTAGGTTTATCTCCTTCAAAAAATAAAAAATGGATTTTTATTACTCAATTAATTTTCAAAATTAGTCAAATATTTTAGTCAAGTCGTTGGTCAATCGAATGTTAGTGGACATTTCGAATGCTTAAACCCTTCTCGAAATGTAAATTGAACTTCGAACCCTCTTTGGATTTCAAATGATTTTTAATCTGTTTAAATCTTTTGAAAATCTTAAGTTTTCTTAATTTCTTTCAAAAAATTAAGTGGCGATTCTCTCTTGAAAAATCGATTTTTCTTCAAAGCTAAGTTAAATTGATTTTTTTTTTCAAAAAAAAATCAATCTCTTTTTTCATAAAACAGAAATGACGACTCTGCTGGGGAATTTTAATTAAGTTCTAACCATAATGATTTGACTATTTGACTATCTGTTGTTAACTATTGAACTATTTTATCTATGATTTCTCTGTTTAAATTGCTATAAATTGTCATCGCATTCATGGCATTTTCTGATATATGTATAGTATATTAAAGAACGGTTTCTGTGTAATGGCAGCCGGACTTTTTATACTCAACCCTTTCTCGGAATGATCGGCATTTTATTGGTACGTTAGGCATCCAATGGGTGTCGTGAGTTCCAGCCTAAGTTGTCCGCTTGGGTTCCCGGTCTTTCAAAAGCCACTCGTAGTCAACTAGGGTATAGCGAAACCAAATCCCAAATTTAGCGCATTTTGAACTAAGTCGACCCAACACCCAAGGCGTGTTGGGCCCATTAGAGGCCCACCTTGTGTCTATTTGGCCCATGGGTCAATAAAAGAGAATCATGCTTTTGTGTTAATTGAAGGATGTATATGTCATTTTAAACAAATCAATTATCTAATGGGGTGGGGGTAACTTAGCTTTTTCTCTTTTTCTTGAAGGATGAATTTAATGTATGAGCCCTTGAGGACCCGAATGGTGACCATACCCAATCCTTACCTCCAAGTTTGGTGGAAGTTTATGAATAATGAAGACAAGAAAAAGGTTTAAAGACATATAGGCCATCTCCCGTCACTAATGGAAATGGATCTCTGGCCCTATTTGATTGGAACAATGGTGCAATTTTGGGACAGCGATAACATGGTATTCCGATTCGGAGAAGTAGAAATGACTCCAACTATCGAGGAAGTTCTTGCAAGTTATGAGAGTGTTAGCATGTGCAAAAAGAGGAAGCGTAAACCCGATACTGATCTCCTTTTTCCAAAAATATGGGATTTTGATAAAATTAAAGAAGAACTTTGACTTGTCAAAGCCGAATCGATGGACAAACTTCCCGGGGCAAACATTCCACTTCGAAAGCTTTATTATCGATTTGGATGTGCAAGAGATTTCGAAAAGTTCAAAGAAGAATTTGTCTCGGAGGAAAAATGGAAGGAAACACGTCCTCTTGCTTTTGCGATATGCCTACTTGAGACAATGGTATTTCCCCAAGGACCAAACTACACTATCCATCCAAGTGTAGTAATGGTCGCTCATGCTATATTTAATGGAGTAGGCTACGGGTCAGCGGTCAAGCACTACAATTTGGCGCCCATGATTCTTGCTGACATTTACAGAGCATTGGATAGGTGTAAAAGCGGCAAACGTTTCTTTCAAGGGTGCAATCTGATACTTCAGTGGTGGATGATGAGACATTTGCTCAAAGCCCATGATCCAGAAGAACTAGATCCGCTAAGACGACCAAACGAACTTGGAGGCCACGATTGGTGGGTGTATCTTAACCATTTCAACAGAATTGGAGGTCAAGAATTTTGGTATCCAAGACTTCAGGGGTTAAGAGAAGAAAATGTGCAGTGGCCGATCGAAAGTCTGGTGGTAAAAAAAACAAATGGTGATTCGAAGCGAAAAGAACCCATACTTGATATTTACCGGATTGAGAGGAACTCAACCGTATGCTCCAGCTCGAGTCCTTAGACAACTAGGAGGAAAACAAGAGCTTCCCCAAACACCAGACGTGAGGAGATTTGCGATGGATCACGAAAATGGCGAAGTCTCTTTTACTAGAAAGATACTTCAAGCATGGAAAGCTCGAAGGGTGTTGGGTGAGCCGGTCCCGAATAGATTTGTACCCGAATGTTCTGAGGAGTACAAAGAATGGTTAAAGAAGAACCTCGCCGGAACCATTGAGCCTGGTCCAAGTGTCCCTCATATTATTGCAGATGTGGGTGCTAAGCATCAAGTTTGACTCCATCGACTTCAAGAGAAGTATGAGAAGAATGAGTTGGATCATCAACGCCGACATTCAGAAGACGCCGAAGTCATAGACCAGCTGAAGCAAGAGCTGCGAAGAGCAAGACAATGCATGTCTGAATTAGATGATAACATGAAGCAACAAATCCAGTCTGTAGAGAGATTCAGGTATCAGGAAGGGGCTCAGCTAGCGAGAGATCACCTGTGGGCGAACAGATACACTATATGGGAAGAAGTCACCTTCACCAAGAGGAACAGACTTGGCGAAGGACCAGAAGCAGCTTGAAGTTCTTTATCATCCCCTGCGCGGGACTTCTTTTATTTGTACTTTGTTTTGTAATGTACTTTCTGAGCTTATTTCCCCTATTTTGACATTTTCGAATGTTATTAATGATATATTTTGGGGATAATGAATTGGCTTAAAAAGACATATACATCCTTCAAATCGTTAGGCCTACCCTTGGAACAAAAGGGTCACATATCTGTTTAGGACGCGATATTTGTTTGTTTACTTGTGTGCTTTAACTGTTTATATGTTGCTTTGAATGAGGACATTTTAGCCCACTCCTTTTTGAAAAAATTCCGAAAATCTATACAATACCAAATACAAGTCACTACCAAAGTGTTCGACCAAAATTACTCGAGTCTTGAGTTTCTCAACCAAAACTGAATCCCACTACCAAATCCTAAGACATTACTCTATCATCTCAGGAAAGGTTGCATCACCGCTAAGATGGAAAATTCTAGAATATCGAAGTGGAGTTAACTGACGAGGAATTGAGGATAAACCGGGAGATCCAAGAAGTAGAAGAAAGAGGAATAGAACTAGAATTCACCACCGTAGTCGCACTAGCCAAAAGTGCCGCATTAGACGTGGAGATGGAAACTAAGAAGGTAAAATTAGCTATCATGGACGAAGAGATAATTTCTATGCGGAAGAAAGACGAGGATATAACCCTGGAGCTTCAAAGGCTGCGCGGAAAATACTCTTTCCTCAATCAAGAGGTCAATGTCACCAGTACCGAAGACACTCAACCTGAAGCTGCTGAAGAAGAAGCCTTGATAAAGACACAATTTTTGTTTTGGGAGTTTCATCGCCTGTTTTCAGTTTCTTTGTAAAAAAAAAATGAATGAACAAAAACCAAATCCCTTTATATTCGAACTACGTAAGGACAAAATTCTCCTTTAGAGATACGTGGGCAGCCTTTCAAAGCCCGGCCCCTATCTTTTTAAAATTTTCTTTTCCCCCTTTCATTCTACAAGGAAACACGAAATTCATATCAACAGATGCCAGGAGATACAGCGAGAAGACCTTAGCTCAATGCAATTCAACCTTCCTGGGTTGCTAGTCTCAAAATAAAATGAGTAACTTCCTCCTTATTCAAAAATCAGTCCCCGTTATTCGTGGGTTAACATGTCCTCAAACGAAGCAACTCTTATGTGTTTATATGCCTTCAATGTGATATTCTGCACCGTTTGTCACAAATCAAAACTAACAAATCTTCCTTTGAGTTGTTTTTCTTCTACATGTACATAGAACTGGTCTGTGTCGATAAGCTGGCTGATCATCCTTACTTCACAAGATCTAAGGCTCCTAAAGATCCCTTCCTCGACCAAAGCTCACAGAAAGGAAAAGCAGTAATGGGTGATAACAATGAAGAGATTGGCCTAACTGACGTCGTCGTGGCTCAGCCCGTTATCGCTGATCAGAGTGAATTAATTATGCAGTTGATGCAGCAAATCACTGAAATGAGGGTCAAAATGCAGAGAATGTAAGATTTGCCTAATCCGATTTTTTCTTTCAATGCTCCAGCAGACGGAAGGCCCCCCCCCCTCTACTTTCCTCCTTCAAACGCGGAATAGGCTCAAAACCACCCTTCAGTCCTACTCAAAATCCCCCCATCATTGATCTAACCACCTCAAACCCCCATCACGCCTCCGCTTCCCACCAAGTGCCACCTCACCCTCAGAATACCAATCTTCATACCTTCCCTCCTCCTCAAAATGCCAACCCACAAGCTCGCCCTCCCCCGCAAAACCAGAATGTCAATAATCCGCAAACTTCCCCCCATCACCAAATTCAGCACACCAACCCCCAAACTTTCCCCCAAAACTACCAGGCCATCAAAATGCCCAGAATCCCTCCATCGCTCCACCCCTGCCTCAAAAAAACACTTTCCAAATCCCAATTCCAAATGAGCTTTATGCCAACTGTTCCGAACTTGATCATTACGAGGAACAAGAAAAAGAGTGGAGGGCTAAAGAAGAGTCGTCCAAACAGAATATGAAATAGGAGATCATGAAAGCCATGAAGGAGTTGCATTATACTCCAGAAGTCACCAGGTTCAGTTACGAAGATTTGTGCATCCATCCAAGCTTGGACCTTCCGGAAGGGTTCAAAGTGCCGAAGTTCGACACTTTTGGAGGAACCAGAAACCCATTGGATCATCTGAGAGCTTATTGTGACCAACTCGTAGGAGTTGGCAGGAATGAAGCCTTGTTAATGCGGCTCTTTAGCCGAAGTTTAAGGGAAGAAGTGTTGGAATGGTTTACCTCTCATGAGACAAAACAGTGGTCTAGCTGGAATGCACTAGCTAAGGATTTCTTCGAACGGTTCGCCTATAATGTGGAGATCATTCCTGATCGATATTCCTTGGAGAAGATGAAGCAGAAATCGACTGAAAGCTACAGAGAATTTGCGTATAGATGGAGAAAGGAAGCAGCTAGGGTTCGGCCTCCTATGTCTGAGAAAGAAATTGTTGAAGTATTTGTGCGGGTTCAAGAGCCCGAGTATTATGATAGGATCATGTTGCTCGTTGGAGCAAAGTTTGCCGAGATAGTCAAGGTGGGTGAGACTATCGAAGACGAATTAAGAACCGGAAAGATTTCCCGTGTTGCTGCCTCACCCGAATCCTCGGGGCTGTTGAAGAAGAAGAGAGAAGACTTGTCTTCTATTTCTTATGCGTCTGACGGAAAGAGATCCTCAAGAAAATCCTCATCGTACCAAGGTCATTCTCGACCTTCGCAGAGTTCATACCCGGCTTGTTATGTACAGGCTGATTGCCAAACCTTTCCCCCCAATTACCAAAATGATCCCCCTCCTGTTTACCAAACCCCTCCCCCCGTTTACCAAACTCCGCCTCTAGTATAACAAACCCCACCTCCTCATTACCGAAATGCTGCCCCAAACTGTGCAAATGTCCAGACAAACTACCAAGCTCCTCCCCTAGTATATCAAACCCCACCTCCATATTACCAAAATAACCCTTCAAACTACCAAGCTCCACAGCCAAATTGCCCAACCAGTTCCTACCCAAGGTATCAAGCCCCCCGCCAAAACGCCCCAAATTATCATCAAATGTCTCCCCCTCAACTAGGCAATTACGATCCTCGTCCAAGATTTTAGAAGAAGCCCGCTAGAAATTTCACCCCAATCATTGAAAGCCGAACAAAACTATTCGAACGATTGACTGCGACAGGTTTTATCCATCCTGTGGGGCCCAAGCCTGTTGACACCAGCTCTATTTCTTACAGACCTGATCAAAGATGTGCATATCATTCAAATAGTATTGGGCATGACACTAAAGATTATATTAATCTGAAACACAAGATTCAGGACTTAATCGATCAGAGAGTGTTCACTCTTCAGACGGCTGCACCCAACGTCAATATTAATCCTCTTCCAAACCATGGAGGCGTCAATATCGACATGATAGAGACAGATGAGGAGTGGTGCATGACAAAGGAAATTGTCTCGGTTGGGCCAAATGACCTCGAGAAATTTGTGGCTTCGTTGTCCAGTAAGGATAAGAAGGAATTTATAATTATGACACCTCAGAAGGCTGTTGCCTTGGTGCCAAGAGAAATTGCCCCTCGAGAGAAGTTTGTGATTGAAGCGGCCGTTACTCAAGGCATGACTAGATCCGGTAGATGTTATACACCGGAAGAATTGGCCCAAGGAGGGCAGAGGAGGGATCAGTCTAAAAGGCCAATCAGCGAGGCCGAGGCGGAAGAGTTCTGGAGGAAAATGCAACCGAAGGATTATTCAATTGTGAAGTATCTAGAGAAAACTGCGGGTCAGATTTCTGTGTGGGCCCTACTGATGAGCTCACAGCTGCATAGGCAAGCTTTGATGAAGGCTTTGTATGACATTTATGTGCCCGTGGGCACTAACAGTGATAATTTGGCAGCCATGATAAGCCAAGTCATTCGAGGACACCGCATCAGTTTTTGTGACGAAGAGCTACCCTTTAAAGGCATGATGCACAACAAGGCTCTGCACGTCACCATTAAATGTCGAGATAAGATCATAAATCGTGTTTTGGTCGATAATGGGTCTGGTCTCAATATTTGCCCACTTTCGACTCTCAAGCAACTAAACTTCGACTTGGGAAAGGTTCACCAGAACCAAGTCAATGTGAGAGCTTTCGATGGAGAGAAAAGAGATACGCTGGGGGCAGTAAATTTTGAAATTGAGGTGGTTCCTGCAGAATTTAGTGTGGAATTTCAAGTGTTGGATATCAACACTAGTTACAACTTGCTCTTGGGAAGACCATGGATTCATATGGCCGGGGCCGTGCCATCCACCCTGCATCAGTTGATGAAGTTCATCTGGAAAGACTGCGAATTGGTCATTTATGGTGAAGGAAGTCATACCAACGGATATGCACCGATTGTTGATGAGGTCTCCCGAGGTTGTGATTTCTACACGGTGGAGCTGGTAAATACCATCGGTGATGATTTGGCTCCTCAACCTCATATGCCTTATGTGTACAAGATGATAGCTACCGTCATGCTCCAGAGCAGTTTCGAACTAGGTTTCGGATTGGGGAAGCATTTTCAAGCAATTGTCGAGCCTATTCAAATTCCCGCCAGAGGAGCAAAGTTTGGTTTGGGGTATGTCCCCACAGATGGCGATGAAGCAGAGGTGGTGAACAAGAGTGTTGATCGAGTATTGGCCAGGCCGATACCTCATTTGTACCAATCATTCCCAGTGCGGGAATATGTCGATGATGGCAATTTTGGGGAAGGACTCTGGGCCCTTTTTGAGGAAGTTGATGCAATTGTCGAGGAAGAGGCTGGGACACCAGACATCCGTGATGCTGAGCCGGAGGAGCAATTGTCCAACTGGACCTCCACGCCACTCCTGATTCCTCGCTCATCTTGAAAACGTTTATATGCTTCTTATACCAGGAATTAAGGCCATGAGTAGCATCATTGCACTCAAAAATTCTCAACAAGGTGAAATCCGTAATGAACATACAAGAGTGTTCGGAGATAGAATAAATGAAACCTCAAAGAGAACGATATTATGGTTTTCCAGCAACCAAAATACTTGGAGGAAGTAATCTGCATCATATTTTTAGATATGATAATACGCTACCCGGAGAGTCATTTGTATCGTATTGTCGAATGATATGATACCACTACTCTGAGGGTCATTTATATTGTATTGTCAAATAGGACGATACTGCCATCCAGAAGAAACCCAGAAGATCACCTATGTTGCTTGGTGAAACATTATCTTCGTTCGGTATTGGGGAGACATCATCACTATCTTCGCGCATCACAAAGAAGTCATAATTTGCTGCAGTTCTCAAGGGAGTTTTATCTTCATGCATCGTGGGAAAAAGATCCATGCATCGCAGAAAGAAGATTCATGCATCGCGAAAAAGATTCATGCATCGCGAGAAAGGTTCATCCATCGTGGGAAAAAGATCCATGCATCGAAGAAAGAAGATTCATGCATCGCGGAAAAGATTCATGCATCGCGGGATAAAGATTCATGCATCGCAGAAAGAAGATTCATGCATCGCGGGAAAAAGATCCATCCATCGCAGAAAGAAGATTCATGCATCGCGGAAAAGATTCCTGCATCGCGAGAAAGGTTCATGCATCGCGGGAAAAAGATTCATGCATCGCAGAAAGAAGATCCATGCATCGCAGAAAGAAGATTCATGCATCGCGGGAAAAAGATTCATGCATCGCGGAAAAGATTCATGCATCGCGGGAAAGAAGTCATGCATCGCAGGAAACGATTCATGCATCGCAGGAAAAATATTCATGCATCACGAAAAGTCACCATCAGCTACGATTTTCAAGGAAGCATCACCTGTATTTTTTAAGGAACCATTATTCTCATGCATCACGAAAAAAAAACTCTTACATCGCGGAAAAGTCATCTGCTACGGTTCCCAAGGAAGCACCATCTTCATGCATCGTGAGGAAAATTTTCATGCATCGCGAGAAAAATCAACATCGGCTGCATTTCTCAAGAAAATAATAAATTCGTTCATCACGAGAGAATCATCATCACTATTTTCGTTGCAAGAATGACATCAAAAGAACCATAAAAAAAAAAGACGTCAAGAGAACTATCAACATATTACACCAGCCTATTTTAATTATTTCGACATCAAAAGAAGAGTACATTGAAGATTATATTACAAATATGAAATACGAGCTTTATTTTCTTTACGTCAAACTGGAGGAAGCTGACGTCGAATGTTCAAGGAGAGCAATTAAATGTCAATACGGTAAAAGACACTATCTCCCATTTGAATTATATTTTTATGCTAATGAGTTTTATCTCAATCTTTGTGGAGAGCATCCGAAAGGATGAATTCTCAAAACAAACCACAGGTGCGGACGACATAAAAAAGGATGCAGCACAACGTGGAACTTTTTCTTAGCAGCGAACTGGGACATAGTCCGAAGAGGAGTATCAAACTCATAGGACGCGAGCTGAGGATAGACTTCCACCACAATCAAACCACACCCCTATCAGAAGGCATGTGGGTTTTTCTTTGGGTTTATCATTTTAGTTTTGCATCCAGAAATTTTAGTGTCCACCGGAGGCAGCTTTCCAATCCGAGTGACAATGCACCAAGAGCTTTGGAAATTATGTCCGTATAAATTCTTAATTATGGGTGTGAAGGGCACCACATTCATGGCTAAGAGGTTGCAAGCCTTTTTTTTCACACTCCACTTATTTGTCACTCTTCCAGAACCAAAGGATATCTTACCATACTAGGTTTTCTTTTCAACTAATAGAGTCGAACTACATGCAGCCTGATTCCTAATGTTTAAGGATATGTAGGCGGGATCAATGTTGAAAACTCGGTTGTACTCTGACATTCTCTCTTAAATCTTATTCCTGAGCATTCCGATCTCTTCATAATTTGATACCGGAATAGCTTTTGAATTCTTCTAAAATCGCGCGTGAAATCAAGTGTATCGAACTAAAAGTGGCCTGAATTCTCATATAGCCGGAGATATGTAGGAAACCCAATGTCGGGGTTCGGCCATAATTCCTAAAGTCCGTACCAAAATCCCTTTCTGAAAGGATGAAGATGTGGTCGGTCAAAATTAGATTCGTCGATTTCATTTTCCTTGAATTTCTTTCATCAATCCAAGTCCAACGAGGGACAGTTGTTGACACCCAATTTTGGACCTCCACAATATAAATTAATCGTCGAGTTTCTTGGATTCCAAACGATTTGAGATAGTTAGCTTTTATAAAGTTCAAAATATTTTTCAATTTATTTATAATTAAATTATTATTTTTATAATTTTTAAGAAATATATATGTTTTATATAATTTTTTATATAATTAGTATATTTTATAAATATTTGAAAATCGTCTCAAAAAGATTTTATCTTAATTAAATATTCAATTAAATTAATTTGGTTTAAAGTATGTATACAATTTTAAGTCATTTAGTTTAACTATTTTATTTCGTTAAGATTAAGAAGCTCTTAAATTAATTATATTAATTCGTCCTATTTGAATTCTAGCCGAATCTACTAAATTACCTCTTTTGTGTCACCTCTTTAATCCGTTTGGCTAAATTGTTAATCAATTCTATTATAATTTTAGCCAAATCTGACCTTTTTCTTCAACCCATCTTAAGACCAAGATTTTGGGCCCTTTCACAACCCTCTAGCAGCCCATTCTCTCTCCAATTTCCAGCCCACTCCTTAGCCCCGACCCGGCCCAACTCTTCTCCAACAAAAGGACCAAGAAGATTCCCAGAAGAAACGAATGATCCAATGTTAACTCCCAGCTCCTTCCAAGCGGCGTCAACATGATAGACGGAAAGCGGCAACGTACGGAAACTACATGGCAAGTTCACGGAATACGCGTACATCCAGTACATCAGACGCCTTTGTCGTCTTCTCCCTTCATCCTCGTCCTTGGTAATGTAGAAAAGAAAAAAATGTCCTTGTAGCGTGAGATGGAGACACATAGCATCCCAAGGACGAGGAGATCTATCACAGGCATCCACCTCTTTTCTATCCATTCCAAATCGTGAGAATCATTAGGGATATTCTTATTTTTTAAATAAAATTCCATTTTGGAATTCAAATTGGTGGGCCTGAAATTTTGTCGATTTCTAAGCCCTTTTTCCCCCATTCCGAGCCCTAGAAATCCCCTATATAAACTCCCCTTTTCATCTTCATTTGAGGGGGGCGGGAATGAGCTGCCATTAGAGACGAAAATATGATACAAATTGCTAGCTATATAGTCAAATATTCAAATACTTATAGGTCTCGAAATCACAGAGACTGAGAATACAGATTTCGCTTAGTCCTCTCGTTCGTTCCTTGTTCACGGGAGTTCATCGGAATCTTTGTTTGTGGTTTTGGAAATGTGGAAGTCTCTGGTTGGTTCGTTGTTGTCTCAGTCGCTGCTCATCAAGAGGTAAATAACTCTCAGCTCTTTTATTCATTCAATTTCCAGTAGACGTTTGGATTTGAGTTGTGTTTTGTGTGGGCTTCGAGATGCTTTTACTTAATATGTTGTAGTCTAAGTGATATCTTTAGCTCTCGCCTTATTTCTCTCTGAAACTGGTAGTGTGTATTTCATTTTCGAGGTGATTTAATGCCTGTTTGAATCTGTTTTATCTGTTCTTAGTTCTCTCGAGCTCGTGGTTGTGGCTCGCACGACTATGACTGTCAAACTTGACACTTGATTGCTATTCACTTAAGTTATGTGCAAATAGTCTTGGTCACTGTGTGTTTAAATGCATGAAGTCTTGTCTTAGTGTTCTTTCAAAGTGGCTCATACATGCTGAAATTTTTATGTTTAGATTAATTTCAGTAGCTTAAAATTTTGAATTCGTTCTCTTTATTTCCTTCATTATTCGCTCCTAGAAAGGTTAAAAGAATTGGGTTTGTTGTCTACAAAAAATATTTTTTAGTCCACATTGTGATTCTTTCCCTTTTTCTTGCAATTGTGTTCAAAGTATCTTTATGAATGTCACACTTAGGAGTTTTGTTTTTTCTGCTTCTCGTGGTCCCTTCACTGCTTATCATTCATATTCAAAGAATAATAAGTCTTCATCAATTTCCCTTCAAATTACTATTCAAGTGTTGTTTTATTAATGATGCCTGGTAGGTGTTAGTATTTTTCATCACTTCATTTCCATCGTTAAATGCTAATCTCTTTATTTTACTTTATGTTTTGCATGTGAAACACCATCCGAGTCCATTTTGGACTCCACTCTTGCATTTCCTTGAGTCGTTTTGAGTCATACTCATATTTTTGGTGAAGGAGAAGCTTAAATAGACCCCGGAAAGTCCAAAAATGGATGGTATACCTGCTATATACAACAGTATACACTGGTATACAGAATTATACACTGTTATATAGGTTGAGTGCAGCAAATACGTGACCAAAAATGGAAGTACAGGTTGTAAAAGTTGAAGTAGGCTGTATACTTTCGATATAAAGCCCGATATACATGAAAAGGGGCCGAAATATGCGTCTTATACAATCATATACATTTGATGTATACACATAATTCAAGTGTGAAAAGGAGGTGAAAATGGGCCAAAGCCCCAATTTTGTTTGGCACAGCAGGTCCAGGAGAGATTGGGCCCAAAAGCCCAATGGATAGCAACTGATTCTGATTTAAGTGGGCCAAAACCCATGACTTTGATAATTTTAGTATTAGGACAGGATTTGGACCCATTAGAATTGGAAATTTAGGCAAAATGGCCCAAGTTCAATATTTCTTCCTTTATATTGTTTATTTATTTGTTGTATTAACTAACCTTTTATTTGAATTGGTTTTTATTTAATTAAATTTCCAAAAGATAGTCATTTCTTCTTTTTATGTTCAAATTGAAATATTTATATTTTATTTATTACTTAGTTTTATTTTATTTAGTTGTCTTGCAACACATGAGTTACTTTTCCCTAAAATTTCCTTAGGTTTATCTCCTTCAAAAAATAAAAAATGTATTTTTATTACTCAATTAATTTTCAAAATTAGTCAAATATTTTAGTCAAGTCGTTGGTCAATCGCATGTTAGCGGACATTTCAAATGCTTAAACCCTTCTCGAAATGTAAATTGAACTTCGAACCCTCTTTGGATTTCAAATGACTTTTAACCTGTTTAAATCTTTTGAAAATATTAAGTTTTCTTAATTTCTTTCAAAAAATTAAGTGGCGACTCTCTCTTGAAAAATTGATTTTTCTTCAAAACTAAGTTAAATTAATTTTTTTTTCGTAAAAAAGTCATTCTCTTTTTTCATAAAACAATAGAGATTTGTTTGTCCCCGGAGTAGCCATCCAAGAAACAGTACCATCCACGCCCAGCAAGTCTATCAAGCATTTGATCCATAAACGGCATTGGAAAATGATCTTTCTTGGTCCAAGAATTTAGCTTTTGGTAGTCCATGCATACTCTCCAACCGGTGACCGGCCTCATGTGTACAAGTTCTCCTTTCTCATTCGGACCACCGTGATGCCTCCTTTCTTGGGTACACATCCGCTATAGGGTACACCACGCCTGCGTCTAGCCATTTAATGATCTCTTTCTTCACCACCTCTTGCATAGGTGTGTTTAGTCTTCTTTGATGCTCAACACTTGGTTTGCATTCACTATCCAATTTGATTTTGTGAGTGCAAATCCGGGTGGAATACCTACAATATCAGCAATTGTCGATCCTATTTCCTTGATGTAACGTTTCAACACATCAAGAAGCAATTTCACTTTCCACTCAAGCAAGTCCGTTGCAATGATAACAAGAAAGGTATTATTCGCCTCTAAGAATACATATCGAAGATTAGCAGGGAGCAATTTCAACTCAAGCTTTGGAGGTTCCTCCGTGGATGGTTTAGCAGGATGACTCTCTCGATTCGTTAGATCAATGTCTAGCTTCAATGGGTTTATTGAGTACTCACCTAGTCCCGATAGAGAAGCTACCACTTCATCATACCCATGAACTTTGGTCTCATCATAATTCGAAAGAACAGCCTCAAGAGGTTCACCCATACACATCATTTCACTCATACTAGCCACTACTTCATCAATCACATCAATCATTGAAATTACATGAATGACACTAGGTTGCTTTATTGATTTGCACACATTAAAGGTGAACTCCTCTTCATTTACCCGAAACTTCAACTCACCACTTTCAACATCCACTAGAGTTCTTCCGGTTGCCAGAAATGGTGTACCAAAAATAATATGAACTTCCGTATCAATTTAACAATCTAGAATAACCAAATCAGCCTGAAAGATAAATCGATCAACCTTCACCAATATGTCATAAAGTATCCCAACGGGGTGTTTGATCGAACGGTCCGCCATAAGAAGCCCCATTGTTGTGGATTTCGGTTCACCCAGCCCATGTTGTTTGAAGATTGCATATGGCATCAAGTTTATACTCGCCCCCAAATCACATAATGCTTTGGCAAACTGAAGCATACCAATGGTACATGGGATAGTGAATGCCCCCGGATCCTCTTTCTTTGTAATCACATCGCTAGTCATAATGGCATTACAATTATGAGAAACTTCAATTGTTTCGAAGTCCATGCTTCTCTTCTTAGTGACCAACTCCTTCATGAATTTTGCATATCCCGGCATCTCCAATAATGCTTCCACTAAGGGAAGGTTTATAGAAAGTGTCTTGAACACGGATAGGAATTTCTTGAACTTTTCATCTTCATTTCTCTTTTTGAGACGTTGAGGGAATGGGGGATTTATTTTGGGAAGAGGTTGCACTAGTTTTGGAGATGATGTAGCCCTTTCTTTAGCTTTTTGCAACACTTCAGTACTTTGCTTTTGAATCTCTTCCTCCTCTTTGAGCATATCATTTTCTGGTGCTTGAACCGACCTCTTTTCCTCAACGATGTCTTTTTCTTCTTCATAAGAGTTTGTCCCATCATTAACCTTCACATTACCAACTGCTATCTTCCCACTTTGAGTCACCACTGCCAAATCTTTGTCATTATCAGTCCTCAAACTTGTTGCACACTCATCTTCACTCCTTCCAAAAAGCATGGGTTCTAATTGTGCTGAAAATTAACTCATTTGACCTTCAAGTTGCTTGATTGCATCCGTGTGAGAATTTACCTTCTTATTCAACGATGAGAAATGAACTTTCATCTCCTTAATAATGTCATCATATCCTTCAACCTTATCTAGGATACGCGACTACAGTTCATCAACTCGTAAGCTTCCCGAACTACCCTTAGATCTTGGGCTGTCACTTGATTGCTTGTGGTACTCTTCATGACTATCTTCTCTCTTCCAAGGGTCATTTTGTTCAGTCAAATCTTGATTGTATCGCCTCTGCTCTTCTTCATTATGTGAGTTCCGACCTTGAATCCCACCCAACTTTAAATAGCTCGGGTGAGAACCCTCCTCAAGTCTAAACACTCCTTTTACATCTTTGTGTTCACCAACGCTCTCTAGCACTTGTTTTCTCAATAACTCCATTTGGGACATCATTTTGCTAATATTCTCATCCCGCTCTTTCTCCTTATCAAGTTTCTCCCTTGTCATCTTAAAATTTAAGGGAGACACTTGGTCCTCTTGAGTATACCATGCCCAATTTATCTTTGTCATTTCATCAAGAAGGGACGAAGCTACTTCAAATGGTTGTAACATTATCCCTCCTCGGGCCAGCTGGTCAGCTACTCCTTTTTTTACTGACTCTAAACTCCGGTAAAACTATTGAAGTATCACATTACTCGAAAGCCCATGAGTAGGACACTGTAGTAGAAACTTTTGAAATCTCAGCCAAGTTTCATGAATCGGTTCATTGGAATTACCCGCAATTTCACCATTTTTGAGGGTGGAAAGAATTTTATGTAGAATGCCTCGGTAAGATCTTCCCATGACGTAATGGAGTCCCTTGGTAGACCTGCTAACCACTTGGTTGCCTCTCCCATCAAGGAGAAAGGGAACAACCGGAGCCGAACTGATTCTTGCGAAATATTCTTGAGCGAGAACGGAGTACATATATCCACAAAATTCCAAATATGGTCATGGGGTTCTCATGATCCAGCCCTCCAAATACACCCTTAGCTTGCAAGAGTTGCAACATCGTGTTTGTCACATGGAATTCATCATGACCCACAACCAGAGGTAAGTGAATAGCACTTACGCTCCCTAATTGAGATTCATTGGCATGATTGAAGTCACCAACATCATCTTGGTGATCAAGTTAGTTCACGGTGGTTCCATTTGCACTCATCTTGTCACCTGATCACAAACAGCTCACAACACAAGGTAAGTCGATTCAACTACAACACAAAAAGATCACAATTCAAACTTCAATAAGAGAATTCTAAACACCACTCCCCGGAAGCGGCGCCCTTTTGATTAACGCTCAACTACACCTCATCCAATACTAGGTGTAGACAATCATAATCTAGTATAAAACCTAACAAATGAGTTGGGGTCGAACCCACAAGGAGCGGTACAAGTTCGAATTCAACTATGAAGTTATAAAAGTGGTTTAATCGGTTATAGGAATATAAATTATCGATTCAATAAGATAAGTAAAAGGGGTGACATGAATGTCAGAAAGGGGGGTAGGTATATCAACTAGCAACTAAAGCAATTACGAACAATAGTGGAGTAATCAAGTAATTAAGGGGTACTTGAGAGTGTGACCGAATAATTGTCAATTTCTCTAAATGGGTGATCAGTAATTACTAAAGTTTGCTAAATCTTAGTGGGTAGGCTAGAGTTTAGATACAATAGCTTTCTCTCGGACACCTATTACGATTCAAACGAGTTCTCTCGAACCTCAACAAGCTTAACACTATAAACAGCCCAAAACCTCACTTTATCTACTCTCTCGAGCTAGGTAGAATTCAGCTTAGAATTCACTCTCTCCATTTGAACCCACAACAACCCAATCAGTACAAATGCTGATTTATAACCTTGACTTTACAACTCTCTCTCAAGCAAGCATAAAATACTAAAATTAGAATTCAAATCAACATTCCAATTCATAAATTGAACCTCAGCTATAAATCAAACCCACTTCAAAGCAGCAATAAAATCAATAATCCCTAACACCCACAAACTAAATTAGACAATTAGTCACATGATCACACCCCCAAGAATGTGGGGTTTTAGCTACACATCACAAAAATAAGAAATCAATACTGATTACATTCTCCATATCTGGGTATTAATCTCCAAATCCTTAGAATGATTCAATGTAGCTTCAATTCCAAAACCCAATTCAAAAATTACTCAAAAAACACTTAAAAACTAAGCAAGAACATTGTTTTTGTTCAAACTATGAGTTTCCAGAATGATAGGATGCTCTAATCTTTTCTTAAAAATCCATTTATACTTTCTCAGAATTTGGCCTCTGGGGTCGTTCGGCGGTATAAGTGGAGTGTCGCCAAGCCAGTCGGCGACACGCCAAATGCTCTTTTTCATCGCCGTTGTATC
Source organism: Solanum etuberosum (assembly GCA_029582245.1). Lineage (NCBI taxonomy): Eukaryota > Viridiplantae > Streptophyta > Magnoliopsida > Solanales > Solanaceae > Solanum > Solanum etuberosum. The sequence continues at coordinate 26,963 of JAJONR010000391.1, forward strand.
TTGTGTTATCACTATTTAAGTGCTGTAAACTTGGGCGATCGAGGTCGGAATCGCCGACCTGATCGGCGATGCGCCACTTTGTCCTTGCTAATCCCCGTTTTGCTTGTGCCTTTACCAAACATTTTGTAATCTCATGCGATCTGAGCCTCCTTCACCAAACCATTTGGCAGTTCACCAAAAGGTATGTTACTTCACCCAATTTCTCTTCTTCAAGGGTTAGTACACTGTGACTTTAGGCGAGCGAAGGGACTACTCGGTGAGTCGCCAAGTGTCTTCAGCGGTCTTCAACATTACTTTTATTCTTTCTTCTATCCATTGATGTTCTTTCATTGCTCTTTTGCATTTTGATCTACACATTAGCATTTAATACATCAGCTTAGAGCATAACTTAGGTATTGAGGACAATAAAACTATGAAAACAAAGCCCCAATGTAGTCGAAATATAAGACTCATCACAGGTCTTGAAGACTTTATTGCAAAAAATGCGAGATATGCCAATTATAGGGAAAATATTTCTCTTCAAGTGTAACACCTCGAATTCAAAAAGGCAAGAAAATTTTAGTTTTCTCAGACCTAGTGTCAAGACCAACGAACACTATCCACGGCCCGTCGGTGGGATGACGGTCCATCGATGGTGGCGTGGTCCATGAGTTGGATTTTTCTAAAGATATCTAGTTTCGATAATTTGTGATGGTTCACCAGGACGGCCCACCATCCATTCGACGAGCCGTAGATAGGTTTCGTAGGTGAGTCCTAGACTTTGAAAGATTTTAGGGTCATAAGTTCAGGACGAAGGCCGTGACACACGGCCCTTCGATAGAACCATGAATTGTAGGTCAGCTCCATCATTCGGGGTTCAATGATTGAGTATCTAAAACTAATGACGGCTGACCAGGATGGTGTGTAGGTGGAACCATGGACCGTAGGTCTGGCCGTTGGTGAAGGGCGACAGTTATTTGGAAAGAAAGGGCTTTTGGGTCAACATCAAATGGTCATATCTTTTAGCACAAAATTAAGTAGGTGGCCGATGCCCTATCAAATTACAGGTAATTGAATCCTCTTTCCAATGCCACCAAGTTTGCTAAAATCTAAGCTTGGAGTAAAATGTTATGCGCGTTTTAGTGAAGCCCTGTCGCGCAGACCATGAACGACGACCCAGTCAACAGGCGGTAGTTCAAACGACTGTCCGTCAGTCCTGTAATAGATGGCACTTCGTCAGTTTTTAAGTCGGGAGATATTGGGTCTTTTCCAAATTGTTTTAACTATAAACTATGTCATTTTACTCTCTAATAGAAGAATATATAATGATTTTAAATCCCCAAATTACCCAAACCCAATTCATTCTCTCAAATTCTCAAAAGAAGATCAAGGTACTCCTCTCAAATATTTCTCTCTGTACAAGTTGAAGAAGAAAGCTAGGTTTTCAAGATCAAGCCTCCTAATCCTCCATTGCTTCCAAGATTTTCGCATCAAACGTATGATAGTTTTCATCCATGGAAGCCTTTCCTTCACCGACTTCCCAAATTCTCCAATTTACAAGTAAGAATTCCCCAATTGAGTTAGAGTTTTCTTCCATGTCATTGGTTCCTTTCAATGTTGATTTATTTGATTGATTTATGAACTTTTATGCATGAATTGAAGTAATTGCATGTTTTTAAGTTGATTTCCCATGAACCCATGCATAACCCATGTTTTCTAAGCTATCTTGATACAATGTGGGTCTTGAACTATGAAAGATGAATTTATGAAAATATGGATGTGTTCTCTTTATGAAATATATTTAAATGAATTTGAAGATGCATTGACTTTAAAGACATGATGACGCTTATGAATTATTAAAAAGAAAGCATGTTCATGGAATTATGTTTATGACTCAATAAAGCTTTTAGATGAGATTGTCTAGATGTTCTATGAAGCTTGGTCACATGACATGAATGACATTTAGATTTTTCCTCAATGTTTTTCAGGATATTTTTCTAAATTAGGTCTTGATTAGTATGGTATCTGGATATGCCATCAATGATTAGAGACCACGATTTCAAAACTAATTCCCTTAGTATTAGGGGCATCTCTAACATTAAGTGAATGACTATGGGCCTTACAAGCTATTATGAAAGATCGTGGACTGTAAAAGGTTTTCTTACGCATGGTCTAACGAGCTATCCTATGATAAGGGACGTGGTGACTACCCATTTATTTTAAAGATAAGAAAAGTTAAGATAAATAACTATTCCGTGGGATTTATGCTTAGCACCGAGAGGATATTGATATGGAAGCTCTTCCGTGTTGAAGTCGGATTTCAAGAAACAATCTCCTTATCCCTTACCTATGGGCCCACATAGGATGCTGGTCGAGATATATATTAGCTAGTGGATTGACTTTAGCTCAACCATGGTCCTACCTTGGTAAGTAGGACAACCCTTTTCAGTGTGGGAGACACCGGGGGATCATGTTATAGCTCACATGGTCTTTATGTCGGCTAAGGCTAATTCCCATAAGAATGAACTAAGGTTACTTCAAGAAGTATCTAACATGTGTTCAAAGATGATTTTACTTGCATTAGCCATGTTCTACCACTCATGTTTTCTAACCCTCTTATCTTATGTTTTAACTTGGTCTTTGCATATCATGAAAATGTCCTTTTTAGCATGATTTCATACTTTTATGCATGGCTATCATACTTAGTGAATTTTTTTACTAACACATACTCTTGCCTGCATTTCTTATCCTAAAATGTAGGGTCGACGATTCTGATTCACACTTCTGTGGCTAGGATCTCTAAGTAGTTGAAAATTGAAGATTGGTGAGGCCTCGTGTTTCGAGGACCAAACCTTTATTTAATTATGTCTTTTCATTTTAGTTTTGAACTTTATGTACGGGCTACACCCAGATAAGCTCTTATGTACTAGATGACTTTGAGACGATGTTTAGGTTTTCCGCTTTTCTCTATAAAACTTTTATATGTTGAAACTGTCTTTTAAATATTTTAAACTCTATTATCTTGTATGATGTATTCTAAGTGGTTTGTATGGGGCCTTTTGGGGTCTTGTACGCCATGTTACGCCTAGGGTGTACTTTGGGTCATGACAAACTTTGTATCAGAGCACAAGGTTTAGAAAGGTCCTAGGAAGTCTCATAAGCCACGTCGAGTAGAATCTTGTTCATGAGTGTGACGCACCCCACATTTATGAATAAGAAGTTATAAGATATTTAGGAAACTCCACTTATTTCATTACTCTAGAGTCCTGCGAAAGAGTGTAAATCTAGGTGTCTTTCTCTCCTAACACCCATTTATCTTTTTCAGAATATCCCTCCACGAAGGTATCCCGTGAGAAGGAAAAGGAATGTTCATGAAAATGTCAGACAAGAGGTTCCCCAAGTTCTGGTCAACCCTTTGGCCGAGCAAGTGACTAATGATGAGTTTTGAGCCGCATTTCATGCATTGGCCCAAGCTATGATGTCTCAAGCAAATAGAGAGGTTGTGGCTCCCATGAACCCGAGGGTGGGTATGGCGTCAACAAGGGTGAGGGACTTTATTAGAAGGAATCCTTCGGAATTTCATTGGTCTAATATTGAGGAAGATCCTTAAAAGTTCATTGATGAGGTGTATAAGGTGTTGACGATCATGGGAGTGACGCTGGTGGAAAAGGAGGAATTGGCCGCTTATCAACTTAAGGGTGTTGCTCAAGTTTGGTTCAACTAATGGAAAGAAGAGAAGGTGGTAGATGAGGGTCCTCTTGAATGGGAGAAATTTAAGGTTGCTTTTCTTGATAGGTTCTTTCCCATTGAGATGAGAGAGGCAAAGGTACTTGAGTTCATTAACCTTCGCAAAGGAGATATGAGTGTGAAGGAGTATGCCTTGAAATTTACATAATTTTCTAAATATGGTCCAACTATGGTTGCCGATCCAAGGGCAAGGATGAGTAAGTTTGTGTCGGGTGCTTCCGACTTAGTAGTCAAAGAATGCCTAACTGCCATGCTTGTTAAAGAAATGGATGTTTCTCGTTTGATGGTTCATGCACAACAAATAGAAGAAGAAAACCTTAAGGAGAAAACTAAGGATTCAAAGAGGGCAAGAAGGGATGATGGTGAGTCTTCACATTCAAGGTCCGATGGAGGAAATTGTTCTCAAGGTAAGGGTGGTAGTGAGCTAATGTGGCCCGAGTGTAGGGAGTGTGGGAGAAGACATGAGGCTAAATGTCTTGCCGGTTCTAATGCTTTTTATGGTTGTGGTATGATGGATCATAAAATAAGGAATTGTCCTTCGGTTGCTAGAAATGAGGGAGATACCCGTCGACGGGCTCAACCCTACCCTTCCTCTGGTCCTAGTGGTGGTTAGAAACAAAATAGTTTTTATGCTCTTCAAACTCGACAAAATCATGAGGGTTCCCCGGATGCGGTAATTGGTAAGTTAAGGTCTTTTAGCTTGTGGTTATGCATTGCTTGATATAGAGTGTTTCGTTTGATGTGGTAAGACTCCATGTATGGAGATTGTGTTTAGAGTAGTCCTTGAAATCCTTGTGGAAATTTCTATAGTGTTTACTTTTATCAATAGTTTAGTGGTTGTTAAGACGTTGGTGTTATGGTTAGATTGAGGGAGATGGATTTTAAAAGACTAGTGGGGTTTTCTCTCAAGGGGGAGATAGTGTGCTACGTGGTTGGTACGTGAGTAGAACTATGTTGGTTTTGGAATAGTTCCTTGTTATGGTTTGGTGGGTGAAAGTTTGGAGCCAATGTGACTTCTTAGTATCCCTATCTCTTTCCTTCTATCTTCGTGTCTAGCTTGAGGCCTTAGCTCTCATGATTTACTCTTTAAAGATTCGTGTGCCTTAGTCATTTTCATGTTTCTCATTCATGCATGCTCATGAAAAAAAATCAAAAATATGATTTAGTTTAATTACTTGATTTCTTCATATTTATGTGCATTTTAAAATGGGTTGCATATAGACCTCATGAGATGATATGTTGAACATGCTTTATCTTGGAGATGAAGTTTCCTCCTCGGATATGTGCATTTATGTGAATGCATTCATTTTGGGCTACTAGGTCTAGTTCTTATCTTCCTTATGATGTCTTGAATATGTTTTAGCTTGGAGTCGAGGTTCCGCCTTGGTTATGTGCATTTTTATGAAGTTGCATTGATGATTGGGTTGTTAGTTTCTCTCCTACTCTTTTTGTGCTAGCTTGAGTTCCATTCGAGGATGAATATTCCCAAGGGGGAGATAATGTAACACCTCAGATTTAAAAAGGAAAGAAAAATTCAGTTTTCTCAGACCTAGTGTTAAGACCAACGACACCATCCACAGACCGTAGGTGGGACGACGGTCTGTCGATGGTTGCGTGGTGACGGTTCACCAGGACGGCCCGTCATCCATTCCATGAGCCGTAGATAGGTTTCATAGGTGAGTCCCAAACTTAGAAAGATTTCAAGGTCATAGGTTGAGGAAGACAGCCGTGACACACGGCCCGTCGATTGAACCACGGACCGTAGGTCAGCTATGTCATTCGTGGTTCAATGATTGAGTCTCTAAAACCAACGAAGACCGACCAGGACGGTCCGCAGGTTGAACAACGGACCGTAGGTCTGGCCGTTGGTGAGGGGTGGCAGTTATTTGGAAAGAAAGGGCTTTTTGGTCAACTTCAAATGGTCATATATTTTAGCACAAAATGAATTAGCCAACCCATCGCCTATGAAATTAAATATAATTGAATCCTCTTTCCAACGCCACCGAGTTTGCTAAAATCCAATATTGGAGTAAAAATTTATGCTCGTTTTAGTGAAGCCCTATCAAGCAAAGCATGAACGACGACCCAGTCGACAGATGACAGTTGAAATGACGGTTCGTCAGTCCCGTAGTAGATAGCACTTTGTCAGTATTTAAGTCAGGGGTTATTGGGTCTTTTCCCAATGTTTTAACTCAATACTATGTCGTTTTTCTCTGTAATGAAAGCATATATAATGATTTTAAATCCCCAAATTACCCAAACCCAATTCATTCTCTCAAATTCTCAACAGAAGATCAATCTCCTCCTCTCAAATATTTCTCTCTCTAGAAGTTGAAGAAGAAAGCTAGGGTTTCAAGATCAAGCCTCCTAATCCTCCATTGCTTCCAAGCTTTTCGCATCAAACGTATGATAGTTTTCATCCATGGAAGCCTTTCCTTCATCGAGTTCCCAAATTCTCAAATTTACAAGTTAGAATTTGCCAATTGAGTTAGGGTTTTCTTCCATGTCATGGGTTCCTTTCAATGTTGATTTATTTTATTGATTTATGAACTTTTATGCATGAATTGAAGTAATTGCATGTTTTTAAGTTTATTTCCCATGAACCCATGCATAACCCATGTTTTCTAAGCTATGTTGATATAATGTGAGTCTTGAACTATGAAAGATGAATTTATGAAAATATGCATGTCTTCTCTTTATGAAATAGATTTAAATGAATTTGAAGATTCATTGACTTTGAAGACATGATGAAGCTTGTGAATTATTGAAAAGAAAGCATGTTCATGAAAGTATGTTTATGAGTCAAGAAAACATATAGATGAGATTGTCTTCATGTTCTATGAAGCTTGGCCACATGACATGAATGACATCTAGATTTTCTCTTAATGCTTTTTGGGCTATTTTCCTAAATTAGGTCTTGATTAGTATGGTATCCAGATATGCCATCAATGATTAGAGACCACTATTTCAAAACTATTTCCATTAGTATTAGGGGCATCTCTAGCATGAAGTGAATGACTATGGGCCTTAAAAGCGATTATGAAAGATCATGGACGGTGAAAGGTTTTCGCACGCATGGTCTAAGGAGCTATCTTATGATAAGACAAGTGGTGACTACCCATGTCTTTTAAAGATAAGACAAGTTAAGATTAATAACTACTCCGTGGTATTTATGCTTAGCACCGAGAGGATATTGAGATGGAAGCTCTTCCGTGTTGAGGTCGGGTTTCTAGAAGCAATCTCCTTATCCCTTACCTATGTGCCCCCATAGAATTATGTTCTAGATAGACATCAGTTAGTGGATCCACTTTCGCTCAACCCTGGTCCTACCTTGGCAAGTAGAACAACCCTTTTCGGTGTGGGATACACCGGGGTATCATGTTATAGGTCACATGGTCTTTATGTCGGTTAAGGCTAATTTCCAAAATAATGAACTAAGGTTACTTCAATAAGTATCTCACATGTGTTCAATGATGATTTTACTTGCATTAACCATGTTATACTACTAATCTTTTCTAACCCTCTCATCTTATGTTTTAACTTTGTCTTTGCATATCATGAAAATGTCCTTTTTAGGATGATTTCATACTTTTATGCATGGCTATCATACTTCATGCATTTTTTTGTAGTAACGCATTCTCTTGCCTACATTTCTTATCCTATAATGTAGGGCCTGACGATACCGATTCGCACCTCCATAGCTAGGATCTCTTAGTAGTTGAAGATTGAAGATTGGTGAGGCCTCATGTTTTGAGGACCAAGTCTTTATTTCATTATGTCTTTTCATTTTAGTTTTGACTTGATGTAGGGGCTACGCCCCGATAAAATCTTATGTACTAGATGCCTTTGAGACGATGTTTAGATTTTTCACTTTTCTCTATAATACTTTTATATGTTGAAACTGTCTTTTAAATCTTTTAAACTCTATTATCGTGTATGATGTATGCTAAGTGGCCTGTATGGGGACTTTCAGGGTTTTGTACGTCATGTCACGCCTAGGGTGTACTTTGGGCCGTGACATCAAGGATCCGATAACACTTTTGCAATTATTGCCTACCAATCCCACAACTTACACCAATTTGGAGACATAGTCAACCGCAACCAAGATATACTTCTACCCATAGGAACTCACAAATTGTCCCATAAAGTCAATGCTTCAAACGTCTAATAGCTCCACCTCCAATATTGGAGTCATAGGCAGCTCATGATACGTTGATATTAATCCTTGCCTCTGACATTTATCACACTCTTTCAATAGATCAAATGCATCTTAGTGAATGGTGGGAAAATTCACATTGGAGCACCTTGTGCACAGTGCGAGCCCCACCACGGTTTTCTCCAAATAGGGAAGAGGGACAAGCCTCTAGGATACTCAGTATTTCAGTTTTAGGAACATATAGCCTGATCAAATCAGCACACAACCTGAACAAGTACGAAACATCCAACAAATATTTGTTCACATCATGCAAATACTTCTCTATTTGTTGGAAGGTTAAGTCGTCTGACATCATATAGAAAAATGGTAATTAGTAAAATCATAAAAAATAAGGAATAAGGTCAAGAGTAGCGGCTAATATCTACTCATCCGGAAATGACTCATCAATCTCAAGCTCAACATCATCTCTTTTCTTTGCCTCTAGCTTGAATAAGTGATGTGCTATCTGGTTCTCACAACCCTTTCTATCCATGAACTCAAAGTCAGATTCCTATTATAGAAAAACCCACCTAGTCAACCTTGGATTTGCATATTTCTTCGCTATCAAACACTTTAATACGACATGGTCAGTATGCACTATCACCTTTGTACCCAACAGATTTGATCTAAATTTCTCAGAAGCATAGACAACATCCAGAAACTTCTTCTCTGTGACTATGTAATGTTTGTGTGTCTCATTTAGCCCCTTGCTTTCATAATAGATAGGGTGAAAAACTTTTTTGCTCTTTTACCCTAGCACAACACCTAATTCTACACCACTGGCATAACACATTACCTCAAACTATTTAGACAAATATGGAGCAATGATAACTTGACTAGCTCAACATCTCCTTCAGAAACTCAAAAGCATTCAGGCAAGCCTTATCAATTGTGAATTTCGTTTATTTAACCAACAATTTACATAAAAGGTGTGCAATCTTTGAAAAATTATTAATAAATAGCTGGTAAAAACCTTCATGTCCTAGAAAATTTCTAATCCCTTTTATAGAGATAGCAAGAGGAAACTTCTCAATAAACTCAATCTTTGCCTTATCCACCCCAATACTTTTTAAATATATTATGGCCAGCAGAATGACATCCTTTACCATGAAGTGTCACTTTTCCTAGTTCAGTAGTAGATTGCGCTCTTTACGTCTCTGTAGTGTCCTACTATGATTCAACAAACATTCATCAAAAGAATAACCGACTACTGACAAATTATCAATAAAGACCTCAAGTATATCTATGTATAAAAAGATGGACAACATAAACCTCTTGAATGTCGCTAGATCATTATGTAATTTAAACGACATACGATTGAATACAAAAGTTCCATGAGGACATGTAAAAGTATTTTTCTCCTCACCTCTATTTACATAGAGATCTGGTAATATCTGGCGTAGCCATCTAGGAAACAGTACCAGCCTCTACCTATCAATCTGTCTAACATTTGATCCATAAAAGGCATTGGGAAATGGTTTTTCAATGTCCATTTGTTCGGCTTGTTGTAGTTCATGCACACTTTCCAACCTGTTACTAGCTTCATAGGGATCAAATCAGTTTTGGCATTGGCCACCACTGTCGTGCCTCCTTTCATAGGGACAAAATGAACTTGACTAACCCAACTACTATCTGACAAAGGGTACACGACACCTGTATCTAGCAATTTGATGATCTCCTTTTTAACCGCCTATTTCATACATGTGTTTGACCTCTTTTGGTAATCTACGCACATGTTACTATCTTCCTCTAAATTGATCTTATATGTGCGAATTCAAGTAAGTATACAAATTATATCAGCAATGTTGTGGACAATTGCCCTCTTGAACATTTTTAACTCTACCACATTTGCTTAAACCTTCTCCACACTCAAACTAGCATCCATAATAATAGGTAAATTATTTACTTCACCAAAAAACACATACCTGAGATGGCTGAGTAAATCTTTCAACTCCAATAATGGTGGCTCCTTACTATAGGGTTTAGCTAGAGGAGTTGGCCAATTATTACAGTCTAGTTCCAACTTCTTCAGGGAATCAGGGTGCCAGATCATGCCTTGCAGAGCATTCACAGATTTATCATACTTTTTGATACTCTTGCCATCAAAATTTATAACTATAATAGCTGAAGTTTAAACATCGAACCTCACCTCAACAGAAACAACAATCACATCTTCATTAGCCCTATCAATCAATGATACAATGCTCATATAACGTGGTTGTTTCCTTGACTGACACACGTTTAACTTTACCTCATCATTTTTCAACCTGATTGAGGTTCGCGAATGCAAAGATGAGAAGAGTTGGCCATAACATTTGTAAGCCTTGCGTCCTGATTGCGTAGGCCAAGAAAGTTGACCCTTTGTGGACGTGGGCTAGGAGACGTGTTCATGAAGCCTTATGGGTATGACCTCTTGCATTAGCAGACTGACCCATGTTCCTGAGGGTCGTTTAACTAGTCTTCTTAAGAAAGACCAATCGAGAATTCAACTTTGTGTGCATTATTCTAGAGGCGATTTCTTGAGTTGTAGAGTTTCAGTTTAGGTGATTCAAGGTTCTAATTGTCAAGAACCAGTGAGGCTACCTATTGAAATCATAGTAAAGGTGTGGGGGACTTTTCTTTTAGGTAACTTTACATCTCCAAGGACCTTCTGAGGCTCATTACTGGTGAATAGTTTGTCAGTATCTTTCATGTGTCATTTGGGGAACTTTCTGAGCTCAGATTGTGCCCATATTTTGGTGGCACAAGCTCCTTGAGATATTTTGGACAAATTGATGGATTCAAATTTAAGATTTCCAGAATAACTCCCACAATTCCTTTTTTTGGCTCAATTTTGAACCCGTCATCAATTGTTTTACTTTTTGTGTCTAAATATTTGTATTAGTTTTGTGATAACTTATTTGAGAGTGTGGCTGTGATCAGTGGTTGTTTGGAAGGGTAAAGCTGTAGATTTGTGACTTTAGAGTGTGTGCGGTCTTCTTTGAGGTAGGATATAGTTTTTTGGTAAATAAATTGAGCGTGTATTTTTGAATTCACTTTGATTAGCATGATTTAGGGGTTTTTTTGTAGGTCGTATCATATTTAATAACTAGGACTCATGCCTTAGCCTTATTTTTTGGGTTTTCACGGATTTGAGCATGCCTCTGTTTAGTTGTGTTGATCATATCATGCCTCGTGGTTTCCATAAAATTCTGTTAGTGATATTTGTAAATTTTTATTATCCTTAGCCTAAACAAACACTAGTGATTTTTGTAGAGTTTCATTTTGGAGCTGGTAGGCCTTAGAGATTATCCAATGTCTTTTCAGATGCATCTGCTCCCTCTAGACTTATATAGTATACTTGAGTTTAGTATGATCCTTATCAAAATGAAAAATAATATCATATGACGATCCATCCATAATTTCCTTTATTTTTTGACTTGGATGTGTAAGTTTGTGATTTAAGGCCTTATTTTGCTAGTCAGAATCAGGTCTCGGATTCGGAGCTTATGTGGTTCTCTAGTGACTCTGAAGATGGTTTCGCTCTATGTTATGGACTAGTTTGAGGAAAAGTGGGTGATTTGGGGGCTTTCAAAGTCATAGACATAATTCAAGGTCCCGGCGTATCTTCTTTAGTCAGGGTTTGAGTTCGTAGCATATATTATTATAACCATGGTTTGAGGCATGGCGTATCTTCTTGTAGCCACGGTTTGAGGCTCTAGCGTATCTTCTTTACCCATTGTTTAAGGCCTTGGCATGCCATATTTAGTCATGCGATGCGGCCCTATCACATATTTTTTAGCCTTAGTTGATGTCCGGGTGTCACTTCTATTAGTTCAGTTTGAGTCTTGACATGGTGACTCTACTCGGTTCTTTGGGGGGGGGGGCGCTTTACCATAGTTTGAGTCTATGCATGGCTATGGCAGTTTTGGAATACTATTAAACATAACTAATAGTTTTCATATCCCGAATGTGTACCCATCATTCTTATAGAGGTCCATTTGGGTTATTTACTTTCAATTATGCATGAGCCTGCCTTTAAGGCTTGTGGGATCCAATTAGGTTATAGCTTGTTATTTATTTTATGGTTTATCCTTTCCTAGAAATGTGGGTTTTATAATTAGGTTCCATTACCATTTCGTTCTATGACGTTTTGTTGATGGTACTTCTCACTTTTCATTATTGTCTTTACTTTCTAAGCTCAGTCGGACTGTGATACCTACTTAGTACCTCTTGTTTTGGTAATCATACTACATTGTGCATGTATTTCCTTGATGTAGACTAGAGCACCACCCGCCATTATTGACTTCTGGTAGCTACAGAGATTTTTGGAGACTGAGGGTTGTGTCCTAGTTCAGCCTATTTCCTTTTGTATATAATTTTGGCTAGTCTTTTGTTTACAAGAATTTTTTTTATTTTTCGTCAAGTTTTGGGACTTGTAATCTCTTGTGATAGCTCTTTAAATGTGTCCACTAGGTCGTGTGATTGGATCTATTTGTATGTTTATTTTTGTTGTTATGTTTTTTCCATTATTTTCCTTTGAATTTTTCATTTACCACTTGTTCTTTTTTGTTTCTACACGATATGCTAGTAACTTATCAATTCAGGATATGGGTAGGCTTGCCTATAAATGTATTATGGTAGGTGTCCTCATTATAAAAGGTTTTGGGTCGTGACAAGTAGCATACCACTATCCATGTCTACTAGTTCTCTCCCTATGGTTAAAAATTGCTTCCCCAAAATTATGGGGACCACAAAATTCACATCACAATAAAGAATAACAAAGTTTGTGGGAAAAATAAGATTCTCCACATTCATGAAGACATCACAGAGAATTCCCACGAGTCTCTTGACTAACTTATCATCCATCAATTATATTATAGTAGTCAATTTGTGGGCTACCAAGACCAACTGCTTGTACATTGCAAGTGAAATGAGATTTATGTTGGTCCCTAAGTCGCATAACGCTCTTGGAAAATGGAATGACCCAATTGTGCATGGAATAGTAATTGCACCAGGGTCCTACTTCTTCTGAACTAAAGACCTTATTGCAATTGGGCTAGAGTGAGGCAAATTGTCCACCAACTCAAAAGGAATCCTTTTCTATGTGATTAATTCTTTCATGAACTTGGAATAACCTGACATCTTTTCCAAAGCATCAACCAAAGGAACATTCACTGAAATCTAATGAAGCATATATATGTATTTCAAAAACAAACCATTTTCATCTTTCTTGTTCAACCTCTATGGAAATTGAGGTGGTAGGGTGGGAATTGGTTGAAAAGGTTATGATACCTTTGTTCATGGCTCCTTTGTGATCCTAGCCCCATCAACATTCTTGAGACTAACTTCCACCTCTTTTTGAGATCCAGAATCAACACGAGACCTCTTCATCAATCTTATTCTTAGCCCGAGTAACAACTTCAGCTTCAGCAATCCCTTCATACTCAACACTTGCAAGTACTGGTCCTAGAATTTACTTACCACTCCTAGTGGTAATTGCCATTAATTTCCCATCCTTTCTTGGTATCTGAAATGTATCACTAGGAAGTGTACCATTCTTTTTCTTTTTTAATATGGCGGACAGTTGCTCCATCTTATGCTCAACTGCTTGATTGATGTAGTGTGTTGATCCACAAATTGACTAATAAAGGAAAAATCACCTTTCAACTACTTAACACAGAGTCTATAGATTTCACCCTTTGTAGTACCTTGGCAGATATATTGTCCATCCTAGAGCTACACGTTCCATTACCAATCATATCACTGTTTCAAGGAGGGACATAGACTCCACTTTGAAAAAATTTAGAGTCAACATTATTTTGTCAATACCTTTGATCGAGATTTCCATCCCTATCATGGAAGCCATCCTTTTGATAAGTACGACCTTAATTTCTTTGAACATAGGTATGGAAACCCCCTTAGTTGTTTATATACATGGCGTCATCATCATAATCAAAATCCAGGTTCCTATGTCTACCTGCAACCACTTCTACATTAACCTTTTTCAGTGCAACCTGCTAACAAGTGTGTTGTCATCAAATCCATTTGTGTGTTTATATGAGCAATATCCTGATCACGTTCCTCATCTCACAAATTTTATTCATTTGATATACCAATTACATAAATATTTCCTACAACCCTAGAATATGTAGTATCTAAAGCCTTATTTTCCTTGAAACTTTATCTAATATGGTTGCCGAATCTGTAAAAGTTCAATCCATGAATGACCCTCTAGTAACTTCATCCACAATGGGTGTGGTCGCCAAATTCAATGATCCATATAAAACCTCCATCTAGTGATCATCAGCCAGCTTATGGTTTGGGGATTGCTTCGGATCTGGCTAAACCTTAGCCAAATTACATGTAATGCCTCAGTGGGTAATTGCATGTGGTTGTTGATCTCATCTTTATTTGAAACTTCTTTGATGGCGGGAAAAACCTCTCCACAAAATCTTCTTTCAACTCTCACCAAGTTGTAATTAAATCATATGGAAACTCATTCAGCCATATTATTTCTTCCCATACCGAGACAATGGAAACAAACTCAGCCGGATAGCCGTTTGACTAACTCTAGATATCTCAAAAGATTTGCTGGTACTAATGAAATTCATCAAATGTTAAATTACATCATCTCCAGCTACCCCTCTGAATATTCCTTTAAAGTTCAACTGAAGGACCATAGTACCTATAAGGTGAACTTCACTCCTTGTGGTAGCAGAGGGAGAACAATATCCCCAGTTGCTCGAACTCCATCCATATCGGTATCATCTTCATCCAATGCAAAATCAATAGGGATAATCGGTCTCTTTTGCCCCTTGCCTATTGGGCCCGGATGACAATACTCTGGAGCCACCTCATATTTCTCATCATCATGTTCATCTCCCACATTGTTATTATTACCATTTTTACCATTTCCCCTTGCCTAAGCTTCAACAATCTACCTTAACCTCATTGCTTCATGCTCCTGTACATTCATTCCCTTCAAATTATTTTTCAAGCTCGGGATCGTAAGGAATTCACGGTTCTCCTTTACTATGGGTACTAGACATGCACTAACTTTTACCCTTCAAAAAAAAACATGAAACAAAAAGTAAAATTAATAAATAGGACTAAAATTGATATAACACACACTCTACTTAATTAAAAATCGTATTCCCGAAAATGACTCAAAGAATTGATACATCTAAATTACACCTTGAAAAAAGTATAATGCGGTCGTTGTCAAATATAGGATCAGATTAGTTTGGGATCATTTCCTAAAAAGAATAAGGTGAGAACTAAACCTTATGCTATTACTTGCTATTAGTTTTCCATCTCCAAAGGAATGGGGGAGAATTTGTAACATTTACTATCAATTTGTTATTAATAACACTCAACGATATCAGTTGAACGAGAATTTATAGAGAGGAAAATCAGGATTGTGTTCACCAATGACTCTTTTCTTTAGTCGGGTTAATATAAAATGTCACTTCGCAATGCTAGTATATCCGTTTATCAAACTCATGTTATTTCACTTCGCAATGCTAGTATATCCGTTTATCAAACTCATGTTATTTTCAACTGCTTCTCAACCAATCAAATAAATATCACTTTATTTTCTCTCAAACCAAAAGTGTTTCATTCAAACCAATGATAATTACTTTGAGTTGGTTAATGTTATTACTGTATCAACCACTAAACGAGTTCAGGACATTGAATCTTCGTTATTATTTCATTTTCCAAGTTTTAATTTTTTTTTCACAAAGTCAAACTTGGGACATGTTATAACATTTTCAACCGTTCGAAGACAATCAATATGAGATAACTAATAGAATATACAATCACACATGCAATTCATTTTGTAAAAACCATCTTTTAGGTTAAATCATCATGGATTCCTCAACCCATGGTTTTGGGATTCAGATACTTATAATAATTGAATTCAAGAAGATAATTGAATTCATTTAAGAAGGATTACTTAGAAAATTTAAGGCAATCAAAAGCTTCAATTTAAAATACCAATGAAATAGCTTGATAAAACTCATTCAAGCATACACATTGTTCTTCGCTACAAAACATATTGATAAAATAAACCTTAAAAAAATACTACTTATAGTCCTTGTAAGTTTGAAAATTAAAATAACAAAAAATTGGTCCTCCAAAGTGTGTCTGACTATTCACCTAACAACCCTTTGTATTTGTGATGGTCGTCACTGGTCTTGTCCAGCCTATCCATGAGCTATCCAGAAATCTCCCTGTGATGGTATGCCTGATGGTCTGTCCCATGTGTGATGGCCCGTTAGGTGGAATATCAAAAACATCCTTTTACAGTCCTTTAGTTTGTCATAACGATGTACCTGATAGCCAGTCAGAGGCTTAACGACCGTAAGCCTTGTTTTCAGGGCTCTCTTTTCCAGTATTTAGTTTCCTTTTTCTTTCCTTCCCAATTTTACAGATTTCCTATCTAACATAGTAAAATAATATTAAAAGACCCTATTATTGATTAAGAACTAGCATTAGTTCATAGTTAAAATCATTAAATGTGTCGTATTATGCGGACACATAATGCACCCTAAGGTGAAACACTCAGTCGAATGAATTCCTCATCCAAGCATTCTTGAAGCATAACACTGAGTTCCTTGAGCTTTGTAGGGGCCATACTATAATGAAGAATATAGATAGGACGAGTTCTGGCTCAAGTTCAATAGCAAAATCAATATTATTCTCAAGGAGGAAGCTAGGTAGATCGATAGGAAAGCCATCCACAAACTCTTGCACAATGGGAACTAAATCAGTGACACCCTGCCCGTTTGAACCTTGGAATTAACGTACTTTTGGAATAAGTCTAAGACTACCTACCATATTAGAAAGGATTTTATATGAGTTATTTTGAGTTAACAATGTTTTAATGTTAAGTTTTAAGTTCATGGAAGTTTCAAAATAAAAGTCGGCAAAAGTTATTATAAAAGTCGTTAAGTAATTCTCTGTAATTTAGGGTCAGATGTCTCAGCAATATTTTCCTAATTTTAAAGATTTAGAAAATTCATGACCTATAAAATTGAAGGTCTACAAGTCTAGTTTCCAACGCACTAAACCATTCATCAAAACGACTTCAGATTTGAGAGATATGCAGGTTTTCGTGAGACTGCACAAGAAGATACTTCAAAGTGGGTCCCAGCCCCTAAGTCGGTTATTCTTTAAATACACCCATCTCCTTAATTTTTTTCAATTATAACTGATCAAAAATCCCAGAAAAAGCAGAAATCAAACTACTAAATCCTCCATGGGTGTTGATTCTTTAAACTCAGAGGTTGAACGGATGTTGCTCTATGTGGCGAGCTCAACATTGTTGGTATAATTTTCTGGTTTATTTGGGCTGCAATTGTAGTAGCTGCATAACGGCAGAATCTTAGTATTATTATTTTAGACATTTTGGTTTAGGTAATCTTATTTTTCCAAACCTCCTTCGTAGTTCCATGTCGTAGTATCATTTTTACAGATATTTGAGCCACGTGGTGGTGTTTTAGATATTATGGTTGTGGGAAGCCCTTTAGTCTTATTTGGTTTCATTGTTATTGTTGTTTATTGATGGTGTTAAAATTCGGGAGGTTATTGGGGGTTGGTTTTATTCTTATTGGAATCACGTACAATGGTTATTGGATTGAACCACGAAAACTACGCCTAGTTATATTGCCTCGGGATTTTGTGTTCCTTCGAGATGTTGTTGTAATGTCTTCAATGGATTTAGCAGCTTATTATTGTTGTTTTCGGCTTCATTTTATGGTTTGTACTTTGCTGGTCACGAGTATGGAATTAGCGTCTTATTAATTATTTATGGTTCGTTTTTACAACCCTGTTTATTTTTGCATTATTGCATTACTTTGGTTGGCCAAGCATCATATAGACAACTTTTTGAGATTGGTTGAAAGGTATGTTAAGCCTATTATTTCTCTTCTGGCATGATCCTAATGGCCTAAGCTTGTTATGGCCGGTGTATTATCATTAGTTGACCTGTAGCCCTGTCCTGTTGAGAAGGCTATTGTCACGACCCAGGGGGTACACCCCAGATGTAACATGGCATACAAGACCCCGAGAGGCCTCATATAAGCCACTTAGCTTTCATAGTTAAGATAATAGAAAATTGGTAAAATTTTAAACACTTTCAACAGCATCAAAGTTTTATAAAACAAAGCGGAAGTCTCATACAATTGTCTCAAAACCATCTAACACAAAGATCCTTGGGACACACCCCATACAACAATGTTCAAAACATAAAATCAAAAGAACATAAGGAAATGGTGGCCAAATCCTTGAATGCTATGAGGACTCACAAGTCTTCAATCTTGCCTCTACTAAGATCCTAGCCACGGGGATGAGAATCGGGAACGCCGGACCCTACATTTGGATAAGAAATGTATGCAAAAGTATGCGTTACTACAAGAATGTACTAAATATGATAGCTTGCATAAACATTAACATAAAAATAAGAGTTATACAATATAATTCATAAGAATAATCAATGCACATAATAGATCATTTCACATATAAGGGGTACATCTTGAGGTAACCTCAATTCATGCTTAGCCAAGACATGGGTAATCCGCCACTAGTCTTACTCATCATAGAAGGCAAACTCAAGCAATCAGCCAAGCTCATCACCTATCATTCTTATCTTTAGATTATCTTTTATAGAAATGGGGAATCACCTCTTGCCTTCCTTTAAAGGCTGATGGGTAGTCGCCTCTTGCCTTACATAAAGGATCATGGGTACTCGCCTCCATGTCCATCATCATATACAATGGGTACTCGCCTCCATGTAATTTTATAAGGAATCATGGGTACTCGCCTCCATGTCCTTCATCATAAGACACGGTTATTCACCTCCATATCTTTCGATAAGGGATCATGGGTACTCGCCTCCATTTCCAACATCATTATAGGAACGTGGGTAGTCGCCTTTTGTTCTACTATAATGAATATGGGGAATCACCTCACATCCTTCTCATTTAGAAATCATGGGTAATCCTCCCTAGCCTCATCAATTTCTTAGTCTTTTAGCTTAGATTCATTTTAGATGAGCAATCCTTTCAACCTAGAATCATTCAATGTGAGAAAGCCTTTCACATTCATACATAAGCAATTCATGTGGAAACTATCCCTTCCACAACAATTACATCAATAATCAACAATTCATATCATAAGTTTTATTCTCAAAGCACTATATCTCATAATCATCATATATGCTTCACTCTCAAAGAAATTCATATCATACTCATCACATGTTCTTCAATGTCAAAGCAATTCAAAATGTACCTTTTTATCCTATAAGAATACATCTAAATCAATAATTTCTCCTTTCATGGATCAAAACCCATTTACATCAATTTCACCTTAGAAATATGGGTTAAGCATGGGTACATGTACATTCATCATAAAAACATATATTCCTATCAATTCATGCATAAACAATCACAACCCAATCATTTTGATCAATATTCATCAATTCCTACAACATTAGAAGAAAACCCTAACTCAAATTGGAGAATTTCTACTTTTCAATTTGGGAATCTTAGGGGCTCCATGAATGAAAATCCACCATACCTTACTATCAAAGTCCATAATTTCTTGAGGAATGGAGACTTGACCTTGATCCTAGCTTGAACTCTTTCTTCTTCTTCATGTTCTAGAGAGAGAAATATTCTGAGAGGAAGAACTTTGGTTTTTCTTTTAGGTTTTGGGAGAATGACTTGAATGGGTGAGTTTTGGGGTTAAAATTACTTATATAGGGATCCTAGGCTTGGGTACTACGACATAGCTTTGATTTAATTAAAACTGGAAAAGACCCAAAAGCCCCTAAACTTTCAGTGGACTCAACAACTTCCCGCCAGGCTACACAAGCCGTGGTGGCTCTCACGATCCATGGTGGCAGCCGTGGTCCTAGACCAGTGGCTTGACAAACCACCCCTCAAACCACTTTTCCCCCACGACCCTCTCTAGGCCCGTAGTGTCCTTCACGAGCCGTCAAGTGGCTCGTGGGAGGGTCTCCATTTAGGCAGACTCTTCGGAGATCACTACCTCACCTTCACGGGCACCACCACGAGCCGTCATCGTGCTCGTGGAAGGTGAGCCTCCCTTGGCTAGCTACTGTTAAGGTCCACGGGCACCACCACGAGCACTGGTGCCCTTCACGGTCCGTGTGGGCCTTCGTGGAGGGTGCCAAGGCTCAAATAAAGGTTTGTGACCTTCCACTTTGTCCCTTGCTTACAATACTAGATTCCGAGGTGTCACATTATCTCCCTCTTGGGAACATTCATCCTCGAATGGAATTCTAGACACCTCTTGAAAGAAAAGACTCAATACTAGCACCCTATTATGCATGCAATCTCATCAAAATGCACATGACCAAGGAGGAAACATCAACTCCAAGCTAAACATACTCAATGCACGATAAGTAAGGTAGGAACTAGACCTAGGAACCCTATATGCATGAAATTTCAAAATTTCTCATATTCAAGAAGGAACTACCATCTCCAAGCTAAAAGCATGCTCAACATCATCTCATGGAGCCTATATGCAATTCATACTCAAAAGCATAGCTAAAGCATGTTCAATAATTCATCTCATGAAGTTTATAGGCAACTCATACTCAATACACACTAACATGAGGAAAATCAATCATGTAAACTCATTTTCTTTCAAAATACAAGTTTTTCATAAACATGCATAAAATAAGGAACGCATGGGAATATCTAAAGCACATGACACCAAAAAAAAGAGTGAACCATAAGGAACTCATTACCTCAAGCTAGAGTAGGAGTAGAAGGAAAAAGATGAGGATATCGGGACATCATATCGGCCTCAGCCTCCCAAGTATCACCCTCAACTAAATAATTCCTCCACAAAACTTTCACGGAAGCAACTTCCTTGTTTCTCAACTTCTTGACTTGCCGGTCTAAAATCTCAATCAAAACTTCCTCGTAAGAAAGCTTCTCATCAACTCCCAAACCTTCTAAGGGAACTATAGATATCGGATCTCCAACACACTTTTTCAACATAGAGACATGGAAAATCGGATGCACCGATGCCAAATCATTAGGCAATTCAAGCTCATAAGAAACCTTACCAACACGTCTCAAAATTTGATATGGGCCTACATAACGAGGACTAAGCTTTCCTTTCATTCCAAATCTCATCACACCCTTCATGGGTGAAATTTTTAGGTAAACCCAATCATGAACATCAAACTCAAGATCTCGTCTTCAAACATCGGCATAGGACTTTTGTCAACTTTGGGTTGGTCTCAACCTCTCTCTAATATATCAGACTTTCTCCATAGCCTCATGAACTAACTCGGGTCCTATCAAGGCAACTTCACCCTCCTCAAACCAACCTATAGGAGATCTACACCTCCTACCATAAAGAGCCTCAAATGGATCCATACCAATACTAGAATGGTAGCTATTATTAAAAGCAAACTCAATCAATGGCAAGTGATCATACCGATTTCCCTTGAAATCGATGACACACGCTCTCAACATATCTTCCAATGTTTGGATAGTTCGCTCTCCTTGCTCATCGATTTGTGGATGAAAAGTTGTGCTAAGCTTAACTATAGTGCCAAGACCCTTTTGGAAAGATTTGCAAAACTTAGAAGTAAACTGAGTAACTCTATCGGAGATAATGGACAAGGGCGCTCCATGGAACCTTACCATTTCTCTCAAATACAACTTAACATAGTCTTCCACCGAAAAAGAAACCTTGGCGGGAATTAAATGAGCCGATTTCATCATTCGGTCAACTATAACCCTAATCAAATCATATTGTCACCGAGTGCGAGGCAAACCAACTATGAAGTCCATATTCAAATCTTCCCACTTCCAAGAAGGAATACTAATGTCTTGGGATAGACCTCCCGATTTCAGATGCTCAACATTCACTAGAAGGCAATTAGGACACTTAGCCACAAATCCCGCAATATCCTTCTTCATCCCATTCCACCAATAGATCTCCCGCAAGTCACGGTACATCTTGGTGGCTCCCGGGTGAATGGATTACCGAGAACTATGGGCTTCTGTCAAGATATGTTCCCTCAGGTCATCAACATTAGGAACACACAAACGACCTTGATAACTAAGTACACCATCTCCCCCTTAGGAGAAAGCCTCTACAGACTTTCTAAGCACCGCTTCTTTCAATTCTACTAAAGTCGGATGAAGACATTGCTTAGCTTTCACATCTATCACAAAAGACGATTCTAAACCATTTGAACCCATAACACTACCCTTGGTAGAGTCTACTATTAAAAATATTAAGGTATTGTCTAAAAACCCTATTCACCCAATCCATAAATGTCACCGGATCATTAGTCAAACCAAACGACATCACCAAAAACTCATAATGACCATACCGGGTTCTGAAAGCCATTTTCATAAAATCATCATCCTTCACCCTCAATTGGTGATAACCCGACCTAAGGTCAATTTTAGAAAAGTAACTAGCTCATTGAAGTTGGTCAACACATAAATCTATTTCCCTTTCGGGAGGAATACCAGGTAAATCATCTGGGAACACTTCTGGATACTATTAACAACGGGGACAGACTCAAGAATAGGGGTTTGAGAATCCATATCCCTCACCCTAACTAGATGGTACATGCAACCCTTAGAAATCATCTTTCTAGCCTTAAGACAAGAAATAAACTGACCTTTCGGCATAGAATTTCCCCCGTTCCACTCTAGGACAGGCTCATTAGGAAACTAAAATCTGACTATACATGTTCTACAATCAATAGAAGCATAACAAGAGTGCAGCCATCCATACCAAGGATAACATCAAAATCTTGCATATCAAGCTTTACCAAATCAACAGGAGTAACTCTATGGGATAAGGAAAAGGGACACTTTCTAAAGACCCTCTTAGCCACAATAGAATCACAAACAGGAGTAGAGAACGAAAAAGGATCTAACAACACATTAGGAAGCACATCAAATCTGATAGCCACATATGGCATCACAAAAGATAAGGTAGCACCGGGATCAAGTAAAGCATAAACATCAAGTTGAAAGACTTTAAACATACCGGCAACCACATCAGGAGAACCCTCTTGTTCACCACGAGTCTGAAGAGCATAGAACCTATTTTGCTTGGGAGCACTAGTACCCGAACCACTTGGATGGGATGAAGGATAGGGTTGAGCCCTAAGATGACTATCTCCCACATTTTTAGCAACTGAAGGACAATTTCTTATCTTGTGATCCATCTTACCATAACCAAAACAAGCATTGGAACCCGTAGACATTCGCCTTCATGCTTTCTTCCACACTTAGCACAATCTAGCAATAAAGACCCATTACCATCTCCTTGAGACTTAGGGTTAGAAATCCTCTCTTGGTTGAACTTAGGAATATTAGAGGAATCTTGCCTGGAAAACCTTTATCGAAACCTAGGACGACCATGTCCATCATACCTAGCATAAGAGAAATTACCATCACCAGTTTTAGACCTCTTGGTCTCCCTAGACCTTTCCTTAAGTTTCTCCTCTTCAATCTGTTGGGCATGAACCATAAGACGAGAAATATCCATATCATGAACAAGCATAGCCGTACGACACTCTTTCACTACCAAATCAGACACACCCGAAACGAATTTG
This sequence comes from Solanum etuberosum, assembly GCA_029582245.1. Lineage (NCBI taxonomy): Eukaryota > Viridiplantae > Streptophyta > Magnoliopsida > Solanales > Solanaceae > Solanum > Solanum etuberosum. Next base: position 50,494 of record JAJONR010000391.1, read on the forward strand.
CTCATTCTTTCCCTAGAGTAGGCAACTATAGAAGAAGCATATTTTGACAATTGAGTGAACCTCACAGCATATTCCTTCACACTCATATTTCCTTGTCGGAGATTGATAAACTCAAGCACTTTTTCCTCCCTCATCTCAAGAGAAAAGAACCTATCAAGAAACGCAGAATTGAACTTTTCCCCCCGTATCTACCGATCTTGCTTCCTTTCATAGGTTTAGCCAAATTTTAGCAACACCTTTAAGTTGATAAGCGGCTAATTCCGCATTTTCCACCGGAGTCACTCCCATAATAGTTAACACCTTGTAAGCCTCATCAATGAACTCTTGAGGATCTTTCTCAACCTTAGAACCATAGAATTTCAGAGGATTCATCCTAGTGAAGTCCCTCACTCTAGAGGCCGTCGTACCCACATTTGGGTTCAAAGGGTTCACAACCTCCCTATTGGCTTGGGCCGTCACGGCTTGAGCCAACACTTGAAAATAAGTCCTAAACTTCGCATTAGTCGGTTGCTCGGCCAAAGGGTCAACCGGAGCTTGAGGAGCTTGAGGAGGAGCTCCTTGAACAATCTCTTCTCCCTCATTCCTTCTAGGAAAAGCTCTTTGAGTAGTCATCTCCTGTAGACTATTGGATAAGGATTAGGAGAAGGATCCTATAGATTTAAACTCTATCACACAACTTAGAGTGATGAAGAAGTGAAGTTTCCTAAATATTTTGTAGCCTCTCATTCATAAATATGGCGCGTTTCACAGTTATGAACAAGACTCTACTTGACATTGTTTTGAGACATCCTAGAACCTTTATAAACCGTGTGCTCTGATTACCAAATTTAGCACGACCCTGGGGTACACCCTAAATGTAACATGGCATACAAGACCCCGAGATGCCTCATATAAGCCACTTAGCTTTCATAGTCAAGATAATAGAAAATTGGTAAAATTTAAAAAAAAATTAAACAATATCGAAGTTTTATAAAACGAAGCGGAAGTCTAATAAAATTGTCTCAAAACCATCTAATACAAAGATTCTTGGGACACAGCCGATACAACAATGTTCAAAACATAAAATAAAAACAACATAAGGAAATGGTGTCCAATTCCTTGAATGCTCTGAGGATTCACCAATCTTCAATCTTGCCTCTACTAATATCCTAGCCACGGGGATGAGAATCGAGAACGTCGGACCCTACATTTGGATAAGAAATGTAGGCAAGATTATGCATTAGTACAAGAATGTACTAAATAAGATAACTTGCATAGACATCAACATAAACATAGAGTTATACAATATAATTCATAAGCATAATCAATGCACATAATAGATCATCTCACATATAAGGGGTACTTCTTGAAGTAACCTCAATTCATACTTATCCAAGACATGGGTAATCCGCCACTAGTCTTACTCATCATAGAAGGAAAACCCAAGAAATCATCCAAGCTCATCACCTATCATTATTATCTTTAGCTTATCTTTTATAGACATGGGGAATCGCCTCTTGCCTTTCTATAAAGGCTCATGGTTAGTCTCCTCTTGCCTTACATAAAAGATCATGGGTACTCGCCTCCATGTCCATCGTCATATAACACGGGTACTCGCCTCCATGTCATTTATAAGGAATCATGGGTACTCACCTTCATGTCCTTCATCATAAGACACATGTATTCGCCTCCATATCTTCCAATAAGGGATCATGGGTATTTGCCTCCATGTCCAACATTATTATAGGAACGTGGGTAGTCGCCTCTTGTTCTACTCTAAAGAATATGGGGAATTGCCTCATATCCTGCTCATTTAGAGGTCATGGGTAATCGCCCCTAGCCACATCAATTTCTTCGTCTTTTAGCTTTGATTTATTTTAGGTGAGCAATCCTTTCACCCTAGAATCATTAATGTGAGAAAGTCATTCACATTCATACATAAGCAATTCATGTGCGAATTATCCCTTCCACAACAATTACATCAATAATCAACAATTCATATCATAAGTTTTATTCTCAAAGCACTATATCTCATAATCATCATATATGCTTCACTCTCAAAGAAATTCATATCATACTCATCACATGTTCTTCAATGTCAAAGCAATTCAAAATGTACCTTATTTATCCTATAAGAATACATCTAAATCCATAATTTCTCCTTTCATGGATCAAAACCCATTTACATCAATTTCACCTTAGAATTATTGGTTAAGCATGAGTACATGTTAATTCATCCTAAAAACATATATTCATATAAATTCATGCATAAACAATCATAACCCAATCATTTGGATCAACATTCATCAATACCCACAACATTAGAAGAAAACCGTAACTGAAATTGGGGAATTTCTACTTTTTAATTGAGGAATATTAGGGGCTTCATGGATGCAAGGATTACATGGATGAAAAGCCATCATACCTTACTATCAAAGCCCACAATTGCTTGAGGAATGGAGACTTGGCCTTGATCCTAGCTTCAACTCTTTCTTTTTCTACAAGTTCTAGAGAGAGAAATATTTTTAGAGGAAGAACTTTGGTTTTTTTTGGTTTTGAGAGAATGACTTGAATGGGTGAGTTTTTTGGTTAAAATCACTTATATAGGGGTCCTAGGCTTGGATAAAATGACAGAGCTTTGATTTAATTAAAACCGGAAAAGACCCAAAAGCCCCTAAACTTTCAGTGGACTGCACCACTTCACGCCAAGCTCCACAAGCCATGGTGGCTCTCACGAGTTGTGGTCCTCGACCAGTGGCTTGGCAAACCACCCCTCTAACCCCTTTTACGCCACGACCCTCTCCACGGCTTGTAGTGGCCTTCACGAGCCGTCAAGTGGCTCGTGGAATGGTCTCTATTTAGGTAGACTCTTGTGAGATCATTGTTTCACCTACACGGGCACCACCACGAGCCATCATGGTACTCGTGGAAGGTGATCCTCCCTTGGCTAGCTACTATTAAGGTCCACGGGCACCACCACGAGCCGTGGTGCCCTTCACGGTCCGTGTGGCCCTTCGTGGAGGGTGCCAAGGCTCAAATCAAAGTTTGTGACCTCCCACTTGGTCCCTTGCTTTGACTACTAGATTCTGAGGTGTTACAACTATGACCATATGATATAATGTCTATTCGCAACACTCTACCCCTTACATAGTAGCCTAGAAAGCAGGTTATGATTATGTTTTGATTAATTATGATTACTTCTTATTGTTGTGATGTTTTATCCTCTGACAGCAACCTATGAACTTGTTTTTTCCTCGGTAGAAACTTACATTGGAGGGTTCTGAAGAATATAGATTGATTCTTATATCAAGCCTACAAGCCAGGTAGACCGAGTCTCCGAGCTAGGTAGACCGATACTACGGGCTAGGTAGACTTCTGTTTCATCTTTCAGTTTACCTTACATGCTCGCTGCATTATTGTGTACTGACACCCCTTACCTTGTGGTGCTGCATTCATTCTTGTAAGTCCTAAGAAATGACAAGAGAGGCCTGCCGAGTAGCCCAACCGTCTATCAATTAGATTTGTTGACTCCTTTCATCCAGGGGTTGCCATAGCTCCAAAGGTTTGCTTATTTTTATTTTTGTTAATTTTGGGTAGGCCAGGGCCCGGTCCCGTCCAAGTGTTATATTCCTAGAGGCTTGCAAACTCGTGTGTTTGGTTGTTAGTCACGTTATTGGCCATGGTGGCCTTGCTTTCTAGTCGGCTGATGTTTGATAGTTTCTTGGCATATTGTTTATATCTATTCCTATTTTCAGTTTCTTTATAGATATAATGGTGCCTTTGATGGCCCACATAGCATTTATAATTTTCAAGATACCATGGTGGCCTCGACGGCCTAAATAGGCTTCTGTGCTAGCTGGTTATTGGTTTATATAAACTATTGGGAGTAGTTTTTTCCTTGTAGAGCTGTTGATAGGGGCCTTACTGGCCAATTACTAGTTTTTAAGCTGAGATATAATTGTTTGTTTTCTTATTTTTATGTGGCAACCATGCGCCATTAGAAAGTTGTTTAGCAGGGTCGGCTTAGGCCTAAAGTTTGGCATCAGGTGCCAGTTACGCCCCTTGAGTTTAGGGCGTCACAAACTTGGTATCAGAGCAACGACGTATCCTAGGGAGTCTGCAAGCCGTGTCAAGTAGATTCTTATTAATAAATGTGTTGTGTACCATATTCTATAAGCAAGAAGCTAAAGACATCATTTAAGAAAGTTACCCTTTTTTAACTCAAATCGTGCTATAGAACTGAGTCATAAGGTTTGAGTTCTTTTGATTAGGATTTCTACTGAGCTTGCACTATAGCTACACTTACTAATGACCTAGAGATATAATAGATTTAGGCTATTGCAGAGAATAGATAGGCTTAAGAGGATGAGGAGAGAGTCGATGAAGGAGAATATGCCCATAGGGTTTCAAACAAACGCTCCGGCTGGTCCCAACATTGGTTTTCAAAGAGAACAAGAGGATCTCAATCACCACAATCCCTTGGTACCAAGTTAGATCGATAGGGTCATTCAAGTACTGATGAAAGCTTATGAGCGGCATGCTCGCAACAGTACCATCTCCTAGAGAAGACAAGATCAATTGTGCTATGTTGTGATATTTGTGGTGGATCACATATTGGGAGTTGTCACACAAAAGGTAATGCTTACGGCTCTGAGGGTAATATACAGAGATATTGTCCATTCAAAACCAGTTGGTGTCAGGACATCGGGAACGATTAGCAGTAGATTCATCTACTTCAATACATTTTGTAGAGAGAGGGCTATAATTTTTGTCATGTAGAGGTCGAGGTATAGGTGGAGCATCTAGATCTGGTAGTGGCTGGAAGTGTACTTATGCATTTTGTAACACCTGCAATTCAAAAAGGAAAAAAATTGTAGCTTTTTCAGGATCTTGTTCCGGTACCAATAGAGCCATCTACGGCCGATGGACTGACACACGATCCGTAAGTAGCTTCGTGGGTGGCAGTACTAATTTTCCAAAAATGTCAAAGTTCCAGTACTATCCTACAGTTCACCAGGATGGTCCGTTGTCAAATACACGAGTCGTAAGTAGGTCTCGTAGGTGAGTCCCAGACTTAGAGGGAGTTTGGAGACAAAAGTTGAAACCCATGGCTGAGTATGTACGGCCCGTAGGTGGACTCATGGACCATACATGTTTCCATTGTTAGGAGTCAAAAAATTGATGGCCTCTCAATTCAGAAACGACCAACCATGACAGTCCGTGGTTTGACCAACGTATCGTAGGTCGGTCCATTGGTGAGGTCGGCAGTTATTTTAAGAGGGGCTTTTGTGTCTTTTCCTAATTATTATGGCCAAATACTATGTTGTTTTACCCTATATTAGAAGCCCTATATAAACGTTTTGACCCCCCAAAATCTCCTAAATCAATTCATTCTCTCAAATTCTCAAAAGAAGATCAAGTTATCCTCTCAAATATTTCTCTCTCTAGAAGCTTGAAGAAGAAGACTAGGGTTTCAAGCCACGTCTCCAATTCCACCATTGATAGTAAGATTTTGGCATCAAGGTATGATATTATTCACCTATGGAGTCCTTTCCTCCATAGGGTCCCTAAGCTCTCCAATTTTGTAAAGTTAGATTTCCCAATTGAGTTAGGGTTTTACTCAATTGACATGGGTTCTTTTCAATTATAATATTATTGATTGATTTATTTCTTTTTATGCATGAATTAAAGAAATTTCATGATTTTAAGTTGAATCGCTATGAACTTATGAGAAATTCATGTTATCTAGAATTGATCATATGATGAAGCTTTTTAATCATGAAAGATCAGTTTATGAAGATATGCACATTCTCATGAAATTGATGAAAATGGTTTAAGTTGTTTGAGAGTAAAGAATCAATGTTTTGTTGTAGTGCTGTGAAAGGATTTCTCATATACACATGAAAGCATGATTTTGAAAGGGTTTTCTCACATAAAGGATTCTTAGGGTTGAAAGGTTTTCTCAACTAAACTTTGAATCAATATTTATGGAGCTATTCTAATGAAACCTTGCTTGCATTGGTTGCTTAATTTTACCTTTCGATAGATGATAATATGACTATAGCTTGGATTGGCTACTTGATGTTCTCTTTCATGAATAAGACAAGTTACTAATAATGACTATTCCGTGGGATTTATGCTTAGCACTGAGAGGATATTTAGATGGAAGCTCTCTCGTTAGTAGAGGCCGGATTTCTAGTAGCAATCTTCTTATCCCATAACTATGTTCCAGCATAGGATGTTGTCTTAGATAGACATTAGCTAGTGGATCCACCTAAGCTAGAAGTTCATGGTCTTACCTGTGCAAGTAGGACACCCCATTTCGGTGCGGGGTAGACATCGGATTCCATGTTCATAGATCACATGATATCTATGTCGGTTAGAGGAAAATCTACCACAATAATGAACTAAGGTTACTTTTAGAGGTATCGCACAAATGTTTTAAAAGATGTTAGCTGGCATTGACCATGATTTATGATGCATGTTTTCTAACCTTTTATTTTATGGTTTAGTTTGGTCATTGCATGGCATGCCATGAAACGGTCCGTTTTTGCATGATTTCATATTTATTTTATGCATTGCTATCATACTTAGTACATTCTATGTACTAACACATACTCTTGCCTACATTCTTTCATTAATGTAGAGTCCGACGCTCGTGATACAAATTTCCGTGGCAAGGGATCTCTTAGTAGAAGTTGAAGATTGGTGAGTCCTCATGTTTCGAGGACCAAGCTTTTACTTACTATTGTATTTAATTTTTGGATTGTATGTGATGTACGGGTTACGTCCTTCTCATTCTTGATGTACTAGATAGCCTTGAGACTACGTAGATTTCCGCTACGTTTTATTAATTCTTATGTTTGGAAATAGTTTTTTTAAAATCTCTTAAATATCTATTATCTTGTATGATGTATGCTATGTGTCTAGTATGGGGTCTCTCGGGGTCTTATACACCATGTTACGCCTAGGGTATACTTTGATCGTGACAAACTTGGTATTTAGAGAACAAGGTTTCGAAAGGTCCTAGGAAGCCTCATAAGCCACGTCGAGTAGAGTCTTGTTCATGAGTGTGAAGCGCACAACATTTATGAATAAAAAGCTACAAGATGTTTAGGAAACTCCATTTCTTTCTTTACTCTAAACTCGTGCGATAGAGTTTAACTCTATAATGTATCTCTCCTAATCCGTATTCGATGCTCTAAAGGATATAGCCACTCGAAGGGCATATTTTAGAACGAATGCAGGAGAATGTGGAACGAAAAGCTCCTCAAGCTCCTTAAGTTCCGGTCAACCCGTTGGCCGAGCAAGTGACTAATGCGGAGTTTAGGGCTGCTTTTCAAGTGTTGTCTCAAGCCATGATGGGGCAAGCCAATAGGGAGGTTGTGGCACCGTGAACCCAAATGTTGGTACGGTGGAATCTAGAGTGAGAGATTTCACTAGAATGAATCCTCTAGAGTTTCTTGGTTATAAGGTTGCGGAAGACCCCCAAAAGTTCATTGATGAGGTGTACAAGGTGTTGATTATCATGGGAGTGATGCAAATAGAAAAGGCGGAGTTGTCCGCTTATCAACTTAATGGTGTTTCTCAAATATAGTTTAACCAATGGAAAGAAGAGATGGCGGAAGATGCGGGTCCTCTTTATTGGGAAAAGTTCAAAGTTGTTTTTCTTGATAGGTTCTTTCCCCTTTAGATGAGGGAGGCAAAGGTACTTGAATTGATCAACCTTGGAAAAGGAAACATGAGTGTGAACGAATATGCTTTGAATTTCACCCAATTGTGTCGATATGCTCCTACTATGATTGCCGATCCTAGGGAAAAAATGAGTAAGTTTTTGTCGGGTGTGCGAAATGTTAGTTAAGGAATGTCGTGCTTCCATGCTTATCACTGATATGGACATTTCTCGTCTAATGGTTCATGCTCAACAAATAGAAGAGGAGAAATATCTAGGGAGGAAAAGAGGGCCACAACTGGTAATGGTAACTTCTCACATTTAAGGTCCGATGGACATAGTTGTTTTAAGTTCTGACGAAGGTTTTCCATCCAAGGTTCCTCCAATACTCCATCTAAGTTCAACGAAGATAGGATTTCTGACCCTAAGCCTCAAGGAGGAAATGGTGGTGGATCTTCATTGTCTAATTTTTCTAGGTGTGGAAAGGAGAACGAGGGTAAGTGCTTAGCCGAGACGGATGGTTAGTTCGGTTGTGGTAAAAGTGGTCACAGAATAAGGGATTGTCTATTGCTTGCGACTAAGGGAAGAGAAGGTGTCACGACCCAGGTGTACCCCCTAGATGTAACATGGCGTATAGAACCCCGAAGGACTCCATACAAGACACTTAACTCTCATAAAATAAGAAATAGAACAATAAGAGTAAAACATTAGTCCAAGTCTAAATCATTTTACAAAACGAAAAACGGAAGTCTAAACTCATGTCTCATCATAGCCATCTAATACAATCTAATGAAATTGGGCCTAGTCCATATATAATATTCAAAACGAAATACAAGAAAGAAACTAAGAAGATAAAACTCCGTCCCCGAACCATGAGGACTCACCAAAGCTCAGGAATATCTCAAGTCAACCTCTAGCCACAAAAACCTGAAACCTGACTGTCGGTCCCTACATTTGGGAAAAATGTAGGCAAGAATATGCGTTAGTACAAAATAATGTACCAAGTATTATAGGCATGCATAAAACATTTAAAACATGCTAAAAGGGACTTTTCATTTCATAATATGCAATTGACTAAGCTAAACATGAGATAAAAGCTTTATAAAACAGAAGTCATAAAATCAAGGTCAATGCAAGCTAACTTCATCTTTAAAGCCTTTTAACACATGTGAGATACTTCTTGAAGTAACCTTAGTTCATTATCACTTGTGGGGAAATTATCCTTAACTGACATGAGACCATGTGAGCTATAACATGATCACCCGTTGTCTCCCACACCGAAAAGGGTTGTTCTACTTGCCTAAGGTAGAACCATGAACATCTAGCTTAAGTGGATCCACTAGCTAATCAACCTATGGGGGAACATAGTTTATGGGATAAGGAGATTGCTACTAGAAACCCGGCCTCTACTACGGGGGAGCTTCAATCTCATGAGATTACTTTGAAAACCCGGCCTCTACTACGGGAGAGCTTCCATCTCACTATCAATATCCACTCGGTGTGAAGCATTCCCACAGAATAGTCATTTCTTACTTGACTTCATTACTCATGAAAAGGTGTCCCTTGGACAACCAATCCAAGCTAGTTCATTAGGATAGCTCTTACTCTTGATTCATTTAGGTGAGAAAGCCTTTCAACCAAAGAATCCTTTCTATGTGAGAAAACCTTTCACATCATTCTAGTTATGTGTTTATGAGAATGTCCTTTCACCAACACAATAACAACAACATCATTGGTACTTTACTCTCAAAGCGCCCTTAAAACATTAGCATAAATCTCATAATCAATGCATAAGTCCATAATTTACCTCTTGAGGACAAAACCCACTTTCAATCATAAACTCTTAGAAATCATGGGTTAGATATGGATTTCATCATAAATACATGTAAAACTAGTAATACATGCTGAATTTCATAAAACACTTGCTTTATTCTCAAAATCCCTCATCATATGATACACAACTTGAAAACATAGGTATTTCATGGGTTCATGGGGGAAACCATCATAAAAGCATTGCAATTAATCAATTCATGCATAAAAGATCATAATTAACTCAATCAATAATGAAAAGAACCCAGGCTAATTGAAGAAAACCCTAACTGAATTGGGAAATTCTACCATTAGCAATAAAGGAATTTGGGAACTCCATGGATGGAAGGAATCCATGGATGAAAACTATCATACCTTAACTCCAAGTACTAGCCATCAATGGAGGAATTGGAACCTTAGCTTGAAAACCCTAGGTGAATCCTTCTTCTTCTTCTTCTTCTTCAAGTTCTAGAGAGAGAATTATTTAGAGAGGAATTGGTTTCTTTTTTGAATTTAGACGAATGAAGTAAATGGGGTGAATTTGGGGTTAAAAATGTTTATATAGGGGTCCTAAACATAGCGAAAATGATATAGTATTGAAACTAATTAATTAGGAAAAGACCCAACTAACCTTGAGAATTAACTGCCAGCTGCCACCGACGGACCATGGTCTGACCTACGGTCCATCCTGGTGGACCATGGATGGACTTCTGGGACTTGATTCTGGGGACCCTAACCACGGACCGTGGTCTGACCTACGATCCGTAAGTCACCCTGTAGTTCTTGGCCTCAACTATATTGGCAAGATGACCAAACCACGGACCTACCTATGGTCCGTGGTTTAACCCACGAGCCGTGGTTGGCCTCCGTGGCTGGCACCTGCAACTTCCCAAATCTGGTTTATTTTTCTTTTTGTGGATACGGGGTGTTACGATATCTCCCCCTTGGGGCTATTCGCCCTCGAATGGGATTCAAACTGGTTCTAAAAGCTTAGGAGAGGAACTAACAACCCAACCTAACAATGCAATGCATGAAACCAAAGAGGAACTATCGACTCTAAGCTAGGACGTTCTCAAAACATCAAAAATGGTGAAACTATTTCTATCAACCCATTATGCATGAAATGCACATAAATAAGGAGGAACTACATCTATCAACCCAATATGCATGAATTTTCAAAATTTCTCATGTTCAAGGAGGAACTACCTTCTCCAAGCTAAAAGCATGCTCAACACAATCTCATGGAGCCCATATGCAATTCACTCTCAAAAAGCATAGGTAAAACATGTTCATCAATTCAACTCATGAAGTTTATAGGCAACTCATACTCAATGCCCAACAACATGAGGAAAATCAAGCGTGTAAACTCATTTTCTTTCAAACACACTTTTTCATGAACATGCATAAAATAAGGAAATCACGGAAACACATAAAAACACATGACTCTAAAACAAAGGTCAAATCAAGAGAAAACTCATTACCTCAAGCTAGAGTAGGAGTAGAAGGAAAAAGATGAGGATATCAGGACATCATATCGGCCTCGGCCTCCCAAGTAGCACCCTCAACTAATTGGTTCCTCCATAAGACTTTCACGGAAGCTACCTCTTTATTTCTCAACTTCTTGACTTGCCGTTCTAAAATCTCAACTGGAACTTCCTCATAAGAAAGACTCTCATCTACTCCCAACCCTTATAAGGAAACTATGTATGTCGGATCACCAATTTCTTCAACATAGAGACATGGAAAACTGGATACACTGATGCCAACTCATTTGGCAAATCTAACTCATAAGCAACCTTACCAATACGCCACAAAATCTGATATGGGCATACATATTGGGGACTAAGCTTCCCTTTCTTACCAAAACTCATTACACCCTTCGTAGGTGAAATTTTCAAGTAAACCCAATCATGAAAGTCAAATTAAAGATCCCTTCTTCTCACATCGGCATATGACTTTTGCCGACTTTTAGCCATTTTCAACCTTTCTCTAATAAGTCAAACTTTCTCTATGGCCTAATGTACCAATTCGGGACCTATTAGGGAAACTTCACCCACCTCAAACCAGCCTATGGGAGATCTACACCTCCTACCATATAGGGCCTCAAATGGAGCCATATCAATACTTGAGTGATAGATATTATTATTATAGGAAAACTCAATTAATGGCAAGTGGTCATCCCAATTACCCGTAAAATCAATCACACAAGCTCTTAACATATATTCCAAAGTCTTAATGGTACGCTCCGCTTGCCCATCGTTTTGGGAATAAAAGGCCATACTAAGCTTAACCTAAGTGCCAAGACCCTTTTGGAAAGACTTCCAAAATTGAGAAGTGAATTGGGTACCACGATCGGAAATAATGGACAAGGGCACTCCATGCAATCTCGCCATTGCTCTCAAGTATAACTTTGCATAGTCCTCTACCGAATAAGAAACCTTGACGGGAAGAAAATGAGCGATTTCATCTTCTGATCTACTATCACGCAAATAGAGTCATGTTGTCGCTGGGTGCGAGGCAAACCAACAATAAAGTTGATATTCAAGTCTTCCCACTTTCAAGTAGGAATGCTAATATCTTGGGATAAACCTCCCGATTTCTGGTGCTCAACCTTCACTTGTTGGCAATTTGGGCATGTATCCACAAATCCCGCAATATCTTTCTTCATCCAAATCCACCAATAGACTTCCCGTAAATCACGGTACATCTTGGTGGCTACCGGGTGAATGGAATACCGCGAACTATGGGCTTCAACGAAGATATGTTCCCTCAAATCATCTACATATGGAACACACAAATGACATTGGTATCTCAGTACCCTATCTCCCCCTTGGGAGAAAGCCTCAACGGATTTCTTAAGTACCGCCTCTTTCAATTCTACCAAATTTGGATCAAGACCTTGTTTACCTTTCACATCGGCTACAAAAGACGATTCAGACCCATTGTGAACCATAACACCACCCTTGGTGGAGTCCACCAATTGAAAACCTAATCGAGCCAATATATGAACATCTCGAACCAACTCTTTCTTTTCCTTTTCAATATGAGCAACACTACCCATAAATAACCGACTAAGAGCATCCGCTACCACATTAGCTTTACCGGGGTGATAAAGAACACTCATGTCATAATCTTTCAATAACTCAAGCCACCTTCTTTGGTGAAGATTCAAATCTTTTTGATTGAACACATATTGCAAGCTCTTGTGGTCGGTAAACACATCTACATGCACACCATACAAATAATGCCTCCAAATCATTATGGCAAAAACAATCATCGCTAGTTCGAGGTCATGGGTAGGATAGTTCTTCTCATGAACTTTAAGTTGCCTTGAGGCATAGACAATCACTTTCCCATTTTGCATAAGTACACACCCTACCCCAATTGTTGAAGCATCACAATAAACCATAAAACCATCCATCCCTTCCGGTAAGGTCAACACTGTAGTGGAAGTAAGTCTAACTTTCGACTCTTGAAAACTCTTCTGACTTAATTTGGACCATAAGAACTTAGCCTTCTTTTGAAACAAAGTCGTCAAAGGAGAGGCAATGGAAGAAAACCCCTCAACAAATCTTCTATAGTAACTGGCTAAACCCAAGAAGCTTCTAATATCCGAAGGAGTTAGAGGTCTAGGCCAACTCTTGACCGCATCCGTCTTCTTAGGATCTACCTCAATACCCTTAGTTGAAACAATATGACCAAGGAAAGCTACGGATCTCAACCAAAATTCACATTTGCTAAAATTTGCAAAAATTGTTGGTCCTTAAGAACTTGCAACACGATTCTCAAATGATCACTATGCTCATTCTCACTCCTTGAGTAGATCAAAATATCATCGATAAATACAATCACAAACATGTCTAGGTATTGCCTAAACACTCTATTTATCAAGTCCATAAACATCGCCGGAGAATTAGTCAAACCAAATGACATTACTAGGAATTAATAATTACCATACCGAGTTCGAAAAGCCGTCTTCGGGATGTCATTTTCCCTCACCCTTATTTGGTGATAACTGGATCGAAGATCAATGTTAGAGAAATAACTTGCCCCTTGAAGTTGATCAAATAAGTCATCTATCCTTGGAAGAGGATACTTATTCTTAATAATCACCTTGTTCTACTGACGATAGTCTATACACACACGATGAGAACCATCCTTCTTTCTAACGAACAAAACTAGAGCACCTAATGAAGAGACACTCAGTCGGATGAAACCCTTTTCTAACAAATCCTTCAACTATTCTTTCAACTCCTTATGTTCTGCCAGAGCCATACGGTAAGGAGGAATAGTGATAGGTTACGTATCTGGGAGAAGGTCAATACCGAAGTTATTTCCCACTCGGGAGGAATACTGGGTAAGTCATCTGGAAACACCTTCGGAAACTCATTTACGACAGGGACTGACTCAAAAGAAGGGGTTTCGGAATCTACATCCCTCACCCTAACTAGATGGTAAATGCAACCGTTAGAAATCATCTTTCTAGCTTTAAGACAAGAGACAAATTGACCCTTAGGCATAGAATTTCCCCCCTTCCACTCTAGGACAGGATCATTTGGAAATTAAAATTTGACTACACGAGTTCTACAATCAATAGAAGCATAACATGAGTGCTACCAATCCATACCCTAGATAACATCAAAATCTAACATATCAAGCTCTACCAAGTCAACAAAAGTAACTCTATGGGATAAGGAAACAGGACACTTTTTATATACCCTCTTAGCCACCAAAGAATCACCAACAGGGGTAGAGACAAAAAAAGGTTTTAACAAGACATCGGGGAGCACATCAAAACTCATAGCCACATAAGGCATCACAAAAAATAAAGTAGCACTGGGATCAAGTAAAGCATATACATCTAGTTCAAAAACATTCAACGTACCGATAACCACATCTGGAGAACTCTCTTGGTCACCTCTAGTCTGAAGAGCATCGAAACAATTTTTCTTAGGAGCATTGGAACCCAAACCACTAGGAGTAGCTTGCTTGCCCTCTCTCTCTTTAGCCATAATCATCGAGCAATCCCTAATTTTGTGATCACTTTTTCCACAACCATCCGTGTCTGCTAGGCACTTACCATCGTGCTTCCTTCCACACTTAGTGTAATTTGGCCTAGGCATTGAAGATCCACTACCATTACCTCCTTGAGGCTTAGGGTTAGACACCATATCTTGGTTGAACCTTGGAGGAGCATTAGAGGAATCTTGGCCGGAAAACTTTTGTAGGAATCTAGGACGACCTTGCCCATCGAACCTTGCATGAGAAAAGTTACCATCACAGGTCTTAACCCTTTTTACCTCTCTAGACTTTTCCTTGAGTTTTTTCTCATCAATTTGTTGTGCATGTACCATGAGACGAGAGATATTCATGTCATGAATGAGCATGGAGGTTCGGCACTCTTTAACCACCATTTCGAACACCCCAAAATGAACTTACTCATTCTAGCCCTTGAATCCGCAACCATCATTGGAGCATATTTTGACAATTGAGTGAACTTTAGAGCATAAGCCCTCAAACTCATACTCCCTTACCGGAGGTTATTGAACTTGGGCACCTTGGCTTCCCTCATCTCTAGGGTAAAGAACCTATCAGGAAAAGAGGCTTCGAACTTCTCCCAATCAAGAGGAACTGCATCTTTTGGTCTCTCTTCTTTCCATTGATTATACCATATTTTAGCCACTCCCTTTAGTTGATAAGCGGCCAACTCCGCTTTCTCTACCGACGTAACTACCATGATCATCAAAACCTTATAGACCTCATCGATAAACTCTTAAGGATCTTTCTCAACTTTGGAACCATGAAACTTCGGAGTGTTCATCCTTGTGAAGTCCCTCACCCTTCAAGCCGTCATACCCACATTAGGGTTCATGGGAACCGCAGCCTCCCTATTTGCTTGGGCCATCACCGCTTGAGCCAACACTTGGAAAGCAGCCCTAAACTCCACATTTGACACTGTTCGGCCAAAGGATCGACCGGAACTTGAGGAGCTTGGGGAGGAGCTTCTTGTTCCTCATTCTCCCTCACATTCCTCCTAGCATAAGCTCTTCGGGTATCCATATCCTGAAGAACATAGGATAAGGATTAGGAGAGAGACTTTATAGAGTTAAACTATATCGCACGACTTAAGAGTAATAAAAGAAGTGGATTTTCCTACTCATCTTGTAGCCTCTCATTCATAAATGTGGCGCACTTCACACTTATGAACAAGACTCTACTAGACGTGGCTTATGAGACATCCTAGGACCATTCTAAACCTTGTGCTCTAATTACCAAGTTTGTCATGACCCAGGGGTACCCCCTAGATGTAACATGGTGTATAGAACCGCGAAGGACTCCATACAAGCCACTTAGCTCTCATAACATAAGAAATAAAACAATAAGAGTAAAACAATAGTCCAAGTCTAAATCATTTTATAAACGAAAAGCAGAATTCTAAAGTCATGTCTCATCATAGACATCTAATACAATCGAATAAAATTGGGCCTAGACCATACATTATGTTCAAAATGAAATACAAGAAAGAAACTAAAAAGATATATCTCCGTCCTCGAACCATGAGGACTCACCAAAGCTCGAGAATATCTCAAGTCAACCTCTAGCCATAAAAACCTAAAACCTGACTATCGGGCCTTACATTTGGGAAAAATATAGGCAAGAGTAAGAGTTAGTACAAAACAATGTACCAAGTATGATAGCCATGCATAAAACATTTAAAACATGCTAAAATGGACATTTCATTTCATAATATGCAATTGACCAAGCTAAACATGATATAAAAGCTTTATAAAATATAAGTCTTAAAATCAAGTTCAATGCAAGCTAACTTCATCTTTAATGCCTTTGAATATATGTGAGATACTTCTTGAAGTAACCTTAGTTCATTATCACTTGTGGGGAAATTAGCCTTAACCGACATGAGACCATGTGAACTATAACATGATCACCCGGTGTCTCCCACACCAAAAAGGGTTGTTCTACTTGCCTAAGGTAGAATCTTAAACATCTAGCTTAAGTGGATCCACTAGCTAATCAACCTATGGTGGCACATAGTTTATGGGATAAGGAGACTGCTACTAGAAACCTGGCCTCTACTACAGGGGAGCTTCCATCTCATAAGATTACTTTGGAAACCCGGCCTCTACTACGGGAGAGCTTTCATCTCACTATAAATATCCACTCGGTGCTAAGCATAAATTCCCACAGAATATTAATTTCTTACTTGACTTCATTACTCATGAAAAGGTGTTCCTTGGACAACCAATCCAAGCTAGTTCATTAGGATAGCTCTTACTCTTGATTCATTTAGGTGAGAAAATCTTTCAACCTAAGAATCCTTTCTATGTGAGAAAGCCTTTCACATCATGCTAGTTATGTGTTTATGAGAATATCCTTTCAACAACACAACAACAACATCATTGGTACTTTACTCTCAAAGCACCCTTAAAACATTAGCATAAATCTCATAATCAATGCATAAGTCCATAATTTACCTCTTTAGGTAAAAACCCACTTTCAATCATAAACTCTTAGAAATCATGGGTTAGATATGAATTTAATCATAAATACATGTAAAACTAGTAATACATGCTCAATTTTTTAAAACACTTGCTTTATACTCAAAATCCCTCATCATATGATTCACAACTTGAAAACATAGGGATTTCATGGGTTCATGGGGGAATTCATCTTAAAAGCATTGCAATTCATCAATTCATGCATAGAAGATCATAATTAACTCATTTAAATCAACAATGAAAAGAACCCATGTTAATTGAAGAAAACCGTATCTAAATTGGGGAATTCTACCATTTGAAGTAGAGGAATTTGGGAACTCCATGGATGGAGGGAATCCATGGATGAAAACTATCATACCTTAACTCCAAGTACTAGCCTTCAATGGAGGAATTGGAACTTTATGATGAAAATCCTAGGTTAATCCTTCTTCTTCTTCTTCAACTTCTAGAGAGAGAATTATTTGGAGAGGAAATTGTTTCTTTTGTGAATTTTGAAGAATGAATTAAATGGGGTTAAAAATATTTTTATAGGGGTCCTAAACAAAGCCAAAATGACATAGTATTGAAACTAATTAATTAGGAAAAGACCCAACTAACCCTGAGAATTAACTGCTAGCTGCCACCGATGGACCCAGTCGATGGACCGTGGTCTGACCTACGGTCCATCCTGGTGGACCGTGGATGGACTTCTGGGATTTGATTCTGGGGCCTCGAACCATGGACCATAACCACGGACCGTGGTCTGACCTACGGTCTGTAGGTCAGGCCATAGTTCTTGGCCTCAACTATTTTAGCAAGGTTACCAACCCACGGACCTACCTACGGTCCGTGGTTCAACCCACGGGCCATGGTTGGCCTCCTTGGCAGGCACCTGCAACTTCCCAAATCTGGTTTATTTTCCCTTTTTCGGATACAGGGTGTAACAGAAGGTAAGCAAGCTCCGCCTAGTGGTTTGGGTTCAAGTGCTCCAAAGCAAAATCAACTCTATTCACTTCAGACTCTCCATGAGCAAGAGGGTTCTCCCGATGTGGTTACCGATATATTGAAAGTCTTCCAACTTGATGTTTATGCTTTACTTGACCTCGATGCTACCTTGTCGTTGATGCCATATGTGGCTATGAGGTTTGATGTTCTTCTGGATGTAATGTTAGATCATTTTTCTATCGCTACTCCATTTGGTGATTTTATTGTGGCTAAAAGGGTTTATAGAAAGTGTCTCGTCTTCTTGTCCCATAGATTTACACATGTTGATCTTGTAGAGATTGATGTTCTAGATTTTGATGTTATCCTTGGTATGGATTGACTGCATTCATGTTGTACTTCTATTGATTGTAGAACCCGTGTATTCAACTTTCAGTTTCCAAATGAACCCATCCTAGAGTGAAAAGGGGGGGATTTCTATGCCTAAGAGTTAGTTTGTTTCTTGTCTTAAAGCTAAAAAGATGATTTTAGAGGGTTGCACATACCATCGTATTTGGATTAGGGATATGGATTCTGAATCCCCTATTCTTGAGTCGGTCCCAGTTTTTAATGAGTTTCCAGAAGTGTTACCCGATGATTTACCCAGTGTTCCTCCCGAAAGGGAAATAGACTTCAGTATTGACCTTCTCCCAGATATGCAACATATTTCTATTCCTCCTTACCGTATGACTCCAACAAAACTTAAGGAATTAAAGGAGCAATTGAAGGATTTTTTGGATAAGGGTTTCATCCGACCGAGTATCTCTCCATGGGGGGCTCCAGTATTGTTTGTTAGAAAAAAAGATGGTTCACTCCATATGCGTATTGACTAGTGGCGATTGAACAAGGCTACTGTTAAGAACAAATATCCTCTCGCAAGGATAGATGATTTATTTGATCAACTTCAAGGACCAAGTTACTTTTCTAAGATTTACCTCTGGTCGGGTTATCACCCATTGAGGATGAAGGAAGATGACATTCTGAAGATGGCTTTCCAAACACGGTATGCTCACTATGAGTTTTTGGTAATGTCGTTTGGTTTTACTAATTCTCCGGCCGCATTGATAGATTTTATGAATAGGGTGTTTAGATAATAACTTGATATATTTGTGATCGTGTTCATTGATGATAAATTGATCTATTCGAGAAGTGAGGGTGAGCATAATGATCATTTGAAGATTGTGTTGCAAGTCCTCAAGGACCAACAACTTTTTGCAAAGTTTAGCAAATTGAAGTTTCCGATAAGGGTATTGAGGTAGATCCTAAGAAGACGAATGCGGTTAAGAGTTGGTCTAGACTTTTATCCCCTTCAAATATAAGAAATTACTTAGGTTTAGCCGGTTACTATAGAAGGTTTGTTGAAGGGATTTCTTCGATTGCCTTTCCATTGACAACATTGACACAAAAAAAGGTTAGGTTCATATGGTCCGAAGCCTGTGAAAAGAGTTTCCAAGAATTGAAAAATTGACTTACCTCCGCTCCAGTGTTGACCTTACCTGATGGAACAGATGGATTTGTGGTTTATTTTGATGCCTCAAGAATTGGGTTATGATGTGTCCTTATGACAAATAGGAAAGTCATTGCCTATGCCTCAAGGCAACTTAAGATTCATGAGATGAATTATCCTACCCATGACCTTGAACTAGCGGTGGTTGTGTTTTCTTTAAATATTTGGTGGCATTATTTGTACGGTGTTCACGTAGATGTTTTTACCAACCACAAAATTTTGCAATATGTGTTGAAACAGAAAGATCTAAATCTTCGCCAAAGGAGGTGGCTTGAGATACTAAAAGATTATGACATGAGTGTTCTCTTTAACCCCGATAAAGCAAATATGGTGGCGGATTCTCTTTGTCGGTTGTTAATTGGTAGTGTTGCTCACATTGAAGATGATAAAAAGGAGTTGGTTCGAGATGTTCATAGATTAGCCCGATTGGGTGTTCGGTCGGTTGACTCTATCAAGGGTGGTTCTATGGTTAAGAATCGTCATTTGTGGGAGATGTGAAAGTCAAACAAGATCTTGATCTGACTTTGGTTAAATTGAAGGAAGTGGTACTTAATAAGTCTGTAGAGGCTTTCTCTTAAAGGGGAGATTGTGTGCTTCGATATCAAGGTTTTTTGTGTGTCCCCAACGTAGATGACTTGAGAGAGATGATCTTATCAGAAGCCTATAGTTCTCAATATTCCATTCACCCGAGAGCCACCAAGCTGTACCGTGACTTGAGGGAGGTCTATTGGTAGATTGGGATGAGAAGGATATTGCGAAATTCATGGCTAAGTGTCCTAATTGTCAACAAGTGAAAGTTGAGCACCAAAAGCCAGGAGGTTTATCGCATGATATAAGCATTCCTAATTGGAAGTGGGAAGATTAGAATATGGACTTCATTGTTGGTTTACCATGCACCCAGCGGTAACATGACTCAATTTGGGTTATTGTGGATCGAATGATGAAATCGGCTCATTTTATTCCTGTCAAGGTCTCTTACTCGGCGGTGGACTATGCTAAGTTGTACCTGAGAGAAATGGTACCCAATCCACTTCTTAGTTTTGGAAATCTTTCCAAAAGGGTCTTGGTACTCGTGTTAAGCTTAGTACAGCCTTTCATCCACAAACCGATGGGCAAGCGGAGCGTAAAGTCCAAACATTAGAAGATATTTTGAGAGCATGTGTAATTGACTTCAAGGGTAATTAGGATGATCACTTGCATTTGATTGAGTTTGCATACAATAATATATATCATTCAATCATTGGTCCATTTGAGGCTCTATATGGTAGGAGGTGTAGATATCCTATAAGTTGGTTTGAAGTGAGTGAAGTTGCCTTCATAGGTGCCGAATTGGTGTATGGGGCTATGGAGAAAGTTTGGCTCATTAGAGAAAGGTTAAAAATATCTCAAAGTCGGCAAAATTCCTATGCCGATGTTCGAAGAAGAGGTCTTGATTTTGAGGTAAATGATTGGGTCTACCTAAAAATTTCACCCATGAAGGGTGTAATGAGGTTTGGGAAGAAAGGGAAGCTTAGTCCCTGTTATGTTGGCCCATATCAGATTTTGAGGCGAATTGGAAAGGTCACTTATGATCTTGATTTTCCTAATGATTTGGCATCGGTTCATCAAGTTTTCCATGTATCTTTATTGAAGAAGTGTGATGGAGATCCGACATCCATAGTTCCCTTAGAAGGTTTGGGAGTTAGGGGGGATCTTTCTTATGAGGAAGTTTCGGTTGAGATTTTAGACCGGCAAGTTAAGAAGGTGAGAAACCAAAAAGTTGCTTCCGTGAAAGTTCTATGGAGGAATCAATTAGTTGAGGGTGCTACTTGGGAGGCCGAGGCCGATATGATGTCCCGTTATCTTCATCTCTTTCCCTCCGTCCCTAATATAGCATGAGGTATTTAATTCCTTATGATTTACTCTTTGGGTGTCATGTGTCTTAGATATTCCCATGATTTCCTCATTATGCATGATTTATGAAAAACATTAATTTTGAGAAATGAGTTAACTTGATTGATTTGTACATGTTTATGTGCATTCGAGTATGAGTTGCATATAGACTTCATGATAGGATTTTTTTAACATTCTTTAACTTGGAGTTGATGTTTCCTCCTCGGATATGTGAATTCATGTTTGGCTATTAGATTAAGTTCCTACCCTCCTTATGATGTCTAGAATCTCATCCTGGGACGAATGTACCAAGGGGGATATAATATAACACCTCGAATTCATAAAGGAAGAAAAATGCAGCTTTTTCAGGATCTGGTGCCAGTACCAACAGAGCCATTTATGGCTCGTGGACTGACACATGCTCCATAGGTAGCTCCATGGGTGGCAGTCCAAATTTTCCAAAAATGTCAAAGTTCCATTACTTTCTTACAGTTCACCAAGACAGTCCATTGTCATATGCATGAGTCGTAGGTATTTCTCGTAGGTGATTCCTAGACTTAGAGGGAGTTTAGAGCCAAAAGTTCAGACCTACAAATGAGTATGTATGGCCCATAGGTGGACCCACGAAACGTACTTAAGTCCGTCATTGGGAGTCTGAAAATTGATGGTCTCTGAACTCACCAACGACCAAAGAAGACGGTCCGTTGTCTGACCAACGGACCGTAGGTCGGACCGTTGGTGACGTCAGCAGTTTTTTTAAGATTGGTTTTTCGATATTTTCCTAATTATTCTAGCCCAATACTATGTCGTTTTACCCTTTATTAGAAGCCCTATATAAACATTTTTACCCCCAAAATATCCTAAATCAATTCATTCTCTCAAATTCTCAAAAGAAGATCAAGTCATCCTCTCAAATAATTCTCTCTCTAGAAGCTTGAAGAAGAAGACTAGGGTTTCAAGCCAAGTCTCGAATTCCACCATTGATAGTAAGCTTTTGGCATCAAGGTATGATAGTATTCACCTATGGAGTCCTTTCCTCCATAGGATCCCTAAATTCCCCAGTTTTGTAAAGTTAGATTCCCCAATTGAGTTAGGGTTTTATTCAATTGACATGAGTTCTTTTCAATTATGTTATTATTGATTGATTTATGACTTTTTATACATGAATTGAAGAAATTGCATGATTCTAAGTTGAATCCCTGTGAACCCATATGAAATCCATGTGTTTAGAATTGATCATATGATGAAGCTTTTGAATCATGAAAGATGAGTCTATGAAGATATGCATATTCTCATGAATTTGATGAAAATGGTTTAAGTTGCTTATCCCATAAGTATGTGCCACCATAGGATGTTGTCTTAGATAGACATTAGCTAGTGGATCCACCTAAGCTAGAAGTTCATGGTCTTACCTTGGCAAGTAGGACACCTCTGTTTGGTGTGGGGTAGACACCGGATTCCATGTTCATAGCTCACATGGTCTCTATGTCGGTTAAAGGTAAATCTGCCATAATGACTAAATAAGGTTACTTTTAGAGGTATCTCACAAATGTTTTAAAAGATGTTAGCTTGCATTGACCATGTTTTATGATGCATGTTTTCTAACCTTTTATTTTATGGCATGTCATGAAAAGGTCTCTTTTTGCATGATGTCATATTTTTTATGCATTGTTATCATACTTAGTATATTCTATGTACTAACACATACTCTTGCCTATATTGTTTCATAATGTAGGATTCGACGCTCCCGATTTACATTTCCGTGGCTAGGAATCTCTTAGAAGAAATTGAAGATTGGTGAGTCCTCATGTTCCGAGGACCGAGCTTTCATTTCCTATTGTCTTTAATTTTTGGATTGTATGTGATGTACGGGTTAGTCCCAATCACTCTTGATGTACTAGATGGCGTTGAGACTATGTAGATTTCCGCTATGCTTTATGAACTCTTATGTTTTGAAATTGGCTTTTAAAATCACTTAAATTTCTACTATATTGTATGATGTATCCCAAATGGCTTGTATGAGGCCTTTCAGGGTTTTATACGCCATGTTACGCCTACAGTATACTTTAGATCGTGGCACTTTAACAAGTATACTGACCATTTGTTCTCACTCTATTTATGCTTTGATTGATCCAGGTTCAACATTATTGTATGTTACTCCATTTATTGCTGAAAAGTTTTTCATAGTACAAGAGTCATTGACATGACTTTTTGCTGTATTTACTCTAGTTGGTGACTCCATTATTGCCAAAAAGGGTTTATTAGGGGTATATTATAGAGATTGTTGGTGGTCTGACCTCTAAGACATGATAGAGCTGGAGATGCTAGACTTTGATATTATTAGGGGCATCGATCTGCTGATATCTTGTTATGGAAATGTATTTTCTCTAGCGAAGATTATTAGATTCCACAGAGTTCGGGAGGGAAGGGTAATACTGCAATGCAAAAAGATACATTCATTTCATATACTCTAGCGAGGAAATTGATTGCTAAAGCCTGCATTTATCATATTTTTAGGGTTTAGGATGTTGACATAGAATCACCAACGTGCTGCTGATATATTACTAGATGTCCAACCGATATGAATTCAACCATGCAAAATGGTACCAGTAGAATTGAATGAATTGAAGGAGAAGCTAAAAGACTTATTAGGTAAGGGATTCATCAAGAAAAGTGTGTCATTAAAGGGTACACATGTATTATTAGTGCGGAAGAAAGATGGTTCATTGATCATGTATATACACTACAGACATCTGAATAAGGTGATTGTAAAGAAAAAATATCCATTGCCAAAAATTGACGACTCTTTTGACTAGTTATAGGGTGCCAGATGTTACTCAATGTTTGATTTAAGTTCTGGCTACCATCAGGTGCGAGTTCGGGATAATGATATTCCGAAGACAGCCATCAGGGCCAGATATGGTCATGTTGAGTTTCTTGTGATATCTTTTAAATTGACGAATGTCCCAATAGAATTTATAGACCTGATGAACAACTATTCAGGTGATTCATTGAATGTTCGTGATTGATTTCATTAATGAGATTTAGGTATGGTGAGGTTAAAGATTGTATGTTAAGCTCTCATCATATGAGTTGTTATTGGATTCTATTGTCTTATTGGGCCATATTGTATCAAATGTTGGCATACATGGTAATATGCAGAAGATTGAGGTCATGAAAACTTGTCTTAAACCCATGACCCTAACAGAAGTTCATAGATTTCTAGGGTTAGCAGGCTCAATAACATGAGTCTTTAGCGATTAGTATAGCAGAAGGGAGAATCCTTGGAACCAGATATTAATTGCGTGTTCTAGATGTTGCGGGTCTTTGACAACAAATTATGATACAAAGAAACCATTCTCGATATTTTATTTAGCAGGTTCCACAAAGATTTATCATGATACTAACGATACTTACTAGTGGCATTGGATGAAGAGAGACATTGTTGAGTTCGTGGCACAGTGTCCTAATTTTTAATAGGGGACGATTGAGCACCAGACACCAAGTGGGCTGACCCAAGAGATACCCATTCCATTGTGAAAGTAGGAGGCAATAAATATGGACTTTGTTACAGGTTTACGTCGCTAACAATAGAAGTTTGATTCTATTTGGGTAATTATTGACAGACTGATAGTATCAGTCTAACTCGTACCAGTCAAAACCATATTTTTACCTCAAGATTTTGCAGTTTTTTACATTAAAGAGATTGTTAGATTGCATGGTATCTATGTATCGATTATTTCAAATAGGGGACCACCGTTTACAACACATTTATGGAAATCTTTCTAGAAGGGTTGGGGCATGCTAGTAAACCTTAGCATAGAATTTCATTCCCATACTGACGGCCAAGCTGAACATACTTTCTAGACACTCAAGGATATGTTACGGGAGTCTGTTCGAGATTTCAAAGAAAATTGGAATGATCACTTTCAAATCGTTAAGTTTTCTTCTAATAATAGCTATCATTCAAACATCGGTATATTGTTGTATGAGGATTTATATGGAAGAAAATGTATATCTCCTCTTGGTTGAATCTAGGTTGGAGAATGGGGATTGCTTGGACAAGGTTTAGTGTTACAGGCCGTGGAATAGGTTAGGCTAAATATAGAGAAGTTGTTGATAGGCTAGACTTAGAGTCTTATGTTGATAGTCAGGTTTTTCTAAATGTTTCTCCTATGAAGGGCATTATGATATTTGGTAAAAAGGGAAAGTTCAATCCTAGGTACACTGTGCCTTATCACATCTTGCAACGGATAGGATGATTTTCCTATGAGCTAGAGTTGCCTCAAGAGTTAGAGGTAGAACAACGAGTTTTCAAGTTTCTATTTTACAAAAGTGTATTGGACATCAAACATGTATAGCGCCGATAATAGATGTTCAGATTCCAGAGTAGCCATTTTATGAAAAAGTCCATATTAGCATAGTAGATCGCTAAATAACAAGATTGTAAAATAAGGATATAGCTTTGGTAAAAGTAATGTAGCGAAGCCGTAATGTTAAGGAGCTGACGTGGAATCTAAGGAGGACATGAAGTCCCAATATCCCGCATTGTTTGTTCCTTCAAATGAATAGACTAGCATATGAGTATATGAGGTATGTTACGCATGCGCTATATGAGTTCGTGTATTGGTTTCTATGATACCGTGAATATAATAATCATTCGAGGAGGAATGTCCCGAAGGGGGGAAGGATGTGAAACCCCGCCCATTTGAATGTTGAAATTAACTCGTACTTTTGGAATAAGTCTAAGACTACCTACCATATTAGCAAGGATTTATGTGAGTTATTTTTAGTGCACAATGTTTGTATGTTAAGTTTTAAGTTCAAGGAAGTTGCAAAACAAAAGTCGGGAAAAGTTATTCTCAGCATTTTTCTCCTAATATATAAAGAGATAGAATACACATTACCTATCAAATCAAAGGTCTACAATTCTGATTAACGCACTATGCCATTCATTAATATGAGTTCAGAATTGAGATATATGCATGTTTTCATTAGACTGCGCAAGCAGACACCTCAAAGTGGATTCCCCAGCCCCTAAGTCGGTAGTTCTATAAATACACCCATCTCCTTCATTCTTTTTCATTAGAACTGATCCAAAATCCCATAAAAATGATAACTTAAGCGACTAAATCCTCCATGGGTGTTATTCTTTCAACTCGGAGGTTTAACGGAAGTTGCTCTACGTCGCAAGCTCAACTTTTGTGTATAATTTTCTTGTTGATTTAGGGTCCGGTTGTTGTAGCTGCAAAGAGGCAGAATAGTAGTATTATTATTTAAGACATTTTTATTGAGGTAATCTTATTTTTACAAGCCTGCTTCGTAGTTCCATATCGTAGTATTATTTTTACATATATATTTGAGCCACGTGGTTGTGTATTCGATATTATGGTTGTGGGCAGACCCTTTGTCTTATTTTGTTTCGCTATTATTGTTATTTATTGATTGTGATAAGAAGAGGGAGGTTATTAGGGGTTGGTTTGATTCTTATTGGAGTCGCGTACGATGGTTGTTGGATTAAACCGCGTGAAGTACTCCTAGTTATGTTGCCTCTGGAGCTTGTCTCTTTCGAGACGTTGTTGGAATGTCTTCAATGGATTTAGCTGCTGATTATTGTTTGTTTGGCCTCATTTTATGGTTTGAAATTTTCTGGTTAGCATCTTAATAATTACTTATGGTTCATTCTTATAGCCTTGTTGATTTTTGCGTTATTGCTTTACTTTGGTTGGCCAAGCATCATAGAAACAACTTTTGGACATTGGTTGAAACGTATGTTAAGGCTATTATGTCTCTTCAGTCATGATCCTAATGGCCTAAGTAGGTTATGGCTGGTATATTATCATTAGTCGACCTGTAGCCCTGTTCTGTTGAGTTTACTACGACCATAGGATATAATGTCTATATGCGACACTCTACTCCTTACTTAGTAGCCTAGAAAGCAGGCTATGATTCTCTTTTGATTAATTATGATTACTTATTGTTGTGATGTTTTATCATTTGGATGCCGCCTATGAACTTGTTTTGGCCTCAGAACACTTTGACATTGCAAGGTTCTTGAGCATACACATTGATTCTTATACCGAGCCTACGGGTCAGGTAGACCGAGCCTTCGGACCAGGTAGACTAAGCTTACAGGCTGGGTAGACTATGCCTACGGGTCGTGTAGGTTGTACCTACGGAGAATCATATATGTATTGTACCAGTGAGCCTCAGATTCGTAATGATTTATGGACCACCTACAGAGAAACATATATGTATTGTACCAAAGAGCCTCAGATTTGCGTTTATTCACGGCACATGTGCATTCAGACAATTCAGATTAGAATAACGTTTGGATCCAGGTAAGGGGGCTAATATGGGTATTTAGCGACTATTTGCACTTGTTAGGACCTATAGGGATTGTGTGTTGTTTGTACCTATTGTACTTATGGGGCCAGGTCAGGTTATTTCTTGTTATGTGCTTATATTTTCATGTTATAGGGAGCTAAAGTATTTTACTTTGGTTTCACACTTGCCCTTTTCATTCAGTACTTATACTTGAATTTTAGCTTTCAGTTTACCTTACATGCTCGCTACAGTATTTTGTACTGACAACCCTTGCCTGGTGGCACTACATTCATGCTTGCAAATCCTATGTGATGACAAGAAAGACTTGTCGAGTAGCGCAACCGCCTATCAAGCAGATTGGTTGTCTCCTTTCTTCCAAGGTTTGCCAGAGCTCCATAGGTCTGCTAACTTTTCTTTTTGAAGATTTGGTTAGGTCGGGGCCTGTCCCGTCCACGTGTTATATTCATAGAGGCTTGCATACCAGTGTGTTCGGTTGTTAGTCACGTTATTGGCCATGTTGGGATTTCTTTCTAGTCGGCTGATGTTTGATAGTTTCTTGGCATATTGTTTATATCTGTTACTATTTTATGTATCTGTATAGAGATAACGGTGGCTTTGAGGGCCCACATAGTGTTTACGCTTTCCTAGATACCATGGTGGCCTTGACAGCCCAAACAGGCTTCTATGCTAGTTGGTTATTGCTTTATATAAACTGTTGGGAGTAGTTGTTTTCCTTGCAAAGTTGTTGATAGGGGCCTTGCCGGACGATGGCTTATTTTTAAGCCGATATATACTTGTTTATTTTCTTAACTATGTGTGGCTACCATGCGTTGTTAGAAAGTGGTTCCGTAGGGTCAGCTTAGGCCTAAGTTTTTGCATCAGGTGCCAGTTGCGCCCGTTGAGTTTGGGGTGTGACAAAATCAACCGTAGGACCCTTCTTACTAACATCCCGCACATGATCCAAATAGGCTAAGAACCTACTGGATACTAATCTTTGAGCCTAAAAATAAGAGATAACCCAAGGACGTGTGTGACTAAAAAAAGTTTGCCACACCATCAGAGGGATACTAGGCATGACTAAGATAACAGTCTTAGTGAAGCAATGTAAGAATACACAGTAGGGGGAAAGCAAGTTTAGCCCCAAAATAACATCAAAGTCAATCATATTCGACATAATAAAGTCAGAGTGTCACACCCATGGGGGTTAAAACATGTAATGGCGTTGATAGAGTCTAAGAACATAAATTCAATCTAGATGCATAGTAAACAAAGATATGAGAATATTTAGAACCCAGATAAAATAAAGTTGAGGATGGCCAATGGCATATTACAATCGTACCTATGATGACAATGTGTGACGCCTCAGCCTCAACATATAGACTCATCTAATCTACATAAAGGCAGCCTTGTTCTTTTCTGAACTGAGCATTTGATCTTCCTCCTCACCAACCTCCTGAGGATCCTCCACGAGCCCTTGATGACCACGTCTATGATCATGACCTTATGCACCACCTCTGGACGGAGGTGCTACTACTAAAACTAGGTGAGTTATCTGAGGAGTAGGCACAATCATCCATTACTGGTGATACTCTCTAGACTAGTGGTCAAGCTCACCACAATCAAAACAACCCTTAGAAGCACGAACCTAAGAGGATCGGCCGCCACAGTCTAAAAAAACCCAAATGCAAGCCTCTCAAACTATAACATGCACAAGAACGACCAAAACTATATTGCTTTCACTCTGAGGTTTGGAGTGCCACCTGAACAAGTCTACTAGACTAACCCTGATATTGGTGGCACTCACAAGGTCTATCATAAGAGTCCCTACCCTTAAAATGGGATCCACTGTAACTACCCTGGAGATGATCCCTCTTAATGTTGCCCCGTTGGGCCTCCCAATGGAGCTCCTTCATAGTACGAGCGTGAAAAAAACAACCTCTAAGAAAGCTCTGCCTACTGAAGCTATAAACTCAGTCTCGATCTGCAACTGCAGCTTCGGGTCATGGATGAAGAAACGACCTCTCTCCTTCTCTGTAGGTAAAATCATGGTAGCATTCCTGTAGAACTGGTAGAATCTACCGTTGTACTGTAACACGGTCATAGAGCCCATCGGAATCCTAGAAAACTAATCGAGAGTCAATCTCTAACACTTCCCAATATAAACCCTTCCAAGAAGGCTTTGAAACTAGGTCTAAGATGAAGGAGTTGACCCAACTTGTCTACACTACATATAAAAACACCACCACTGCCTAGATAGTGTTTGAAGTAGATACATGTAAAGTCTTCTTCTCTCGACACTACTAACCCCAATGTGTACAGTCTCTCCCTACATGTTTTTAGAAACTCATGGGTATCTTCCCCTACAACCCCAAAACACCTCAGAGTATTCAATCTCAAAAACACTCCTCTCATTTTTTTGTCCTCTAATAACATAACTTGTGATACTATAAGTAGCTGAGCAATGATGGGTGTTGGTGGCATCGCAACCTAGGGAGCCGCTACTACTGACTAAATTGTGATGCTGACATAGCTAGTGTTAAGTCGTGATCCATACCCTATAGTAAAAATTTAAGTGATAACCGCCTATAACTCTGGTGCCATAGTTGACTTGGGTCATGACTAGGGTAGTCTCGTCTCTATCGACTAGTGATGAATAGTATATCGTTCTGGCTCCAAAACTAGACCAGGAGTCATATCTCAGGCATGATCTTGAGAAAGTGTTTCCACTCACCCATGACCTTGAGGTATCCATCTATCCCTATTTAGGGCACTATCTTTTGGCCCAGGAGCGTCACCCCCGTCGTTGATCCTTGCATACGAGTCATCCCTATGAAAGAGTGGATTGAGTAAAATTCTAGAAACAAAATAAGACAGTAATGCACGATAAACAATAGAAGAAAGAGTCTTTCTAAAGATATTTGATAACCTCTTATAGATAAGATAAAGACGTCTCTGCACCAATCGGCTGGACTCTACTAGATATTAGCTTTTGTACAAATAACACATGTGAACTTGGGGCTCTGATACCAACTTTGTCATGGCCCTAAAATTTAATTAAACTTGGAATCTACCGAAACGCACTGTAGGTAAGACAATCCATATCTCTGAATGACGAGTAAAGAAAATATAGGGCAGAAGCTTTAAAACAACTAAAAGATTATCAACAAGACATAGAATAAAAAATAAAAATGAGATAAGACATAAATATATACAATAAAACAAGATCCAATCCCACGACCTGGTGGGCGGCGTATAAATCTACTAGGCCAAACCCATCGATGACCCCCTAAAGTTGGCATCAAGTTTAACTTAAACACCTCAACTGGGCAATGTTCATTTTAGACACCTTATGTAGGGTCCCTCTATGTCATTTTGATACTTTTTTGACAATAAGCAAAGAGTTGAAGGACAGTGTAATACACTCGTTGATGACATGGCAAACAACCAATTAAATGATTACATGTGTAATTTTAAGTTAAAAATTATTTTAAAATATATATATTAAAGAAACTAAAAATATTATTCTAAAAAATCAATTTAACCCCCCTTCCTCTCCGAAGGTAGTTGTCTTCTCTACTACACCCAACAATTTTTTAATTTTTTTTATCAACTTTTTAAATTGTTTCGGATCTCTTTTTTTTCTTTCTTTTTAGTGTTGTTTTGTGGGAAGAAAAGAGGGAGAGGAAGAAAGAAAGAGAGAATAAATATGAAATATGAGTGTTGGTATCCATTTTTCCGGTAAAAAAGGTAGAGGGAGGTGATTGCAGATTTAGAAAAGTAATACAATGAAGAAGAAGAAAAATGACTTGAAAATGGATTTGAATAAAAAATTCGACCTCCATTGAAGGAGTTTAAGCTTCAAAAAATGGTGGGAGGTTGTAGCTTGAAAAATGGAGAAGAAGAAGAGAAAATAAAATAAAAAATAGCTAAATTGAGTCTTTCACGCTCTATTGTTGAGTTTATCACACTCACTTTGACATGTCAGCAAAAAGTGTCAAAATGACACAACGGGACCCTACATGAGGTGTCTAAAATGAACATCACCCAGTTGAGGTGTCTAAGTGAAACTTAGTGCCAACTTTAGGGATGCACCAATGGGTTTTGCCAATCTACTAATATGAGTACAAGCAACAAAATGAATAAAATAAGTACAAACTTGTCTAGAATAAAAAAAGACTAGCCTAAAAATATATATAGATAGAGATGAGTCAAACTAGGACGCCATCAACTCACCCTCAATCTTTGGATGCCCCTGCTGATGAACATATTTTTCAACTATTTTTCCATATTTTTCTCCTCCTCCTTTCTATCTAACGCATCAAAAGAACTATGGGTCATCACTTTATCGAATCCATTATTCTTTGTTAAGTAATTTACTCTTGTCCTTCTTTTGTTTATATTTTTTATCCACCTCGTTATATTGTGTGAAACACATATTGTCCTTAATTTTCCGACCTTTATAGTATAAGGTATCCTTCTAGTTTTTCATTCTTTGATTGTGCCGATACCTCTTTTGTATCCTCATTTCATTTCATTTCTCATTGTTCTCCTCCTTCCTAGGTTTTAAATTTTGGTTAATTACAAAACACTCCTTCTATGTGTTCCCTTATAGTTTGCAAATCGCGTAATACCTTGGAATATGATCCTATATGATATGAATCCATGTAGATTACATCCCAATTACTAGACCTTTTTCTTCCAACATTAACTTTTTTTAGAAAATTCACATAGTTAGTCTATCTCAACCTTAAATATTGCATAACTAGTTCTTTATTGATTGTTTTTTATCATGTCTACGTAAAGTTAATTTCCTGCAATTTTGGATAATGGTTCCTTCACGAAAAAGTTAGGTTCTAACAATAGGGAGGAAATTTGTGCAATAGCTATGGATGTTTTTACCTCTGAGTGGAACTTATTATTCAACTATTGCATTCTCAACGGATACAACACATATTTAACATTTAGATAATTTCATACCTAGACATGATATGGATGTAATACTTCACTATAGATAGTGTAATAAGTAAATGCCTAGCTATTTCACAAGTAACCGATCTTGCATTCAGATTTGACTTCAAACTATAGTGGAAACTATTTGAGTAGTTCATCTAATTCTAGAAAATTGTACAAAAGTTATCCAATCACGGCAAATTAAAGATTCTTCTAAACAATCATTATATTAAACGTTGTTTTCTTTCCAAACAACTGTTGGTTCTACATGCATATAGGTTAATGGTTTTATGGCAATATTGGATTTATTTTCGTAACACATAAACGGTACTGGGAAAAGGATCAAGTTATCAACTTCAAGTGCCGGAACTAACAAATAAAATAAGAATAAACGTGAAATAAAGAAGTCTTCTGGAAGCTTTTCATTTAAAGGTGAAAAATAGATATATTTTATTTTATTGTTCTTTTTATTCTCTTAGTCAGTTATATTCATGGCCATGTTAACCATGATCCCTCTTTATTCTATAGTATTTAGAACACACATTCCTTTATTTATGTTGTATAAATACATGTAAATCCTGTTCAATGAAATACACATAAAACATTCAGCTATTTCATTCTTGATTGTATTAGAGCCATATATCCTTAAGATCCCTTATTCTTCTTATCAATTTAAATCTTATTTTTTTGATACTCTCTCACAATGGTTAACCCTAATCCATTCACCGAGGGAACTGATGATGCCTCCTCGGGCAGTCAAACTGTTCAAACCACCATCAACATTGAATTGGATCATCCTTTTTCCTTTTTCCCTCGGACTCACCCAACACTATTCTTGTCCACACTATATTTTATGGAAAGAGCTATGGTGATTGGAGGAGAGCAGTCTTCATAGATCTTTCTTCTAATAACAAATTGAATTTCGTAGATATTTAGTTCAATTATAGAGCCATTGGTTCCAGATCAAACACATCCACTCTTGAATAGGTGTAATGACACGGTGATCTCATGGCTTCTCAACTCTCTATTGAAAGACATTGCAAATAGTGTCGTGCAATCCAAATCTGCTAGGAATATTTGGAAAGAATTGGAGGATTGATTTGGTCAAAGAAATGGATCTTGATCTATCAACTACAAAAAGAACTAAGTGATATTTTTCAAGGAAATTCCAAGATAGAGGGATACTACATGAAGGTTAAAAGAATATGGAATGAATTAGACAGCCTAAATACCTACAATCATTGCTCTTGTGACTGTTCTTTTGGAGGTAAAGCCAAGACATTCAAGTCTTAACAATATAGTAGGCTCCTTCAGTTCCTTATGGGAGTAACTGAGACATATTCAGATTTAAAGAGCAACATCCTTATGGTTTCTCCACTGCCCAGTGTTAACCATGCTTATTCCATTTTGATCCAGGATGAGAATCAGAGGGAGATGCTTGTTGGATAATGCTCCATTGAATTTTCTTTCATAGCCACAAGGCAACAAAATGAAAGTCACAAACCATTTAATGTAAATATAAGAGGAGATTCTCATGCAAAAGGAAATCACCTCATTTGTTCTCATTGTAAAAAGGTTGGGCATTCTTTTTACAAGTGCTATAGGATAATAGGTTTCTGTACGGACTTCGACTTCACAAAAGGAAAAAGAATGCAATCTGGTAATGTTTATGGGAATGCAACAACCATGAATGACATTGAAGGAAGTCACTTTTGTCCTACTGTGGAGAAATGGATCACTCAGGAACAGTACAATCATCTTTGTCAATTGCGAAAACAGGTCAAACATGATTCTCAAGAGACGATGAGTTTTGAGGTCACTGTGACTGCCAACTGTGCTGGTATTCCTAAACATTCTTTTCTTTCAAAATCTAGTTTTGTTATCTAGATATTAAGCAGAGGTGCATCAACACATATGACATGTTACTTTAACCTTTTGTTCAATGTTCAATCTCTTATCAATCATGTTTATATAAATCTTCCCTAATTCACCAAGAGTCAAAGTCACTCAAGCTGGATGTGTGTTAATTCTAACAAATTTTACAATCTTTAATATCTTATATATTCCTAGTTTCAGATACAATCTGTTAACAGTTCATACATTTTGTTAAAAGGTTGATTTTCTACTGAGTTTTTCTACTTTTGGTGCAATCTTGCAAGCCCTATCAATGAAGAGGCCCATAATTCTTGGTATAAAGAACGAATGGATTTTTTTTCTTCTACATTCACTCAAGCCTAGTACCAACAACTTAAGTAGAATCAAGGACAATAGTTCATTTCCTTTCAAGTGTCATGTCAATATTCTAAGTAGAATAAAGGACACTAGTCCATTTTCCTTCAAATGTAACAGAACTAGTGATTGGTCTATACATTTAGTTTCATGTTCAGCTGTAAATTCAAATGATGTACTCATATGGCACCATCGATTAGGGCATTTGCCAGTTTCTAATTTGAGAAATATTTCCGAAATCCTTTATTCTTCTTCATTACTTGATCCATGTGAAATTTTTGCTAAGGCAAGACAAGTAATATTATCTTTTCATTCAAGTTCCATTTCAACAAAAGAAATTTGGAACTCATTCACATTGATATTTGGGGACTTATAAACTTTCTACTCATGATGGATATAATTATTTTTAAACCATTTTTGATGACTTTAGTAGAGGAACTTGGAGTTACCTCCTTAGTACTATGTCTAATATGTTTCCAATGCTTAAACAGTTCCTAACAATGATATAAAGACAATTTGATAAGAAGATTAAAATCATTAGGTCAGACAATGCCTTTGAACTCGAAAGCAGTTTCAAACTTCCAGTTACCTCTCATATAAGGGTATTATATATCAAACAACCTGTGTATATTCTCCTCAACAAAATGGACTAGTTGAGAAAAAGCACAAGCATCTTCTGGAGACTTGTAGAGCTTTACTCTATCAATCTAAATTCCCTATGCATTTTTAGGGAGATTGTTTGCCCACAGCTACTCATAGCATAAATAGATTTCCTTCAAGGGTACTCAATTTTTATACAACCTATAAAGTTCTGTTTGGTGTCCCTCCTTTATATGATAATCTCAAGGTTTTCGGTAGTCTTGCCTATGCATGCACTCATTCTCCACATAGAACCAAGCTAGAACCCAGATCTATACCTTGTATTTTCCTAGGGTATCAAAGTTCAAAGAAAGTATGCAAGTTGTTGAATCTAGAAACAAAGACGGTTTTTATCTCTAGGGATGTCAAATTTCATGAAGCTATTTTTCCATTCTCATCTACCCAACACAATCAACCTCTTTTTCCATTTGTTTCACCAAATAATCGTGTATCCACTGCAGAAACTTCAAATCTATCTTCATTTCTTCCTACATAATCTTTAGATCAAATTTCACCTTCCACTCATCATCTCACTCCTTCTAATGGTCGTTGTGATGAATATTCCTCTTCTACTCTATCTCATCCTTACATAATGAGAACACCTACTGAATATGATCTTCTCACTAGTACAGCACCTACAATAAAGACCTCTTCTAAAGTCCATAAAAAGCCTGATTATCTACAAGACTATGTGTGCAACTGTCTTTCTCACAGATTTCAAAAATTCATGTTTGCCTGATGCTATCAAGCCTATGTAATATCATATTCTGATCTATCATCCTCCAATCAGTCCATGCTCAATTCTATTATATATATTCAAGAACCTAGTTGTTATTCCCAAGCAACACTTCATGCTGGTTGAAATGAGGCAATGGCTAAGATATTTGAGGCTCTAGAACTCAATAAGACCTGAAAGGTTGTTCCTTTACCAAATGGGAAGAGGGCTTTGCCTTGAAAATAGGTTTACAAAGTGAAATACAAATCAGATGGATCATTGGAATGGTATAAAGATCGTTTAGTTATCAAGGGAGACACACATAAAGAGGGTATTGATTTTATGGAGACCTACTCACCGGTTTTTAAAATGACAACGATTAGATACATTCTCGATATGGTAGTGAAGCGAAACTGGGATGGTTTTTTTCAACTAGATATTAATAATGCTTTTCTGCATGGAGAGTTATAAGAATAGGTCTATATGAAATGTCCTCCAGGTATGAAAACCCCCTCACCCAATCATGTTTGCCTTTTGCGGAAGTCTCTCTATGGACTCCGACAAGCTTCAAGGCAATGGTACGCTAGACTCACAACAACTTTGAATTTCAAAGGATTCCCACAATCTAAATTATTATTCTTTATTTTTCAAGAAATTAGTGGAAAAAGATCACAATCATAGATGTATATGTGGACGACATACTAATTACACGAAATGATTTACTAGTGCATAGTGATGTAAAAACATTTCTTAACTCTGAGTTTGCATCAAAGATCTAGGACTGGAAAACTTATTCCTTGGAATGGAGATTTTCTGTGAAGATGATCGATTTATTTGATGCATAAGAGGTTTACTTCAGAGTTGTTAGCTGAATATGATTGTATAGGAATGAATCCAGTTTTATCACCACTTATCCCTTCTCGCAAACTCAAAGGAGATGAAGGAGCTCTTTTGAATGATCAGACTTATTATCGGAAACTCCTAGGAAAATTGATATTTCCTAACTCACAACCGACCAGATCTCTCTTTTTCAGTTCAACATCTTAGCCTGTATATTCAAGCCCCTCGTCAACCCATCTTGATGCTACTTTTCATTGCTTACATTACCTATTGGGTGAACCCAATTAAGGACTTTTCATGAATTCAAAATCTTCTCTTCTGCTAGTTGCATTTTTTACTCTGACTGGGCATCTTTCCAGTGTCTCGTTGTTCTATCAGTTGGTATTATGTGAATTTTGGTGGTTCCCCAGTTGCATGGAAATAAAAAAAATAATCACTAGTTTCTCTTTCTTCCGCTAAGGCTGAGTGTAGATATATGGGGAGAGTAATGTTGGAGATTACTTGGTTGGTATAGTTGTTCAATGACCTTTCTGTGACTCCCTCATTGCAAATTGATTTACACTCTGATAGCCAGGGAGAAATATGTATCGCTACAAATACGGTGTTCCATGAAAGAAATAAAACACGTCGACCTTGATTGGAACTTTGTCCGGCAATAGTTCCTTAGTAGAATCATCTCCTATCATATTTACCTTCCCAATCTCAAATTGCTGGCCTCTTCACAAAACCTCGTTCTGGGCCATCTCATCGATCTCTCGTCAGCAAGTTGAGTCTCACTTTGTGCCCCTCCAACTTTAGTGGGGGTATTGGATTTTATTTTCTTTCACATGAATGGCCATCTCATGTCATGATACATAATAAAAATGTAGCTTGTGGTGATGATAGTTGTATTATGAAATATCATTAAGGAAATCATAGATGGATGGATGGATGGATGGATGGATGGATAGATGGATGGATAAATAGATAGAGAGAGAGAGACATACAGACAGAGATATAAATAGATAGATGTTATCACGTATTTTTAACATAGTGTTTCTCAACCTTTCACTTCCTTTATTCACAAAAGTTTAGATGTTTCAATTACTATTTTTCTATTCTTTGTTAATGGTTAATACAAGAAAAAGTTGGAGAGTCTGAACTACTATAACTATTGCTACTTGTAAAATTTCTTGATTCTCCTAATTACTTCTAATTGTTTTTATTTCCTATACTTTTTTGCCAGTAGGTGCCCTCCAAAATAACAAACATGTGACTTGGTTTGTTCATTATTCTTTAGTTGTCTTTTTTTATCAAAAATATTGTATTTTTTAATTTTTAATTTTTTTTAAAATATGATTTAAAAAGTTTTTAAAATTCTTAATGAGATCATTTTATGATTTACTAGGTCTAGAATAATCAAGGGACATACATTTGAGGATAGAAGGGGCTAATATCTTTTATATGATAAATTAATAATGGTAAATTGACATGAAATAGCAAGGAAAAGTAGCTGCTACTAGCTAAAGAAGGAATAATAAATAGGTCATCAAATTGAATATCTTATACTTTGCTTGCACATGTACAAACACAATAGAGAAGTGATTATTGACTAATTTATGAAAAATCATTCAATATTGAGAATCCAATTATATCAAAGAATCAATTATATTATAAATAAATATATGTAGAAGATAAAATTCATTGAAGAGTAAGAATTTACAATCTTTCAAGTTCTTAATATACGCAACAATACAAAATTTCTAATATTAGGATATTAGAAAATGATCATTCATAATCATAATGAGGTTATGGATTACCGCGCAAAGCGTGAGTAAGTTATCTAGTATATTTATATTTGCAAACCCTGATTCATTATTAGGAGAAGCAAAAAAGAGATTTATCTCTGGTAAAAACAAAGGCAACCCAAATTTATATTAAATCACGGAAAATTAAAGATTCTAAAATTTTACTTGTATAGTAGAAGCATAATTTAATATAATTTCTTGCTAATAAATCGAAAAAAATGATTAAATGATCCCTTATATTTGAATGTCGATCTAAGTTTCTCTTAAATATATTTATGGACAATTTCTGTTCTTTAAGTTATTCAAAGTTAATCATTTTTTTATTTTAAAATATTTTGCATACTCTTATTGTTAAATTTAATGAAAATCATAAAAAAAAAAACAATAATTAAAAGGTTTTGATGGGCTTCTATTTGAGGGGTAGTTTTTGCCATTTTTTCTATTTTAGGTGTACTTCTATTGTTTGGTACTATTTTTTGAGGTACAAATTCTGCAACATTGATCTAATTTTAGTGTGTAGTGTAGTTTTTCCTGTTGTAATTTCTGGAACATGATAGAATCTTTATGGTGTCTCTTGTTTAGACTTTTTTTTACAGTTTCTACTTTCTATTAATTTTAAATATCAGATTTCTTTAAATATTTGGTGTGATTGAAATCCCACAAGAATATATTTTAAGAACTATTTTAGATCTTTCCTCATATAGAAGGGACAATTTTAGATATTGTTCTCCTAATAGATCACTGAACTATAATAATATTACTAACATTGATACAAAATTGACCAAAGCTAACAAACAAGATTTTTCACCAAAACAAAGAAACATCAAGTACAAGAAGATAGAAACATGATGAACTTTTCAAAGTTCAACTTTATTGAGATGCATTGTTTGATATTCTAGCTATATTATAGGTTCTTCATCCCTGCGGGCGGTTACAACCAAGTAAATCATCACCAAAATAACAAGTACTGGAACCCATAGAAAGATATCATGTGGTGGCGAAAGGGGCGGCAGAACCAACGGCAACAACAACAGGAGACACAACATAACAATTGCACTTAGGCCTATTGGAATTATCATTCTTTCACCTTGAAATACAAGTTATGTTGAAAATCAATTTTATATGACATCAAATTCATCCCATAATAATTATACACTTAAATGTATGTTTAGCTGTATGTTTTGTCATTATATACCATAAGTGAGGCAGGGGGCAGATAGAAGTTAATTCGTAGTATAAATGAGGAAGTAACAGATTTTGTTTGACTTCAAGTTGAGTGAGGTGAGTGTGAGGGGTGCACAGAAGACAAATCATATGGTCATTATGTTTGCTAACAAAGTTATATTGTGATTATACCCTGTCTTATAATTCCAATATTCCCTAGATGATAACAACTTATACACGCTGCTTTTGTAACACCTCACAACTCTATTCTTAGAATCTAAATTTTACATCATAAGTATATAAGCTTGAACATTGCTTGTGTGTTAAGGTGCATTCATATGTGTGAAAAGTGTATTCGAAGTGGTTTAAAATGATAAAAGACCTCTAGTACTTAGTCGAGTTCAAAACATTCCAACTAGCTATATTTTTTGCATTAGTTCATGCAAGGGTAAAGTTCAAATGATCATACATGTCAGAATATAATGAGTTAGGTGGCCCATGACCTATCTAAATAATGGTCTATGAGTCTTCTTTCCAACACCACCATGTTTACCTCATGTGGAGTTAGGAGTAAAACGTTATGAGTGTTTTACCAGAGACTGCCATAGCTGAGTTTTAAGAGTCAGTGACCTACAAACCACATCTATGAGTCGTAAGATCAAAGTACAACCCGTACTATTCACTTGTGGAAAAAAGTACTCAGAGTCATTTTTTGGGTCTGATTCCTACGGGCCAATAATAGATCATAGAATCCCTAGAATGAAGTTCTAAAGCTCAAAATTTCAGTCTGACTCTCACAAATGGGATCTGAAGTCTTTAGAACAAAACACGGTACGTAGATAGCCTTATATGAGATTTCTGACAACTTTTTAATCGGAGTTTCTTTTATCTTTTCCCACTTTTCCTAATTCTAAGACATCACATTATGAATATCCTAAAAGAGTTTTCACGATTAAGACTCAGTTCCTATATTTTAACTCCCTCAAACTCAAAAACTACCGTAAGCAAGGCAGAAGCTAGGGTTTCAAATTTTTCAAACAAGTTCTTCTTTCAAATCTCAATCTC
Source organism: Solanum etuberosum (assembly GCA_029582245.1). Taxonomy (NCBI): domain Eukaryota; kingdom Viridiplantae; phylum Streptophyta; class Magnoliopsida; order Solanales; family Solanaceae; genus Solanum; species Solanum etuberosum. Next base: position 91,526 of record JAJONR010000391.1, read on the forward strand.
GTAGGTATGTAAGGCTTCGATAAGAGTTATCATTTCACTATCACTTCTAACATATTTTGATTTTATGATATATTATGTTTAAATCTAGTGTTTTACCAAAGCTTTTTCAATCTATGATTTTTATGCAAAAGTTAGAGTTTTTACGAAAGATTACTCATGCATGTAAATGAATTACTATGAACTACATGTTTATTATATCATTATTATTCTCCAAGCATGTGTCAAGATTATTTATGAAGTTATGAAATCTACTTTTGAGTATATCTGGGTTATGCATGATTTCAAGTAAGTTGGCTCATGTTTAAAGTCATGTGCATAGAAGTAAATATATGTTTATGGAAGAGATATTCAATCATTGTCTCACAACTCTATGATTCATGATTAGTATCACAGTTTGGTATACTATCAATGCATAAGCGGTATGGCATATAGATATTCCATCAAAATTTATGTAGTGTAACTTCCTTAGTCATCAATGATCAGATCACAATATTATTTGAGATATAACTTTCATGATTACAACCTAAATACATGCTATTTAGGTTATGACTTTTAAAGTTAGCCTCACATGTGACATGAATTATAAGAGGTTTACATAACTATAAGCATTATATTAATACATGTTAATTTTGGGGGACTATTTAGCACCAAGAGGATGCTAGTTTAGCAAATCCAAGTCCCATAACTATCTTCCAATGTAGGATTATGCTTCACCGCTTAGATGGTTAACCTTTAGCCCCCCTTCAGCTTATGTTAGTTGATACACATATGATAATATATGATTATATACTCTTGTAAGGAATAGGGAATCTCATACAACTGGTTTATCAGTTGGGCATCATGACCTCAAATGACGTACGTCTGTTATAAGAAGCTCCCTAATATGCATTTTATGATATGTTTTAAGAGTATACAGTTCATTCTAAATATGCTATTTTATATGTATAATCATGAAACATATTGAAAAGACCCAACTATATGTATATGTATTTTTGAAATAGATTTTTATGATACTCATTCATGGATTCCAACTATCTTCTTTGTTAGCTCTTCTTTATTCATATGATCTTGGAAATCTCTTTTCACTATCTTGTTAATGATTCTTAAAATGATTATGCTAGTGTTTCTCCTTACTTATTCACTATATTCTATGTACTGACACATACATTTATGTGCGATGCATCCTTTTATAATGTAGAATTTACCATTCACACTCAGATTTGTGGCTAGTGAGGTTAAAACACTCCTTGTTAGGTTTTTGTGAGCCCTCCTCATTTGGGAACATCATCGTTTTAGACTCTCAAGCTATTTTCCTTATGTTGTCTTTGTTTTGAAGTAGCTGGGGGACATGTACCGGTAGACTTATATTTTCATTTTAAAGTAGTATAAACTTTATTCATACTTTAGTAATGTAGTCTCGTGGAGTTTATTGAATTCTATATTAAGAATATGTTTTAGTTTCTACATTAATTCATATGATATGCCTGATATGTTACATCAAGGGTTGGCCCGTGATCATTCGTGGTCTTAGGTACCGTGTCTCGACTGGTGTATAGACACAGATTATGAAAAACTTTGTATCAAAGAGCTAGGTTAAAGTGTTCTAAGATGTCTTAATAGCCACATCTAGTAGAGTCCTTTTATGGGTGTGAAGTGCACCACACATATAAGGGGGAGGCTAAATGATGTTTAGAAAATATTTCCCTTCTTTCATACTTCAGATTGTGGAACAGAGCTATCCCCTAAGAAACATATGATGATTAATGCATTACTCTAATTTCCCTAACTATTTCTTATCTTCGAGGTGATAGAAGTACTAAAGCTCAATTCCTACTAATAAGGTGTTCTAAGATAAAATTATCATCATTTCAATGATCGCACAAAGGGATTGAGAGGAGCCTATTAGTATGCTTTAGCCAATAAATTCAAAATCTTACGTCCTCATTTATGTGAATTATGTTGTTGAACTAAATTATGATATGTATGTAGAACCTTCTATAACTTACACAGAGCCTTCATGAAAGGAGAAAGTATGTGTCTATATTCTTGGATAGTATTATCACCCAGAAGAAAGTGTGATTTGGAATTTTATAATTTATTAGTATAACTACCCAATATTAGAAGTGCGGATCTAGAATTGTAATAGCCAGAACGATGGGGATAATACATTATCAAACTGTAGTATATATGTATATATATATATATATATAGAGAGAGAGAGAGAGAGAGATTATGATCGAAGGTAGAGAAGAAGTCATTGGTTGATATGGCTTAGATTACGATTGAACTATGAAAGAAGTTTATGATATAGGTCATTAATAAAAATAAAAAGTGGTGAAGGGTTGATAGATCTAGGCCTTAATTTGTTATTCTGAAAAGGTACTTCTTGATTCTTATAGAGCTATGGATATAGTTAAGATATATGAATGGATAAGTAATAGATATAGGTGAAAGAAGGATATTGTAATGTATTATAAGTAGATAGAGTGTAAGATTAAGATTGACTTCTATTAGTAGGAGATTTTGGTTGACTAGTGTTTCTCCATTTAATTATTTATCTAGTAGCTACTGAACAGCAATAGTATGTGAAGATGGATTGTTATGCATGTTTGGTTCTAGATACTAAATTTGAAATGTAAATGATCACCAATGTGGAAATAAATGATAAATTGGGGGTAAGTGATGCTTATTTTATGAAATCGGTCAAGTAGGCTTGAAATGGTATATGTAATTAAGGTTATGAATTTTCAATAAGTGTGATAGTGCAAGTATGATGTATGAGTGACATGTTGGTAAGATAATGAATGATGACTAAGTAAATAGATAAAAGAGACCCCTAAGAGTTAAAAGGATAGAAGTGAACCCAAGGTAATATGTGGTTGCATGATATTCTAAGACTATTTAGGGTTATGGATTTCTAGTTTGTATGTTTAAGTATATAAATGTTGAGGAGCCTAAGTATAGTACATCATATATTTTGTTCCTAAGATATGAATTGAATATTTTGAGATAGACGGTATATTCTCCACTTATTCAGAGGGATATGGACTTAGAGGTATGATGTTAGTAGAATAATAAGAAAGATTAGATTATGAGGTGCTAGGAAAATTGGTTATGTTTGGTAGTAAGATATTAAGTTATATGATGATGAGTGTAGAAGCTAGAGGAAGTTGAGAGTGGTATATTTGAAAGAAATATCCTATAATGAAGCTAGTATCTTTCCAATATATATTTTCTTGATAAGTTAAGCATTCATATGTATATTATTGGTGAGTTTAGAGAATATGGAAAAGGCCCGGTAACTTAGAATATCAGCCTTGACCTTATGGAGAAATGATAAGGAGAAGTACCAAATCAAGTCTTATGAATCAAATTTTGATGCATTTCAGAAGGAGTTATGATGAGATGGAAAATTATTTCTACTCTAGAGTATTCGTTAGATTTCCACCATTATGACATTCTACTCATCTGTTGTGTCTTAACATTGTGTCGATGACCCATACTCATGTACCTCATACAGATTTCTGCCCATGCTCGAATTCTTGATTAGAAAAAAATAATTTCATAACAAAGATCCCCATATTACTCTATGAATCTTTGACTTCTAGCTCTATGATATACAACTCAGATGTATGTACCCATGATTTCTTAGTCTGCTCAATCTTACATACTTATGATAATCACAGTACATTACATATGTTTTCAGCACATATTCGTGCCTATGATTTTGTTCTTCTAAATCCTACTTATGTTCACCCATGGTAATGATAAATGGTTTTAACATGCTCTGTGTCTAAAGCACCTCTCCATGTGTGATTTATACTTCAAGTACCTGACTTAATCATCCCTAATACAATTATCTCTTAAGATTTTCATATATGATTGTCAAAGTCATGATAAGTATTAGCTATGATTTAACAATATCTGTCTTATTCTAAATCCTCATACTTTAGTTCTTTAGTAACCCTGCCTATTTTGCCATGGTGGTGTTGATAACAATTTATTAATGGTTTTAGATGAGACGGTAGTAGTTGTCTCTTATTGGGAAGATCAGGGTATGATTATTTTATCGAAGGTTATAAAAGTGAAGGTAGATCAAGGATCTATTGTATGGAATCGTTAGATGAAAAGTCTTGATGTGTCTCTTGATAGGAATCCTTAAATTTTTTCTGCTTGTAAAAGTGTTTGGAAATCTAAAGACTATTAGATAATTTTGTTACCATAAAGTCCATAAAGTGGTTATAGTGATAGGCTTGAGTATTATGTTAATAACATATGGATGAATGCATTATGCACTAGAACCTTTTAGATTTGGACTCGAGGTTACTTGAGTGGTGTGGTAAAATAAGTTGTATTCTTGTGATGAAATTTCTTATAGATATATTTGATGAGTATGTTCATCGTACATGTGGCACTTGTGCGTCTAAATTATTCTTGAACATGGTGAGAGCATGCAGTTATACTCACACTCAAGTAAAAGTAGACATATGTATCCTTGTGAGGTTTATAGTTGCAGCTGATAAAGGGTAGTATTCAAGAGAAGAAGCGTACTTGAGAAGTATTAATAATTTAAAAGTTAGAAGTTATATCACGTAAGACATAGTAGAGTTATTCTTTCTTCATGCCCATGGTACCCACATCTCTTGTCAAGTAGCTTCAGATGATGTTTTCAGATGTTCAAATCTATATAGTTCATACTTTATGAATCTATGTCGGTGTCTAACATGAATTATTCTTGTGATTTCTTCCCTCGAAATGTTATAAAAGGGCCATTTACAAATGTTCAAAGGCCAATGAATTGTAAGTTCATGTAATTGTTTATGTTCTTCATACCTACGCTAGATGTTATGCTCCAAGCTTGTGCTTCTAAATTCCTTATTATTGATTGCTAGACCCCTATTGTTGGTAAAATTTACTTTATGCTAATATATAAAGTTAAAAAATAGCCCAACTAAATCTTAGCTTACACTATTCACATATCTAAGTCATATCCATGAATGAACAACAATAAAACAGAGCAAAATACAACACCAACAACATTATATCAACATCCAATCCAATAGTTGCACCCCTAGACTTTGGGGTTTCAGTCACCCATCACATAAGGTAAAGAAATTATACCTATCATGAAGGTAGCCATGGATGTGATGAAATTAAGTAATTATAATCAACACCCACTTCTATTTGAACTTCAATTTGTCAAATCCAAGAGCAAAAGTTAAAACTCCAAAACTAAGAGTATTTTTCTCAAACTCATAACAAGTTAGAAACTCAAAAGCTCTATTCTAAAAATCTCAAAAAAAAATTCTCCAAAAGCTTATTCTTTTCTCTCTCCTTAGGGCTATTTATATTTTTCCAAAATTTGGCCCAAAATGCATTGTTTGACCACTTCAGCGATGTTAGTCGGATTCACCAAGATGATTCAAGAGATCATCGTCTGCTCCTTTCCTCGCCTTTGTCTTGCTTCAGGATTCAGTGGTCTGAACCTCAGTCGGTGAGCTCATTTAAATCTTCCTTTCACATTGAGTGAATCTATCATGCCCTAAGGCTACCCCCTTGACGTAACACGGGACCTAGGATCACGAGTGACCCCAAGCTAACCCTGTGTCTGGCATATATAAGGCATACTGAGAATAACTGAATAAGACATGTACTATGCGGAAGTTTAAACAATGGATAACTGAAAGTGGGAAAAAACCAACTAGTCTAAATATATAAAATATACAACTCAAGCTGACTCTAATACTATGTCTGAAAAGCCTCTAAATGAGTTGAGTTGATGGGACATGCCCCGAGCTAACTCTAACAAAACTGAAAACTAAATATAAAAACTAAAATGAAAAGCATGTCTATTGTCCTCGAAGTATGAGGAATCACCACTGAAGCTACTGAAGTCGGACCAAGAATCGATCTAAGCGTGATCTGGATGCTGAGTACATCAACCTACATCATGAAAGGATGTAGCGCAGAGTATGCGTCAGTACTTGGAATGTACTCAGCATGTAGAATATAGATACTAAGCTAAATAAATATATATGTTGAACAATGCATAACTGAGCAATGATATAATCTGAGCATGGATGTAGATACTGAAATATAACTGAAATACTAAATAGCTCATAATACTGGAATGCAATCTGAGAATGCAACATTTATCTACTGATAATGTGACATTCAAAATCTTGAGCATGATTGTCTTTTTAACTGACCTAACAGGTATAATTCATGAACTAAGAGAATTTATACAAACTAGGGTTCTGAGTTTCATACAAGGAATTACGCAACGTTTCCATTAAAACCTGTTATTTAGATTGTGGATTATATAGCACTTGAAATCACAATAAATTCCCAAGATTTTACCAACCCTAGGTTTAAACAAGCTATGTAGAACCAAGGAACTTACTGAATTCTATGGACCTAGTGGATGAAAGGAACCCTCTAGTTAAATCCCACATACCTGGTGACGAAAACTATGGAGAAATCCTTTGGATTTCAGGGCTGAACTTTGAAGAAAACCTCCTGATTGTTCTTGGGAAACTGACGCCGATTTCTTCTCTTTTATTTCTATGTTTCGGTGAATGAGAGCTCTGGGTAATGTCTGACTAGGATATTAGGCTTAAACTGCATAAAACGACGTAGTTTAGGTGTTAAACAACATAGTTTAAATGCCTAATGCATAGGGGAAAAGATCAAAATGACCCTGACTTAAAAGCTGACGAGGATCGACTACGAAGGGACTGACAGACCGTCACTAGGACCACGGCCCGTCAACTGGGTCGTGGTCGTGGCCCTACCCTGCCTTCAGGTCTGGTAGGCCTCGTCTACGGTCCCTACTACTAAGAAGGGAAGGAGCTGCAATCCCTACCACTAAGTACTAGAAACTGATATCTAACTGAACTAAGTTTCCTGTTCATGCAAATATGCTAAAATTCAAGGGTAACTGAAGGAACAAGATATTGAAACTGAATTTACGCAAGAATAAACTAAGCGACTGGAGAAGAACTATTACCTCAAGCTATAACGAAATCAAAAGGAAAGAGGTGAGGATACTTGGCCATCATGACTGCTTCTGCTTCCCAAGTAGCTCCCTCTACAGACTGACTCCTCCACAAAACCTTCACTGAAGCGACTTCCTTATTTGTCAGCCTACGAAGTTGACGGTCAAGGATTTCAACTGGAACCTCTTCATAAGTTAGACTATCCTTCACATCCACACTCTTTAATGGTACTATCGATGCCAGATCACCCACACACTTCTTCAACAAGGAAATGTGAAAGACTGGATGAACCGCTGCTAGTTCTGCTGGCAACTCTAACTCATAAGCCACATTACCAACCCTTTTCAGGATTCTGTAAGGACCTACATATCTAGGACTGAGCTTCCCTTTCTTACCAAATCTCATCACCCCCTTCATAGGTGAAACCTTGAAGAAAACCCAATCATCGATTTCAAACTCTAAGTCCCTTCTCCTGACATCTGCATAGGACTTCTGACGACTCTGGGATGTCTTTAGTCTATCTCTGATGAGTTGAACTTTCTCCATAGCCTCATAAACTGAATTTAGCCCAATCAAGGCTGCTTTACCTAGTTCAAACCAACCAATCGGGGACCTTCATCTACGCCCATATAGTGCCTAATACGGGGACATCTGAAAACTGGAATGGAAGTTATTATTATACTCAAACTCTATGAGAGGTACGTGATCATCCCAACTACCTTTGAAATCGATCAGGCAAGCTCTCAACATATCCTCTAAGGTCTGAATGGTACGCTCTGCCTGACTATCCATCTGTGGATGAAATGCTGTACTGAGATTCACCCTAGTACCAAGACCTTTCTGAAACAATTTCCAGAAATGAAAGGTAAACTGAGGACCTCTAATTGATATGATAGACAAGGGAACCCCATGCAACCTGACTATCTCATTGATGTAGAGTTTGGCGTAGTCCTTCACTGAATCTGTAGTCTTGACAACTGAGAAGTGAGCGAACTTAGTGACTCTCTCTACTATCACCCAAATGGAGTCATGTTGTCTGTGAGTACGAGGTAAGCCCGTAATGAAGTCCATGTTTATTACTTCCAACTTCCATGTAGGAATGTTAATCTCTTGAGTCATACCTCTTGGTTTCTGATGTTCTACCTTCACCTGTTAACAGTTAAGACACTTAGCCACAATATCTACTATGTCCCTCTTCATGTCGTTCCATTAAAGACTTCCTGTAAAGCACGGTACATCTTAGTGGCTCCTGGATGAATGGAATACCTGGAGTTATGAGCTTCTGTAAGGATCTGTTGCCCCAATTCACCTATATTAGGAACACATAAGCGACCCTGGTAACGAAGCATACCATCTCCCCCTTGGGAGGAAACCTCAACTTTCTGCTGATGAACTGCACCTTTCAACTGAAGTAATATAGGATAACTATCCTGTTTTTCCTTAACCTCAGCTACCAATGAAGATTCTGATCCATTCTGAACTATCACCCCACCATCTGATGTGTCCATCAGGCAAACTCCTAAGCGAGCAAGCCGGTGAACATCTTTGGCTAGTTCTTTCCTTTCTTCCTCAACATGTGCTACACTACCCATAGACAGCCTGCTAAAAGAATCAGCCACAACATTGGCCTTACCAGGATGGTAAAGCACATTCATGTCATAGTATTTTAGGAATTCAAGCCATCTCCTCTGACAAAGATTCAACTCTTTCTGGGTGAACACATACTGTAGGCTCTTATGATCTGTGAAAACATCAACATGAACACCATACAAGTAGTGTCTCCAAACTTTAGCACAAATACTACGGCTTTAAGCTCGAGGTCATGAGTCGGGTAATTCTTCTCATGGACCTTAAGCTGTCTAGAAGCATAAGCTATAACCTTACCTCGCTGCATCAACATACATCCTAGGCCAACCCTGGATGCATCACAATAAATCACATAACCGTCTGCACCATTTGGTAGAGTCAAGACAGGAGTTGTAGTCAACCTAGTCTTCAGTTCCGAGAAGCTTTTCTCACACTCCTCTGACCACTGAAATTTTACCTTCTTCTGAGTCAACTTGGTTAATTGGGAAGCTATTGATGAAAATCCTTCAACAAATCTCCTGTCATAACCAGCCAAACCCAAGAAACTTCTGATATCTGTTTGAGAGGTGGGTCTGGGCCAGTGTTGTACTGCCTCAATTTTTTGAGAATCCACTTGATCCCTTCATTGGAGACCACATGACCAAGGTAAGTGACGGACTGTAATCAGAATTCACATTTATTGAACTTAGTGAATAGTTTGCGATCTTTGAGAGTTTGCAAAACAATTCTCAGATGAGTCGCATGGTCTTCCTCACTGTGAGAATAAATGAGGATATCATCAATAAAGACGATGATGAACAAGTCCAAATACTATGTGAATACCTTGTTCAGTCCATGAAAGTTGCAGGAGAATTTGTTAGTCCAAATGACATAATTACAAATTTATAATGAACATACCGATTTCTGAAGGCTGTCTTCGGAATATCATTATCTCTGACTCTGAGCTGATGGTAGACGGATCTGAGGTGTATCTTAGAAAAGTAACTAGCACCCTGAAGTTGGTCGAACAAGTCATAAATCCTAGGGATGCGATACTTATTCTTGATGGTGACTTTGTACAACTGACGATAGTCAATGCACATTCTGAGAGAACCATCCTTCTTTCACGAACAACACTGGAACACCCCATGGAGAGATGCTGGGTCTGATGAAGCCCTTATCTAGAAGGTGTTTCAACTGCTCTTTCAGTTCATTAAGCTCGGTTGAGCCATTCTGTAAGGAGGATTTGAAATGGGCTGGCTATCTGAAAGGAGATCTATTTCGTAGTCGATTTCCCTTTCGGTAGGAACTCTGGGAAGATCTTCAGGAAACACTTCTGGAAACTCATTTACTACTGGGACTGACTCAAGAGTTGAGGTTTCCAAGTTTGAAACCTTAACCTGAACAAGATGATAGACATACCCTTTGGAAATCATTTTTCTTGCCTTAAGGTAAGAGATAAATTGACTTGTAGGCATTGAGCTACTACCCTTCCATTCTAAGACTGGCTCGTTTGGAAACTGAAACCGAACAATTCTAGTTCTACAATCGACTGAGGCATAACAGGAATGTAACCAATCCATGCCTAGAATGATATCAAAATCTACCATTTCTAACTCTACAAGATCTGTTGAGGTGACTTTCTGAGAGACTGTGACAGGGCAATTTATGTACAGCCGTCTAGCTATAACTGGGTCAGCAACTGGAGTAGAGACTAAGAAGGGTTCTGAGAGAGTTTCTAGACTGACACCGAAGTTTCCTGCTATATAAGGAGTTACAAAAGACAGTGTAGCCCCTGGATCTAACAATGCATAAAAATCTAAATGACAGACTCGTAACGTATCAATGACCACATCAGGAGAATCTTCCTGGTCTTGGCGATCCTAGAGAGCATACAACCTGTTGTGGCTCTGATCGCTACCTGTACCAGACGAAGCGCCCTACTAAGTTGGGCGACCTGCTAGTGCTGCTGGAGCTGTAGACTGAGCCCTATTGTTGTTACCTCCTTGACCCTGCCTGGCAGAACGGCAATCCTTCAATCTATGGCCAGACTGACCACACCTAAAACACCCTTCCTTGCCTGCAAGACACTCCCCCGGATGGTTCTTACCACACTTTGGACAAGTTGGGAAAGTCATGTTACCTGAAATACTCCCTAGAGACTTAGAGCCTGATGCCCTACCCTTCTGATCCTGTAGATACCTGGGGGATGGAGCACTAGCTGATGAAGGTGCTGGGGCTGCAGACCTTTGCTGAAACTGTGAGCGATTTCCACTGCTTGACTTTTGCTGTTAGTATACATAATTTCATTTTCTGGCCTTTTTGTTATCCTTAGACAATTCTCGAATCTTATCTCCCTCAACCTGCTGAGCATGAGTCATTAGTCTGGAGATTTCCATTTCCCCTAGAAGCATAGCATTCCTGCACTAGGTCATTACCAAATTGGATACTCCAAATAAGAACTTGCTTATTTGTGCCCTCGAATAAGCAACCATATGTGGGGCATACCTGGAAAGCTGAGTGAACTTCAGTCCATATTCTTGGACCAACATTGAACCCTGCTTCAAGTTTATAAACTCTTGTGCATTAGCTTCTCTCAACTCTCTTGGGAAGAACCTGTCCAGAAAAGCTCTGGTAAAATAATCCCAAGTCACAGTAGCTGCATTTTCACCCCTGTTTTCCTTCTACTGTGTGAACCAAATATGAGCTACGTCCTTGAGTTGATAGGAAGCTAACTCAACACTCTCAGTACCAGTCACTTGCATTATTCCAAGAATCTTCTTAACCTCATCAATGAAGTTTTGTGGGTCCTCACCAACCTGCGACCATAGAAACTTAGGTGCATTCATCCGAACAAAGTCTCTAACCCTAGCTGCAGCTGATCCACCATTCGTGTTTGCAGGAATTGTACCCTGCTGATTGTTCTGATTGGCCACACTCTGAGCCAGGAGCTGGATCACATTCTGAAATTCTACATTCGTAACCTCATGGTTCGCGACTAGAGAGACTGCATTAGCATTGTGTGCGTTAGCTCTACGAGGAGGCATGATTTGAAATGCATAACGACAAATTAGAAAGGAGAAGTTAGATCATACCTCACACACGATAAGAATAGCAAAGAAAGTGATGTTTTTCTTAAAACACTTCGTAGCCTCCCCCTCATAGATGTGGCGTGCTTCACACAGATGAAAAAGACTCTAGTTAGTGCGGCTTTCAGACATCCTAGGACTCTTGAACCTAATGCTCTGATACCAAGTTTGTCACACCCCGAGGCTACCCCCTTGACGTAACACGGGACCTAGAATCACGAGTGACCCCAAGCTAACCCTGTGTCTAGCATATATCAAGCATACTGAGAATAACTGAATAAGACATGTACTATGCGGAAGAAAAAATAATGAATAACTGAAAGTGGGGAAAAACCCAACTAGTCTGAATATATAAAATATAATGAAAGTCTAGTGATAACTAAAACAAACACTTAACAACTCAAGCTGACTCTAACACTATGTCTAAAAAACCTCTAACTTAGTTGAGTTGTTGGGCCATGCCCCCCCAGCTAACTCAAACAAAATAGAAAACTGAATATAAAAACTAAAATGAAAAGCATGTTTATTGTCCTCGAAGTATGAGGACTTACCAGAGAAGCTGCTGAAGTCAGACCGAGTATCGATCTAAGCGTGATCTGGATGCTGAGTACCTAAACTTACATCATGAAAGGATGTAGCGCAAAGTATGCGTCAGTACTTGGAATGTACTGAGCATGAAGGATATCGATACTAAGCTGAATAAATATATATGCTAACCAATGCATAACTGCGCAATGATATAATCTGAACAAGGATATAGATACTAAAATACTGAATAACTCATAATACTGGCATGCAATCTGAGAATGCACCATTTATGTACTGATAATGTGATATTCAAAATCTGGAGCATGATTGTCTGTTTGACTTAACTAGCAGGTATAATTCATGAACTAAGAGAATTTATATAAACTAGGGTTCTGAGTTTCATACAAGGAATTAAGCAACTTTTCCAAGAAAACTTGTTATTTAGACTGTGGATTATATAGCAGTTGAAATCACAATAAATTCCGATGATTTTACAAACCCAAGGTCTAAACAAGCTATGTAGAATTAAGAAACTGACTGAATTCTAGGGACCTAGTGGATGAAAGGAACCCACTAGTGAAATCCCTTATACCTAGTGAGGAAAACTACGTAGAAATCCTTTGAATTGGAGGGCTGAACATTGAAGAAAACCTCCTGATTATTCTTGGGAACCTGGCGCCTCTTTCTTAGCTTTTTTTTTCTAATTTTTGTGAATGAGAGATCTGGGTAATGTTTGACTAGGACATTAGGCTTAAACAGAGTAAAACGACACAGTTTAGGTATTAAATGAAGTAGTTTAAATGCCCAATACATTGGGGAAAAGAACAAAATGACCCTGACTTAAAAGCTGACGAGGGTCGACCACGAGGGGACTGACGGACTGTCACTAGGACCACGGCCCGTCAACTGGGTCCTGGTCGTGGCCCTACCTTGCCTTCAGGTCTGGTAAGCCTCGTGTACAGTCCACAACATGGACCATGAGAAGGACGACAGGCCGTGAAGGCCACCGTGGTTCCCCACAGTGTCTTGGGGTCTATTGGGTCAGGACGACAGATCCATCCAGGGCCCATCATTGGGACCAGGACCCGTGGGGGCGGCTCGATGGTCCACCATGCTGGTTGGGTCTGAACTACGAGCAGGTTGATAGACCGTGGTTCCTTTGACGGCTTGTGAACCATGCCGTGGTTCACCCAAATTTTCTGTTGTTCAGTCTGTTAGGTTTCTGAGATGTTACAGAATCACTATATACCATCCTTTTCACAATTTAAGTCTTCACTTTTTTTCCAAGTCTTGTCACCTTCAGCGATGGTCATTTAATTTGCCCATTATAATCGGTGAGTCATTATTTCATTATTCATTTCACCAACCTGCCTTGACATTTTCTGTAACGCCTCAGAATCTAGTAGGCTAAACTAGGGCTAACTGAGAGGGCAAGAGCCAAGGAAGAGGGCAAAAGCCAAGGTAGAGGGCTAGGGCAGCCCAACCTTCCCTATGCACTTCCCACCTTCCCACGACAACCTTGACTGCTCGTGGTGGGGACCATGGATCATGGTGAGGCTCATAGACGGCAAGGTAGTAGCTAGGATACACTGCCCAAAACAGCCTCCTTCTCATGTTGTAGTGCATTGAGTATGAGTTGCCTATAGACTTCATGAGATGATTTGATGAACATGCCTTAGCTTGGAGTTGGGAAATTCCTCCTTGGATATATATTTTGAGCATAGATAGCATATAGGCTCCATGAGATTGTGTTGAGCATGCTTTTAGCTTGGAGATGATACTTCCTCCCCGGACATGAGAATTTTGAAATTTCATGCATATTTGGTTTGTAGATGTAGTTCCTACCTTCCCTTGAGATGCATTGAGTATGTTTAGCTTGGGGATGAAGTTCCTCCTTGGTTGTGAGCATTTAGATGAGTTGCATGCATGATGGGCTGCTAGTATTTAGTCTTTACTTCCGAAAGGTGTCGAGAAATTACATTCGAGGACGAATGTTCCCAAAAGGGAGATAATGTAACACTTCGGAATCTAGTAAGCTAAACTAGGGCTAAGTGAGAGGGCAAGAGCCAAGGAAGAGGTCAAGAGCCAAGGAAGAGAGCAAGAGCCATGGAAGAGGGCTAGGGCAACCCAACCTTCCCTATGCACTGCCCACCTTCCCACGACCACCTTGACGGCTCGTAATGGGAAAGACGGGTCATGGTGAGGCTCGTGGAAGGTAAGGCAGTAGCTAGGCTACACTGTCCAAAAGAGCCTCCTCCACACGAGACACTTCACGGCTCGTGAAGGCTTTGACGGGCCGTGGGAGGGGTCGTGAAGGTGACTTATATTTTAGGGGTTAGGGGGTGGCTTTCCAAGTCACTAGTTTGTGACCACGAAAGGGACCACGACTCGTGGTAGGCACCACGGTTCGTGGAGCCCCTCGTGAAGGTGGGGCAGACCCCTGTAAGTTGGGGGCTTAAGGGTCTTTTCCAAAACTAATTAAAACAAAGCTATGTCATTTTACCAAAGCGTAGGACCCCTATATAAGTAATTTTAACCCCAAAACTCACCCATTCAAGTCATTATTTCCAAAACCCAAAAGAAATGCTAAAGTTCCTCTCTCAAATATTTCTCTCTCTAGAACTTGAAGAAGAAGAAAGAATTGGAGCTAGGATCAAGGTCAAGTCTCCAATCCTCAAGCATTTGTGGGTTTTTTAATCAAGGTATGATGGCTTTTCATCCATGGAATCCTTTCTTCCATAGAGTCCCTAAGATTCCCCAATTTAAAGGATGAAATTCCTCAATTTGAGTTAGGGTTTCTTCCAATGTTGTGGTATTGATGAATGTTGATCCAATTGAGTGGATTATGATTTTTATGCTTGAATTGACTAGATTCAATTATTTTAGAAAGAATTTACGTGTACCCATGCCTAACCCATGATTCTAAGGTGAAATTGATGTAAATGGATTTTACTCCATATAATAGTCTAAGACATAAAATAGTCCAAGACATAAAACGAAAGACATAAAAGAAAGTGGTAATCACATCCTCGAACAAAATGAGGACTCACCAAATCTTCACTTCTTGATAAACTATGAACTAGCCACGAGTATGAGAATCAATGTCGCCGGATGCTACATTTGATAAGAATGTAGGTAAAATATGCATTAGTACAATCATGTACTAAATATGATAGCTAGCATAAACAACATGAACATAATGGTTCCATAAGCATAATCAATGCACATAATCATCATCCTAATAAGAAATGAACACTTCTCAAGCAACCTTACTTATCCTTAGTCAAGACTTGGGTCATCCACCTCTAGTCAATACCTCATGGAAGGCATCTCAAGCAACAATCCAAGCTATTCATTTCCATAACATAATCACATTATTCATACTTACTTTTGAAGACATGGGGATTCGCCTCTTTGCCTAACTTACAAAGGCTAATGGGTATTCGCCTCTTGCCTTACTTACCTTAAGAACATGGGTACTCGCCTCCACATCATTCATCATAATAGGAACGTTGGGAATCACCTCTTGTTCAATTCTAAGGAGTATGGGAAATCACCTTATATCTTTCTCATATAGAGGTCAAGGGTAGTCGCCTCTAGCCTCATCAATTACATAGTCTTTTAGTATAGATTTATTTTAGGTGAGCAATCCTTTCAACCTAGAATCATTCATATAAGTAAACCTTTCACATTCATACAATCATGCTTAGCAATTCATTTTGGGAAGTATCCCTTCCACACTTCAACATCAACAATCAACAATTTATAGTCTAGGCTTTACTGTCAAAAAAATACATCTGATCATCATCATCTATGCTCTAATCCCAAGCAATTAACATCATAAGTCATCAATCCTATAAGGACAACCCTAAGCCATAAAGTTTCGCTTCATGGCATCAACCCAATTATATCAATTCTAGGTTAGAATCATGGAATAAGAATGGGTACATGTAATTTCATCCTAAAATATGTATTACTATCAATTCAATCATTATCCACTCAATTGGATCAACATTCATCAAAACCCACAACATTGGAAGAAACCCTAAATAGAATTGGGGAATTCTTCATCAAATTGGGGAAATTCTAGGGGACTGCATGGATGGAAGGAATCCATGGATGAAAAGCCATCATACCTTAGTCACAAAGCCCACCAAAGCTTGAAGATTGGGAGACTTGATCTTGACCTAGCTTCAATCTCTTCCTTCTTCTTCTACCTTCTAGAGAGAGAATATTTGAGAGAGAGTTTGGGTTTTCTTTTGGGATTTGAGTGAATAACTTGAATGGGGGATTTCGGGGGTTAAAAATACTTATATAGGTATCCTAGACTTAGGCAAAACATCACCACATTAATTTAATTAAAACCGAAAAATACCCATAAGTCCCTAAAAATAACCAACCAGGCCTGACCCACGAGACCACAACTGACGGACCATGGATGGACCTACGGTCCATCCTGGTCAACCGTGGTTTGGTGGTCTGGGACTTGTTTCCTAGACCTGGACCTACCGCTGTTGGACCACGGGGCGTGGACCCACCTACGGTCCATAGGTCCCACCGTGGTCCATGTCTGGACAACTTTAGGTGGCTATCTCCACGACCCCACCTACGGCTCGTGGTTCGACCCACGGCCCGTGGTTGGGCCTCGTGGATGGCACCTGTAAGTCCTGAAAATTGCTACCTTTCCCTCTTTCGAATCCGGGACTTCATATCAGCCTCAGCCTACCAAGTAGCACCCTCAACTAGATTGTTTCTCCATAATACCTTCACGGAAGCAAATTTTTTGTTCCTTAATTTCTTAACTTGCTGGTCCAAAATCTAAACCATAACTTCCTCATAAGAAAGGCTCTCATCAACTCCCAACCTTTCTAGGGAAATTATGGATGTCGGATCTCCAACACATTTCTTAAGCATAGAGACATGGAAAATGGAATGCACGGTTGTTAACTCAATTGGCAAATCTAACTCATAGGCAACCTTACCAACACACCTCAAAATATCATATGGGCCTATGAAACGGGGACTAAGCTTCCCTTTCTTACCAAACCTCATTACACCCTTCATGGGTGAGATTTTCAAGTAAACCCAATCATGCACTTCAAATTCAAGGTCCCTCCTTCTAACATCGGCATAAGACTTTTGTCGACTTTGGGCGGTTCTCAACCTCTCTCTCTAATGAGTTGAACTTTTTCAATAGCCTCATGAACTAGCTCAGGTATGATCAAGGAAACTTCACCCACTTCAAACAACCTTATAAGAGATCTACACCTCCTTCCATAAAGAGCTTCAAAGGGGGCCATACCAATACTAGAATGGTAGTTATTGTTATAAGCAAACTCTATCAATGGCAAGTGATCATCCCAATTTCCCTTAAAATGGATGACACATGTCGTCAACATATCCCCTAATATTTGGATTGTTCGTTCCGCTTGCCCATTGGTTTTTGGGTGAAAAGTCGTGCTAAGCTTCACCTTCGTGCCAAGACCCTTTTGTAACGACTTCCAAAACTGTGAAGTAAACTGAGTACCTCTATCGGAGATAATGGACAATGGCACACCATGCAAACTTTCCATTTCCCTTAAATATAACTTGGCATAGTCCTCCGCCGAATTAGAAACCTTGACAAAAAAGAAATGAGCCGATTTCGTCATCCGATACAGTATCACCCAAATAGAGTCATGTTGTCGCCGGGTGAGAGGAAAACCAACAATAAAGTCGATATTCAAGTCTTCCCACTTCCAAGTAGGAATGCTAATATCTTGAGACAAACCTCCCGATTTCTGATGCTCAACCTTAACTTGTTGGCAATTTTGACACTTAGCCACAAATCCCACAATATCTCTCTTCATCCCATTCCACCAATAGACTCCCGTAAATCACGGTACATCTTTGTGGCTCCCGAGTGAATGGAATACAGCAAACTATGGGCTTCAGCCAAGATCTGTTCCCTCAAATCATCTATATTTGGAACACATAAATGACCTTGGTATCTAAGTACTCCATCTCCCTCTTGGGAGAAAGCCTCAACAGATTTCTTAAGTACCACCTCTTTTAATTCTGACAAAATTGGATCAAGACCTTGTTTAGCTTTCACCTCGGCTACAAAAGATGATTCGGAACCATTGTGAACCATAATACCACCCATGGTGGAGTCCACTAATTGAACACCTAATCGAGCCAATCTATGCACATCTCAAACCAACTCTTTCTTTTCTTCATCAATATGAGCCACACTACCCATAGATAGCCGACTAAGAGCAATCGCCAGCACATTATCTTTGTCGGGGTGATAAAGAACACTCATATCATAATCTTTCAATAACTCAAGTCATCTTCTTTGGGGAAGATTCAAATCTTTTTTATTAAACACATATTGCAAATTTTTGTGGTCGGTAAACACATCAACATGAACTCCATAAAAATAGTGTCTCCAAATCTTTAGAGCAAATACGACCGCCGCTAACTCAAGGTCGTGAGTAGGATAATTCTTCTCATGGACTTTAAGTTGCCTTGAGGCATCGGCAATAACTTTCCCATTTTGCATTAGGACACACCCTAGCCCAATTCTCAAAGAATCACAATACACCATAAAACCATTCGTCCCTTCCGGTAAGGTCAACACTGGAGCGGAAGTAAGTCTATCTTTCAAATCTTGGAAACTTTTCTCACACTCTTCCGACCATATGAACTTAGCCTTCTTTTTAGTCAAAGCCGTCAAAGGAGAAGCAATAGAGGAAAACCCCTCAATAAATCTTCTATAATAACCAGAAAAACCCAAAAAGCTTCTAATATTTGAAGGAGTTAGAGGTGTAGGCCAACTCTTGACCGCATCCGTCTTCTTAGGATCTACCTCAATACCCTTGCTTGACACAATATGACCAAGGAAAGCTACGGATCTTAACCAAAATTCACACTTGCTAAACTTTGCAAAAAGTTGTTGGTCCTTGAGGATTTGCAATACGATCCTCAAATGATCAACATGCTCATTCTCACTTCTTGAATAGATCAAAATATCATCGATAAACACAATCACAAACATGTCTAGGTATTGCCTAAACACTCTATTCATCAAGTACATAAACGCCTCCGGAGCATTAGTAAAACCAAAGGACATCACCAAGAACTCATAATGACCATATCGGGTTCTAAAGGCCGTCTTCGAAATATCATTTTCTCTCACCTTCAATTGGTGATAACCTGATCGAAGATCCATTTTTGAGAAATAACTTGCCCCTTGAAGTTGATCAAATAAGTCATATATCCTTGGGAGAGGATACTTGTTCTTAATAGTCACTTTGTTCAACTGACGATAGTCAATGCACATACGAAGGGAACCATCCTTCTTTCAAATGAATAAAACCGAACTACCCCATGGAGAGATACTCGGTCTGATGAAGCCTTTGTCTAACAGATCCTTCAACTGTTCTTTCAACTTCTTAAATTCTGCCGGAGTCATACGGTAAGGAGGTATAGAGATAGGTTGCATATCTGGGAGAAGGTCAATACCGAAGTCTATTTCCCACTCGGGAGGAATACCGGGTAAGTCATCTGGGAACACTTTCGGAAACTCATTTACAACGGGGACCAACTAAAGAGAAGGGGTTTCAAAATCTACATCCCTCACCCTTACTAGATGGTAAATACAATCCTTAGAAATCATCTTTCTAGCTTTTAGACAAGAGACAAACTGAACCTTAGGCATAGAATTTCCCCCCATCCATTCTAGGATAGGCTCATTCGGAAATAGAAATTTGACTACCCGAGTTCTACAATCAATGGAGGAATAATATGAATGCAACCAATCCATACCCAAACTGACATCAAAGTCTAACATATTAAGCTCTACTAAGTCAACAAGAATAACTCTATGGGATAAGGAAACGAGACATTTTTATAAACCCTTTTTGCCACAATAGAATGACCAAGAGGAGTAGAGACAGAAAAAGGTTCTAATAACACATCGGGAAGCACATCAAACCTCATGTCCACATATGGTGTCACAAAAGACAAAGTAGCATCGAGATCAAATAAAGTATATACATCTATTTGGAAAACTTTTAACATACCGGTCACCACATCTGGGGAATTTTCTTGATCACCTCTAGTCTGAAGAGCATAATAGCAGTTTTGCTTAAGAGTACTTGCACCCGAACCAGTTGGACCGGATGAAGGGTAGGGTTGAGCCCTACGGCGAGTATCTCCTTCATTCTTGGCAACCGAAGGACAATTTCTTATCTTGTGATCCATCTTACCACACCCAAAGCAAGCATTAGAACCTGTCAGACACTTACCCTCATTATTTCTTCCACACTTAGCAGAATTAGGCATCGAGGACTTACTACCATCTCCTTGAGGTTTAGGGTTAGACATCCTTTCATTACTAGACCTTGGAGGAACATTTGAAGAACCTTGCCCGAAGAACTTTTGGTGAAACCTTGAATGACCCCGTCCACCAGACCTAGAATGTGAATAGTTATCATCATCCACTCTTGCTCTCTTTGCCTCTATAGATCTTTTCTTGAGTTTTTCTTCCACAATATTTTTGGGCATGCACCTTAAAGAGAGATGAGTAGAAGTAGAAGGAAAAATATGAGGATATCGGGACTTCATATCGGCCTCGGCCTCCCAACTAGCACCCTCAATTAGATGGTTTCTCCATAATACCTTCACGGAAGCAACCTTTTTGTTCCTTAATTTCTTAACTTGCCTGTCCAAAATCTAAACCAGAACTTCCTCATAAAAAAGGCTCTCATCAACTCCCAACCCTTCTAGGGAAACTATGGATGTAAGATCTCCAACACATTTCTTAAGCATAGAGACATGGAAAATGGGATGCACGGTTGTTAACTTATTTGGCAAACCTAACTCATAGGCAACCTTACCAACACACCTCAAAATATCATATGGGCCTACGAAACAGGGACTAAGCTTCCCTTTCTTGCCGAACCTCATTACGCCCTTCATGGGTGAGATTCTCAAGTAAACCCAATCATGCACTTCAAATTCAAGGTCCCTCCTTCTAACATCGGCATAAGACTTTTGTCGACTTTGGGTGGTTCTCAACCTCTCTCTAATGAGTTGAACTTTCTCAATAGCCTCATGAACTAGCTCGGGTCTGATCAAAGAAACTTCACCCATTTCAAACCACCTTATAAGAGATCTACACCTCCTGCCGTAAAGAGCTTCAAAAGGGGCCATACCAATACTAGAATGGTAGTTATTGTTTTAAGCAAACTCTATCAATGGCAAGTGATCATCCCAATTTCTCTTAAAATGGATGACATATGTCGTCAACATATCCTTTAATGTTTGGATTGTTCATTCCGCTTGCCTATCGGTTTGTGGGTGAAAAGTCGTGCTAAGCTTCATCTTCGTGCTAAGACCCTTTTGTAATGACTTCCAAAACTGTGAAGTAAACTGAGTACCTCTATCAGTGATAATAGACAATGGCACACCATGCAACCTTTCCATTTCCCTCAAATATAACTTGGCATAGTCCTCCGTCGAATTAGAAACCTTGACGGGAAAGAAATGAGCCGATTTCGTCATCCGATACACTATCACCCAAATAGAGTCATGTTGTCGCCGGGTGAGAGGCAAACCAACAATAAAGTCAATATTCAAGTCTTCCCACTTCCAAGTAGGAATGCTAATATCTTGAGACAAACCTCCCTGTTTCTGATGCTCAACCTTAACTTGTTGGCAATTTGGACACTTAGCCACAAAACCCGCAATATCTCTCTTCATCCCATTCCACCAATACACTTTCCGTAAATCACGGTACATCTTGGTGGCTCCCGGGTGAATGGAATACTGCGAACTATGGGCTTTAGCCAAGATCTGTTCCCTCAAATCATCTATATTTGCAACACATAAACGGCCTTGGTATCTAAGTACCCCATCTCCCTCCTGGGAGAAAGCCTCAACATATTTCTTAAGTACCGCCTCTTTCAATTCTAACAAAATTGGATAAAGACCTTGTTTAGCTTTCACCTCGGCTACAAAAGATGATTCGTAACCTTTGTGAACTATAATACCACCCTTGGTGGAATCCACTAACTGAACACCTAATCGAGCCAATCTATGCACATCTCAAACCAACACTTTCTTTTCTTCACCAATATGAGCCACACTACCCATAGATAGCCGACTAAGAGCAATCGCCACCACATTATCTTTGCCGGGGTGATAAAGAACACTCATGTCATAATCTTTCAATAACTCAAGCCACCTTCTTTGGCGAAGATTCAAATCTTTTTTATTAAACACATATTGCAAATTTTTGTGGTCGGTAAACACATCAACATGAACTCCATACAAATAGTGTCTCCAAATATTTAGAGCAAATAAGACCGCCGCTAACTCAAGGTCGTGAGTAGGATAATTCTTCTCATGGACTATAAGTTGCCTTGAGTCATCAGCAATAACTTTCCCATTTTTGCATTAGGACACACCCTTGCCCAATTCTCGAAGCATCACAATACACCACAAAACCATCCGTCCCTTCCGGTAAGGTCAACACTGGAGCGGAAGTAAGTCTATCTTTGAAATCTTGGAAACTTTTCTCACACGCTTCCGTCCATATGAACTTAGCCTTCTTTTTATTCAAAGCGTCAAAGGAGCAGCAATGGAGGAAAACCCCTCAATAAATCTTCTAATAACCGGAAAAACCCGAAAAGCTTCTAATATTTGAAGGAGTTAGAGGTCTAGGCCAACTTTTGACCGCATCTGTCTTCTTAGGATCTGCCTCAATACCCTTGCTTGACACAATATGACCAAGGAAAGCTACGGATCTTAACCAAAATTCACACTTGCTAAACTTTGCAAAAAGTTGTTCGTCCTTGAGGATTTGCAATACAATCCTCAAATGATCAACATCCTCATTCTCACTTCTTGAATAGATCAAAATATCATCGATAAACACAATCACAAACATGTCTAGGTATTGCCTAAACACTCTATTCATCAAGTACATAAACGCCGCTGGAGCATTAGTAAAACCAAAGGACATCACCAAGAACTCATAATGACCATATCGGGTTCTAAAGGCCGTCTTCGAAATATCTTTTTCTCTCACCTTCATATATCACCTTCATATACCATATCTTTTTCTCTCACCTTCATATATCATTGGGAGAGAATACTTGTTCTTAATAGTTACTTTGTTCAACTGACGATAGTCAATGCACATACGAAGGGAACCATCCTTCTTTCAAATGAATAAAACCGAACCACCCCATGGAGAGATACTCGGTCTGATGAGCCTTTGTCTAACAGATCCTTCAATTGTTCTTTCAACTCCTTAAATTATGCTGGAGCCATATGGTAAGGAGGTTTAGAGATAGGTTGCGTATCTGGGAGAAGGTCAATACCGAAGTCTATTTCCCACTCGGGAGGAATACCAGGTAAGTCATCTGGGAACACTTTCGGAAACTCATTTACAACGGGGACAAACTCAAGAGAAGGGGTTTCAGAATCTACATCCCTCACCCTTACTAGATGGTAAATACAAACCTTAGAAATCATCTTTCTAGCTTTTAGACAAGATACAAACTGACCCTTAGGCATAGAATTTCCCCCCTTCCATTCTAGGATAGGCTCATTTGGAAATAGAAATTTGACTATCCGAGTTCTACAATTAATGGAGGCATAACATGAATGCAACCAATCCATACCCAAAATGACATCAAAGTCTAACATATCAAGCTCTACTAAGTCAACAAGAGTAACTCAATGGGATAAGGAAATGGGACATTTTCTATAAACCCTTTTTGTCACAATAGAATCACCAAGAGGAGTAGAGACAGAAATAAGTTCTAATAACACATCGGGAACCACATCAAACCTCATGTCCACATATGGTGTCATAAAAGACAAAGTAGCTCTGGGATCAAGTAAATCATATACATCTATTTGTAAAACTTTTAACATACCGGTCACCACATCTGGGGAATTCTCTTGATCACCTCTCGTTTGAAGAGCATAATAGCAGTTTTGCTTAGCAGTACTTGCACCCGAACTACTTGGACCGGATGAAGGGTAGGGTTGAGCGCTACGAAGAGTATCTCCTTCATTCTTGGCAACCGAAGGACAATTTCTTATCTTTCCATCCGTCTTACCACACCCAAAGCAAGCATTAGAACCTGCTAGACACTTACCCTCATTATTTCTTCCACACTTAGCACAAGTAGGCATCGAGGACTTACTACCATCTCCTTGAGGTTTAGGTTTAGACACCCTTTCATTACTAGACCTTGGAGGAACATTTGAAGAACCTTGCCCGGAGAACTTTTGCCGAAACCTTGAATGACCCCGTCCACCGGACCTAGAATGTGATTAGTTACCATCATCCACTCTTGCTCTCTTTGCCTCTATAGATCTTTTCTTGAGTTTTTCTTCCTCAATTTTGCTGGGCATTCACCATAAGGCGAAATGAGTAGGAGTAGAAGGAAAAACATGAGGATATCGAGACTTCATATCGGCCTCGGCCTCCCATGTAGAACCCTCAACTAGATGGTTTCTCCATAATACCTTCACGAAAGCAACCTTTTTGTTCCTTAATTTCTTAACTTGCCGGTCCATAATCTAAACTAGAACTTCCTCATAAGAAAGGCTCTCATCAACTCCCAACCCTTCTAGGAAAACTATGGAGGTCGGATCTCTAACACATTTCTTAAGCATAGAGACATGGAAAATGGGATGCACGGTTGTTAACTCATTTGGCAAATATAACTCATAGGCAACCTTACCAACATACCTAAAAATATCATATGGGCTTATGAAACAGGGACTAAGCTTCCCTTTCTTGCCAAACCTCATTACGCTCTTCATGGGTGAGATTTTCAAGTAAACCCAATCATGCACTTCAAATTCAAGGTCCCTCCTTCTAACATCGGCATAAGACTTTTGTCAACTTTGGGTGGTTCTCAACCTCTCTCTAATGAGTTGAACTTTGTCAATAGCTTCATGAACTAGCTCGGGTCTGATCAAGGCAACTCCACCCACTTAAAACCACCTTATAAGAGATCTACACCTCCTGCCATAAAAAGCTTCAAAGGTGGCCTTACCAATACTAGAATGGTAGTTATTGTTATAAGCAAACCCTATCAATGGAAAGTGATCATCCCAATTTCTCTTAAAATGGATGACACATGTCGTCAACATATCCTCTAATGTTTGGATTGTTCGTTCTGCTTGCCCATCGGTTTTGGGGGGAAAAGTCGTGCTAAGCTTCACCTTCGTGCCAAGACCCTTTTGTAACAACTTCCAAAACTGTGAAGTAAACTGAGTACCTCTATCGCAGATAATGGACAATGGCACACCATGAAACCTTTCCATTTCCCTCAAATATAACTTGGCATAGTCCTCCGCCGAATTAGAAACCTTGACGGGAAAGAAATGAGCCAATTTCATCATCCGATACACTATCACCCAAATAGAGTCATGTTGTCGCCGGGTGAGAGGCAAACCAACAATAAAGTCGATATTCAAGTCTTCCCACTTCCAAGTAGGAATGGTAATATCTTGAGACAAACCTCCATGTTTCTGATGCTCAACCTTAACTTGTTGGCAATTTTGACACTTAGCCACAAATCCCGCAATATCTCTCGTCATCCCATTCCACCAATAGACTCCCGTAAATCACGGTACATCTTTGTGGCTCCCGGGTGAATGGAATACCACGAACTATGGGATTTAGCCAAGATCTGTTCCCTCAAATCATCTATATTTGTAACACATAAACGGCCTTGGTATCTAAGTACCCCATCTCCCTGTTGGAAGAAAGCCTCAACAGATTTCTTAAGTACCGCCTCTTTCAATTCTAATAAAATTGGATCAAGACCTTGTTTAGCTTTCACCTCGGCTAAAAAAGATGATTCGGAACCATTGTGAACCATAATACCACCCATGGTGGAGTCCACTAACTGAACACCTAATCGAGCCAATCTATGCACATCTCAAACCAACTCTTTCTTTTCTTCCCCAATATGAGCCACACTACCCATAGATAGCCGACTAAGAGCAATCGCCACCACATTATCTTTGCCGGGGTGATAAAGAACACTCATGTCATAATCTTTCAATAACTCAAGCCACCTTCTTTGGCTAAGATTCAAATCTTTTTTATTAAACACATATTACAAATTTTTGTTGTCGGTAAACACATCAACATGAACTCCATACAAATAGTGTCTCCAAATCTTTAGAGCAAATAAGACCGCCGCTAACTCAAGGTGGTGAGTAGGATAATTCTTCTCATGGACGTTAAGTTGCCTTGAGGCATCAGCAATAACTTTCCCATTTTGCATTAGGACACACCCTAGCCAAATTCTCGAAGCATCATGATACACCACAAAACCATCCGTCCCTTCCGGTAAGGTCAACACCGTAGCGGAAGTAAGTCTATCTTTCAAATCTTGGAAACTTCTCTCACACGCTTCCGACCATATGAACTTAGCCTTCTCTTTAGTCAAAGCCGTCAAAGGAGAAGCAATGGAGGAAAACCCCTTAATAAATCTTCTATAATAACCAGAAAAACCCAAAAAGCTTGTAATATTTGAAGGAGTTAGAGGTCTAGGACAACTATTGACCGCATCCGTCTTCATAGGATCTACCTCAATACCCTTGCTTGACACAATATGACAAAGGAAAGCTACGGATCTTAACCAAAATTCACACTTGCTAAACTTTGCAAAACGTTCTTGGTCCTTCAAGATTTGCAATACGATCCTCAAATGATCAACATACTCATTCTCACTTCTTGAATAGATTAAAATATCATCGATAAACACAATCACAAACATGCCTACGTATTGCCTAAACACTCTATTCATCAAGTACATACACGCCGCCGGAGCATTAGTAAAACCAAAGGACATCACCAAGAACTCATAATGACCATATCGGGTTCTAAAGGCCGTCTTCGGAATATCATTTTCTCTCACCTTTAATTGGTGATAACCCGATCGAAGATTCATATTTTAGAAATAACTTTCCCCTTGAAGTTGATCAAATAAGTCATATATCCTTGGTAGAGGATACTTTTTTCTTAATAGTCACTTTGTTCAACTGACGATAGTCAATGCACATATAAAGGGAACCATCCTTCTTTCAAATGAATAAAACCGGAGAACCCCATGGAGAGATACTCGGTCTGATAAAGGCTTTGTCTAACAGATCCTTCAACTGTTCTTTCAACTCCTTAAATTCTGCCGGAGCCATACGGTAAGGAGGTATAGAGATATGTTGCATATTTGGGAGAAGGTCAATACCGAAGTCTATTTCCCACTCGAGAGGAATACCGGGTAAGTCATCTGGGAACACTGTTGGAAACTTATTTACAACGGGGACCAACTCAAGAGAAGGGGTTTCGGAATCTGCATCCCTCACCCTTACTAGATGGTAAATACAACCCTTAGAAATCATCTTTCTAGCTTTCAGACAAGAGATAAATTGACCCTTAGGCATAGAATTTCACCCCTTCCATTCTAGGATAGGCTCATTTGGAAATAGAAATTTGACTACCCGAGTTCTACAATCAATGGAGGCATAACATGAATGCAACCAATCCATACCCAAAATGACATCAAATTCTAACATATCAAGCTCTACTAAGTCAACAATAGTAACTCCATGGGATAAGGAAACGGGACATTTTCTATAAACCCTTTTTGCCACAATAGAATGACCAAGAGGAGTAGAGACAGAAAAAGGTTCTAATAACACATCGAGAAGCACATCAAACCTCATGTCCACATATGGTGTCAAAAAAGACAAAGTAGCACCGGGATCAAGTAAAGCATATACATCTATTTGTAAAACTTTTAACATACCGGTCACCACATCTGGGGAATTATCTTGATCACCTCTAGTCTGAAGAGCATAATAGCGGTTTTGCTTAGGAGTACTTGCACCCGAACCACTTGGACCGGATGAAGGGTAGGGTTGAGCCCTACGAAGAGTATCTCCTTCATTCTTGGCAACCGAAGGACAATTTCTTATCTTGTGATCCGTCTTACCATACCCAAAGCAAGCATTAGAACATGTTAGACACTTACCCTCATTATTTCTTCCACACTTAGCACAAGTAGGCATCGAGGACTTACTACCACTCCTTGAGGTTTAGGGTTAGAAACCCTTTCATTACTAGACCTTGGAGGAACATTGAAGAACCTTGCCCGGAGAACTTTTGCCGAAACCTTGAATGACCCCGTCCACCAGACCTAGAATGTAAATAGTTACCATCATCCACTCTTGCTCTCTTTGCCTCTATAGATCTTTTCTTGAGTTTTTCTCCCTCAATTTTATTGGGCATGCACCATAAGGCGAGAAATTTCCATTTCATGGACAAGCATAGCGGTGCGGCATTCTTTGACTACCATGTCGGACACTTCCGACACAAAATTGCTCATCATAGTTAAACGATCCACTACAATAGAGGGGGAATATTTGGACAACTGAGTGAACCTCAATGCATACTCCCTTACACTCATATTTCCTTGCCTAAGGTTAATGAACTAGAGCACCTTGGCCTCTCTTATCTCAAAAGGGAAAAATCGATCAAGAAAAGAACTTTTAAACCTTTCCCACTCTATGGGACCCACTTTTTCCGGCCTTGCCTCTTTCCATTGATTGAACCAAATCTGAGCAACCCCTTTGAGTTGGTAAGCGGCCAATTCCGCCATCTCTACCGTAGTCACTCCCATAATAGCAAGTATATTGTAGACTTCATCAATAAACTCTTGAGGGTCCTCCTCAACTTTGGAGCCATAAAATTCGGGAGGGTTCATTCTTGTAAAGTCCCTCACTCTTGCCGCCGTCGTACCCACGTTTGGGTTCATAGGAGCTACCACCTCTCTATTGGCTTGAGCCGTCACGGCTTGAGCTAACACTTGGAAAGCTGACCTAAACTCCGCATTGTTACATTCTCAGTCAAAGGATCAATCGGAGCTTGAGGAGGAGCTTGGGGAGGAACTTCTTGGCCCACATTATCTCCCTCAGTCCTTCTAGCATTAGCCTTTCCAGTAGTCATATCCTGAAAACCATCGGGTAAGGATTAAGAGAAAGACTTTATAGATCTAAACTCCATAGCATGACATAGAGAATGTAAAAAGTGAAGTTTCCTATACATCTAGTAGCCTCTCATTCATAAATGTGGCGCGCTTTACACTTATGAAAAAGACTCTACTTGATGCGGTTTGAGACATCCTAGAACCACTCTAAACCTTGTGCTCTGATTATCAAGTTTGTCACGACCCAGGGGTACCCCTAGATGTAACAAGGCGTACAAGATCCCGATAGGCCTCATACAAGCCACTTAGCATATCATAACATAAAGTAATAGAAACGATGCATAAATTTAAAACATTTCAAAACAATCAAAGTCTTTATAAAATGAGCTGAAGTCTAACACAATTGTCTAAAACCATCTAATCAACATGAATAAAGTCTTGGGTCACATCCCATAAAATAGTCCAAGAAATATAAAGAAAGACATAAAATAAAGTGGTGATCACATCCTTGAACACGATGATGACTCACCAAATTTTCACTTCTTGATCAACTATGAACCTAGCCACGAGTGTGAGAATCAATATCGCCGGACCCTACATTTGATAAGAATGTAGGCTAAGTATGTGTTAGTACAATCATGTACTAAATATGATAGCTAGCATAAACAACATGAACATAATTTTTAGTCAATATAAACCATAAGCATAATCAATGCACATAATCATCATCATAATAAGAAAGGAACACTTCTCAAGCAACCTTATTTATCGTTAGTCAAGACTTGGGCCATCCACCTCTAGTCAAACTTACCTCATGGAAGGCATCTCAAGCAACAATCCAAGTTATTCATTTCCATAACATAATCATATTATTTATACTTACTTTTGAAGACATGGGGATTCGCCTCTTTGCCTAACTTACAAAGGCTAATGGGTATTCTCCTCTTGCCTTACTTACCTTAAGATCATGGGTACTCTCCTCCACAATCACATCATATGACACGGGTACTAGCCTCAATATCATTTATCATAATAGGAACGTTGGGAATCACCTCTTGTTCAATTCTAAGGAATATGGGAAATCACCTCATATCCTTCTCATATGAAGGTCAAGGGTAGTTGCCTCTAGCCTCATCAATTACATAGTCTTTTAGTCTAGATTCATTTTAGGGGAGCAATCCTTTCAACCTAGAATCATTCATATAAGTAAACATTTTACATTCATACAATCATGCTTAGCAATTCATCGTGGAAAGTATCCCTTCCACACTTCAACATCAACAATCAACAATTCATAGTCTAGCCTTTACTCTCAAAGAAATACATCTCATGATCATCATCTATGCTTTAATCCCAAGCAATTAACATCATAATTTATCAATCCTATAAGGACAACCCTAACCCGTAAAGTTTCCCTTCATGACATCAACCTAAATATATAAATTCTAGGTTATAATCATGGAATAAGCATGGGTACATGTAATTTTATCCTAAAAACATGTATTACTATCAATTCAATCATTATCCACTCAATTGGATAAACATTCATCATAACTCACAAGATTGGATGAAACCCTAACTAGAATTGGGGAATTCTTCATTAAATTGGGGAAATTCTAGGAGACTCTATGGATGGAAGGAATCCATGGATGAAAAGTCATCATACCTTAGTCACTAAGCCCACCAAAACTTGAAGATTGTGAGACTTGATCTTGACCTAGCTTCAATCTCTTTCTTCTACTTCTACCTTCTAGAGAGAGAATATTTGAGAGAGAGTTTGGGTTTTCTTTTGGGATTTGAGAGAATGACTTGAATGAGGGATTTTGGGTGTTAAAAATACTTATATAGGTGTTCTAGACTTAGGCAAAATGACACCACTTTAATTTAATTAAAATCAAAAAAGACCCATAAGTCCCTAATAATAACTGTCCAGGCCTGATCCACGAGACCACGACTTACGGACCGTGGATGGACTTACAGTCCGTCCTGCTCAACCGTGGTTTTGTGATTTGGGACTTGTTTCCTGGACCTCGACCTACGGCTGCTAGACCACGGGGAGTGGACCCACCTACAGTCCGTTGGTCCCACCGTGGTCCATGCCTGGACAACTTTAGGTGGCCTTCTCCACTACCCCACCTACGGCTCGTGGTTTGACCCACGGCCCGTGGTTGGGCCTCGTGGATGGCACCTGTAAGTGCTAAAAACTGCTACCTTTCCCTCTGTGGAATCCGGGGTGTTACACTCAAGTAAATCAAGAACACAATTAGTTTAACAAGGGTGTCTATAATTGTTCTCAGTGAGAGCTAATATGCAAGTTCAATTACAAGACTACTCTAAAACAAATGCAACACTCAATCATAAGAAAAAGGCTTCGAATGACATGACTAGTCGGCAACAATTTAAGCTCAAGCTCATTATTGCTTCTTCACTTATGCAAAACCATGTTTCAACAAATGTATTGAAGTGCCCTCACATCAAGAATGATTCCACACTCTCATAAAGCAAATCAATAACGAGATTAGGAATCAGTACAACTTCACTCTCCGAAAGACAAATACATACAAGCTTCATCCCATAAGTTTGCCCACATTTTCCAATTATCACACAACCTAGTTCAAGTAAGATCTCAAGGGTCTTTTGGGCTTGTAATGGGGCTCAAGGTTAAGTTCTGGTCAATTTAGCTCAATTTGATTTTTCTTTTTCAAAGCATTGTTCTGATCATATTCATATATTCTTAAGTTGTTTCCATTCTTTTCACTTGGGAACTCAAACATTGATTTGTCAATTATTTTATTCAAGACCCCTTTTTAATTCACCATACTTTTTTTTTCATTTCAATTTTTGAATGTTTGGTCATCACAATCTCTCTCTTTTTTATAAGGAGGGGTTCTTTCTTTTTGTAAAACACTTCAAAGTTGATTTTCCCTTTTCCTTTCTTTTTCTTCCACTTGTCTTTCTTTCCTCCTTCCTTTCCACACCTCTAACTTAGGCTTTTGGCCTAAGTTGTTTATTCAAACAAACTAATGCCTCAAAAAGGATTTATGGGTGAGAAGTTAAGGGAAATTTAGCTAGAGAGGTTTTAACAAGGTTGCCAACAAATCGTTTAAGCTCAATTGGTGAAAAAATGATAGCACACCCTCACAAGGTAGTCACAAAAGGTATGGACATTTGGGTTTTCACCCAAAATATGTGCCCAAGGTCATTTCTTGCATTCACCAAAGCAAGAAAATTTGACTAACTAGGAAAATTCTAGGATTTGGCATGAATGATTTCAAGTAAAACCTCACCACACAAGGAACTTCAAACACAATCGTCTAGCATAGGCCGGCAGGATCAAAATCTTATGTGGGAAGATTATTTCAACGCTCAAATGAAAAGAAACTATTCAACACGAGATTCAAAAAGATCATTCAAAAGTGCAGCCACATTTATTTCTTTTTGCATTACCAACACTAAACACAATGCTCATCATGAGTATTATCAAAGACATCGTAATTGAATACAATCGATCCTCGAACACTATCAATGAAAACATGCAATTCAAGGACTTCCAATCTTATGTGGAACATGAATAGGGAGAGATAAAATGACCTAAACCATTAAATCACTATAATAAAACAAAAATAACAAAATACTATAATTATCCAGAAGTAGAACTAAAAATAAAAAATTACATTCAAAAGGAGAATATTGGCACAAGTACCCTCACCCCACCAAAATAAAAATTGTAATGTCCTCAATGTGGAATAAATTAATAATACATAAGGAGAGATAATGCCCCCCTTTCAGGCTATGCCGATGGAGTGCTCAAATCGAGAGTCTCAGGAGGGATAACATCATCCTCGACATCAATTCCTGGCAAAACAATCACAAGAAGCAGCACAGTAGTTTCAACCGGGGTATCAGTTCCTTGCACAACAATAGAAGGGAGGGTGGAGTCAGAATAGACCTCACTAGTGCCAACTGCGAAGGTCTCCTTATGGGATCTCTCCAATGTAGCATGGACCATACTCTCCTCAATATCCTGAAGCCGTGTCAATGTCATGGCAATCCGATGCTCAACCTCCTCTCTCTGTAGCTCTTCTTCATCTGTCTCCTCAACCAAATCATAGTCTTCCCCATCCTCATCTCTCTCCTTCTCATCAACATCAATAATTGTAGTATAATCACCCACTCTAGGGTGCTCATCCACACTAGTAGAAAGCTCAACAATCAGCATAGAAATAGCCACAGACTCGGCTGCATCGGGTAAGGGAAACTAACCCCATAGCATAGAAATTTCCATGGACTACAGCTGGTCCACATCAACCCTAAAATGTCTTTATCACATTCGTCGTAGCCAAAGCATCTGAGTTACCCTATATCTCCTCTTGGGCATCAATCTTAGCAATGAGATTATCTAACCTCTCACCATGTAAAACTAAGGTGGCCTCAAAATAAGTCAGCATGTCTCTTAGGGAGACAATACCGCCACAATTTCCCACTCAATCATCTTGGGCGTATCCTTCTCAACCCTAGTTGCCCTCACATCTGGTATCATGGCCTGGGCCAAGGGGGTCGGGAGATATTAGTAGGGATAGGTGCAGTAGTAGAACTGGATGTAATAGAAG
Source organism: Solanum etuberosum (assembly GCA_029582245.1). Classification (NCBI taxonomy): domain Eukaryota; kingdom Viridiplantae; phylum Streptophyta; class Magnoliopsida; order Solanales; family Solanaceae; genus Solanum; species Solanum etuberosum. The sequence continues at coordinate 125,329 of JAJONR010000391.1, forward strand.
AATGTTGGTGTATACATGAAGGATCCACAAAAGGAGTGGACTAAGTGGCCTAGTCCAAAAGAGTGGTAAGATCAACTACGGGAATAGTGTCAGGTGGTGGCAGATACAAATAATCTTTCTCTATCCTTCGGATGTCATTCGAGGAGGAGGGGGTGATCCTCACATCAGTCCTCTCTCAAAAAGGAAATCTTGTAGTCTCACATAGCTTTGTGATCAAGACCAGGAAAGGGAGGGAAGTTTGGTCTTGTCTAGCCCTCATAAAAATCTCATCCACAATAATTAACTATACATTTATCTTCTCCCTATCAATTATTGTACCAACTAAAGCACCCTTTGCATGTCGGAGGATTGATTCATTTTTTGACGGCATAATGTTGCTACTTATGATTCAAAACCAATACTGAGCCCCAACATTCATATCTTTCTTCTGGATCTTCTCTCTCTCTCCGCCATCCATGGGGAATAGACATCATAAATATGAGGTGCTAGCAAACCTTTTAATGGGTCAAGGTCATATTGCATCCGTAGTGTAAACATCTTAACCCAATTTTCTTTAGTGCCTAGGGAAGAGTTGATTGCACATGTGTTGCATTATACCATGTTGCCACGAACTTCACTTCATCCAAGGGCTTCCAAACTATGCCCTTTCTCTTCTATGGAAAGGCATGTGCATAGGTTGTGTAGAACTCTCGTACCCATGTCGGGACATAAGGAGGTTGAGGCTTTGTAAAACCCTCAAACCCATGAAACAGTATGGTGTCCTAGATGGAAAGATGATCACTTATTACCGCATCAATGGAAAGTCATCGCTCCTCAATAATTATCCATTCTCTAGCTACTTTGAGCCTATTAAGGGCCCTTGGAGTGATGATCGGGAGAACACGGGAGGTAGGTGCCTGAGCCTGAGAGGGTTGTACCAATTTGGACCGGATGTCCGTCCTTTTTCTGGAAACCACCTTCATTGGCTTCTCACTCACACATGTAAAAAGGCGCGAACTGGTTTGCTATTGGCGGGGATCCTCAAATTTCTCCTTGATCAAGATCCCCTTGGTCCTTTTCAAAGTGAGAGGAGGAGATTCTCGTTCTGAATCTGTATCGGAGGTAGACACCCTTTTTCCATTGGTTCTTGCCATTCCTGAAAGGAACAATCATTCAAACATAGATTTAGTGAAGAATAGTTCAAATCCAACCCAAAAGAAACACACTTCAAAACTAAGCTTGAGGCTCAACGACTGGGAAGGTGATTTACCTACCACGTTAGGCAAGCTCAAATGAGCTCAACGAAGTTCATAGACCACAATATCAAAGAACTTAGGCATGAAGGGCAGAGTCATCTCCAACATCGCGATGCGTTGAATTGGTCTTTGCGGACTAATACAAATCTACCAAAAGTGATAGTGCAAAATTAGAAAGAACATGCATGAAGGGCAATGTCCACTCTCACTTGGAGATATGCCGAGAGGGTTTCAACGAGCTAAGACAAGCCTGTCGAATTGGACAATACTGAAGTCACATATTTAAACACAGAAGATGGCCCGGGACTTACTCGACGATTCACCAAACTACCTTGGAGAGCTTAGACAAGCTCGACAATAGGTAGGTTTCAGCCCAGTGCATATTTTCAAAACTTCAACACTAATATGCAAAAATACCCAATTCCCAATGAGTTTTATAGTCTACCCACATGCTTTTCTACCCACGGGTACTCAAACTTCCTCCAAATATCACAAAGTATCACCCAAAATGAAAATTTTCCCTTAAGAAAGTCGTCACTCTATCTATCATTGGGCAAATCCAGGACATTGGGGAAACAATGGGCTATTCATACTCCACCCACACTCAATTGAACCAAGACCCCATACAAAGAAGGGTTTAATTTCATGTTTTAACCAACACAATCAAATTTAGCAATTTTAGGCACAAAATCAACTATCTTACTTCATAGGCACAATTCAATATCATGCATTTAGCACTACCCATACAAATTAAACAACAATAAGCTAAAAATAGCATTAAGCCCATGTAAAAAATATCAATTTCTAGCACAAATGATTACATAGAACTTCAAAAACCAACCTCAAAGGGATAGTAAAGCATAGACTCAAGAAACATGGGTCTGGGGTAGATAATCTAGCAACCTAAAGCACTCTGAGCAAGTGGAATCATGATATGGAGGCACACACACACAAAAACAAGGGTATGGGGTGATTTAGGGTGAAAAAGAACTCAAAAGAAAGAAAGGATTTCTTTTAAAACTTGGAGAGACTCGTGGCCTATTTAAATCTGACCAGTCTGCAGACTATGACTAATGTCGCCGAATGCAATCAGTGAATCACCATAGGAGCTAAAGTTTACCAATGAGTCTTGAAAGGATACCAAACCTGAAAGTTGATTCGGCGAACTTGATGGAGTCCACTTAGTGCACTTCGGCAGATCACAAATTGGAGCTCAAATTTCATAAGTTGAAAATACATTTTTTTCAAAATTTTCAGCCCAGAAGGTGGTCGTGAAGATGTCTACACAACACACTCGGTGGATCACCGACTTGGTCTTGGCATTATTTTATTTACCATTCTAAACATTTTGACTTCATTTCAACCTTCACTCACAACACACATTATTAAAAGAAATTAAATAAAACTTGGGTTGTCTCCCAAGAAATGTCTTATTTAACATCATGGCCCGAAATAATTTTTATTTAACAACCACCAGATTGGGATTTAGGACGGTGTCACTAGGGAATGTTCCTTTTTTCCTTGGATTGAGATGAGTGATATCACGACCCAGGGGCACCCGCTAGATGTAACATGGCATATAGAACCCCGAAGTACTCCATACAATCCACTTAGCTCTCATAACATAAGAAATAGAACAACAAGAGTAAAACCATAGTCCAAGTCCAAAACATTTTATAAAAGAAAAACGGAAGTCTAAAACACTTGTCTCATCATAGCCATTTAATACAATAGAATGAAATTGGGCCTAGCCCATACATCATGTCCAAAAAAGAGACACATGAAATAAACTGAAAACAATAAAACTCAGTCCTCGAAGCATGAGGACTCACCAAAGCTTGGAAATCTCGAACTCAACCACTAGCCACGAAACTGATGACCCTGACTGTCGGACCCTACATTTGGGAAAATGTAGGCAAGAGTATTTGTTAGGACAAAACAATGGACCAAGTATGATATTTATGCATAAAGCGGTTAAATCATGCTAAAAGGGGCATTTCATTTCATGACATGCAATTGACCAAGCTAAAACATGATATAAAAGAGTTAGAAAACATAAGTCATAAAACCAAGGTCAATGCAAGCTAACATCATCTTTAAAACCTTTGAACTGATATGCGATACTTCTTGAAGTAATCTTAGTTCATTATTAATGTGGGGAATTAGTCTTAACCGACATAGAGACCATGTGAGCTATAACATGATCCCCCGGTGTCTCCCACACCGGAAAGGGTTATTCTACTTGCAAAGGTAGAACCATGAACTTCTAGCTTAAATGGATCCACTAGCTAATGTCTCTTGAGACAATCATCCTATGGGAGCACATACGTAAGGGATAAGGAGATTGCTTCTAGAAACCCAGGCTCTACTGACGTGAGGGCTTCCATCTCAATATCCTCTAGGTGCTAAGCATAAATTCCAACAGAGTAGTTATTAAGTCTTGACTTATCTTCACATTAAGAGAAATGGGTAGTCGCCACATGCCTTATCATAGGATAGCTCCTTATACCATGCGTGAGATAACATTTCACTGTCCATGATCCTTGCATAATAGCATTTAATATTTGATTCATTTAGGTGAGAAAGACTTTCAACCTAAGAATCCTTTCTATGTGAGAAAACCTTTCACATCATGCTAGTTATGTGTTTATGAGAATATCCTTTCAACAACAACAACTTGGTACTTTACTCTCAAAGTACCTTTGAAATATTTTGCATAGATTTCATAAGAAAATGCATAAGTCCATAATTTACCTTTCAAGGTCAAAACCCACTTTCAATCATCAACACTTAGAAAACATGGGTTAGATATGAATTTCATCATAAATACATGTAAAGCTTGCAATACATGCTTAATTTCATAAAAATCTTCCTTGAAGATCAAAATTCCACATCATATGATTCATAACTTGAAAATATGGGGATTACATGGGTTCATGGGGGAAATCATCATAAGATCATCATATATCATTAATTCATGCATAAGAGATCATAATTCAATCATATAAATCAACATTTAAGAGAACTCATAATAATTGAAGAAAACCCTAACTTAATTGGGGGAATTCTACCTTTAGAAATAGAAGAATTTGGGAACTCCATGGATGGAAGGAATCCATGGATGAAAACTATCATACCTTGAATCCAAATGCTAGCCTTCAATGGAGGAATTGAGAATTGACTTGAAACCCTAGGTTGAATTCTTCTTCTTCTTCAAGTTTCTAGAGAGAGAAATATTTTAGAGAGTTTTTTTTTTTGTGATTTTTGAAGAATGAAATGAATGGGCTAATTTGGGAGTTGAAAATACTTATATAAGGGTCTTAGTGAAGCGTAAAACGATGTAGTATAAGAGTTAATAAATTAGTAAAAGACCCAACTGCCCCTAAAAATAACTACCAGCTGCCCACCAATGGATCCCAGTCGACGGACCGTGGTCTGACCTACGGTCCATCCTGGTGGACCGTCATTCGTCGTCAGAGAGTCAATTTTTGGCTAGTGAACCCCAGACCCCGACCACGGACCAGGGTCTGACCTACGGCCCGTAGGTCTGGAGGTGGTCCTGAGCCTTAAAATACTTGGCAGGGTGGCAAATCCACGGACCACACTACGGTCCGTGGTTCTACTTACGGGCCATGGTTGTCCTCCGTGGTTGGCACCTGCAACTTCCCAAATTTTGCTTCATTTCCCTTTTTCGCATATGGGTTGTTACAATATCTCCCCCTTGGGACCATTCGTCCTCGAATGAGATTCAAATTGGTTCTAAAAGAGTAGGAGAGGAACTAACAACCCAACCTATGATGCAACTTCATCTAAATGCATATAACCAAGGAGGAACTATCGACTCCAAGTTAGGACGTTCTCAAAACATCATAACAGGGGTAAAACTAACTTTAATTGCCCATCATGCATGAAATGCACATATACAAGGAGGAAACATCAACTCCAAGCTAAACATAAGAAAGCAGGAACTACATCTAGCAACCCAATACGTATGAATTTTCAAAATTACTCACATTCAAGGAGGAACTACCTTCTGCAAGCTAAAAGCATGCTTAACACAATCTCATGGAGCTTATATGCAATTCACTCTGAAAAAGGATAGTTAGCATGTTTATAAATTCATCTCATGAAGTCTATAGTCAACTCATCCTCAATGCACAACAACATGAGGAAAGTCAATCATGTAAACTCATTTTCTTTCAAAACACAAGTTTTGATGAACATTCATAACATAAGGAAATTATCGAAACACACAAAACACATGACTGCAAAACAAGGGACAAACCAAGAGGAACTCATTACCTCAAGCTAGAATAGCAGTAGAAGGAAAAAGATGAGGATATTAGGACATCATATCGATCGCGGCCTCCCAAGTAGCACCCTTAACTAATTGATTCCTCCATAAAACTTTCACGGAAGCTATTTCCTTGACCATCAACTTCTTGACTTGCCGGTCTAGAATCTCAACCGGAACTTCCTCATAAGAATGACTTTCATCAACTCCCAACCCTTCTAAGGGAACAATGGATGTCGGATCACCAACAAATTTCTTAAGCATAGAGTCATGGAAAATCGATGCACCGTTGCCAACTCATTCGGAAAATCTAACTCATAAGCAACCCTACCAACACGCCTCAAAACCTGATATGACTCTACATATTGGGGACTAAGCTTCCCATTCTTACCAAACCTCAATACACCCTTCATGGGTGATATTTTCAAGTACACCCAATCGTTAACATAAAACTCTAGATCCCTTCTTCACACATCGGCGTATAACTTTTTCCGACTACGAGCTGGTTTAAACTTTTCCCTTATAAGCCGAACTTTCTCTATGGCCTCTTGTACCAACACGGGACTTATTAGGGCAACTTCACCCACCTCAAACCAACATATGAGAGATCTACACCTCCTACCATATAGTTCCTCAAATGGAGCCATATCAATACTCAAGTGATAGCTATTATTGTACGCAAACTCAATCAATGGAAAATGGTCATCCCAATTACTCTTAAAATCAATCACACAAGCCCTTAACATATCTTCCAAAGTTTGGATAGTACGCTCTGCTTTTCCATCGGGGTGGGGATGAAAAGTCGTGCTCAGCTTAACCTTAGTGCCAAGACCCTTTTGGAAAGATTTCCATAACTCAGAAGTAAACTAAGTACCTCTATCGGAGATAATGGACAAGGGCACTCCATGCAGCCTTACTATTTCCCTCAAATCATCAACGTTAGGAACACACAGACAACCTTGATACCGAAGTATACCATCTCCATCTTGGGAGTAAGTTTCTACAGACTTTCCAAGTACCGCTTCTTTCAATTCTACTAAGGTCAGATCAAGATATTGCTTAGCTTTCACATTTAACACAAAAGACGATTCAGAACCATCTTAAACCATACCACTTTCCTTGGTAGGGTCTACTACTGAGCATATTAAGGTATTGTATAAACACCCTATTCAACTAATCCATAAATGTTGTCGGAACATTAGCTAGGCCAAACGACATCACTAAATCTCGTAATGACCATGCCGGGTTCTAAAAACTGTTTTCAAAATATCATTCTCTTTCACCCCCATTTGGTGATAACCCGACCTAAGGTCAATATTAGAAAAGTAACTAGCTCCTTAGAGTTGGTCAACACTGAAATCTATTGTCCTCACCCTAACTAGGTTGTCACGACCCAGGGGTACCCCTCTAGATGTAACATGGCGTATAGAACCCCGAAGGACTCCATACCAGCCACTTAGCATTCATAACATAAGAAATAGAACAATAAGAGTAAAACCATAGTCCAAGTCCAAAACATTCTATAAAAGAAAAACGAAAGTTTAAAACACTTGTCTCATCATAGCCATCTAATACAATAGAATGAAATTGGGCCTAGCCCATATATCATGTCCAAAAGAGAAATACATGAAAGAAACTGAAAACAATAAAACTCCATTCTCAAAGCATGAGGACTCACCAAAGCTCGGAAATCTCAAACTCAACCACTAGCCACAAAACTAATGACCCTGACTGTCTGACCCTACATTTGAGAAAATGTAGGCAAGAGTATGTATTAGTACAAAACAATGTACCAAGTATGATAGTCATGCATAAAATAGTTGAATCATGCTAAACAGGGCATTTCATTTCATGCATGCAATTGACCAAGCTAAAATAAGATATAAAAGAGTTAGAAAACATAAGTCATAAAACCAAGGTCAATGCAAGCTCACATCATCTTTAAAACCTTTGAACTCATATGCGATACTTATTGAAGTAACCTTAGATCATTATTAATGTGGGGAATTCACCTTAACCGACATAGATACCATGTGAGCTATAACATGATCCCTCGGTGTCTCCCACACTGAAAAGGGTTGTCCTACTTGTCAAGGTAGAACCATGAACTTCTAGCTTAACTGGATCCACTAGCTAATGTCTCTTGAGACAATCATCCTATGGGGGCACATAGGTAAGGGATAAGGAGATTGCTTCTAGAAACCCAGGCTCTACTGACGTGAGGGCTTCCATCTCAATATCCTCTCGGTGCTAAGCATAAATTCAAACGGAGTAGTTATTAATTCTTGACTTATCTTCTTATTAAGAGACATGGGTAGTATCCACATGCCTTATCATAGGATAGCTCCTCAGACCATGCATGAGAAAACCTTTCACCGTCCATGATATTTGCATAATAGCTTTTAATCTTTGATTCAATTAGGTGAAAAAGCCTTTCAACCTAAGAATTTTTTTCTATGTGAGAAAACCATTCACATCATGCTAGTTATATGTTTATGAGAATATCCTTTCAATAACACAACAACAACAACATCATTGGTACTTTACTCTCAAAGCCCCCTTAAAACATTTGCATAGATTTCATAAGAAAATGCATAAGTCCATAATTTACCTTTCAAGGTCAAAACCCACGTTCAATCATCAACACTTAGAAAACATTGGTTAGATATGAATTTCATCATAAATACATGTAAAGCTTCAAATACATGCTTAATTTCATAAAACTCTTCCTTGAAGAACAAAATCCCACATCATATGATTCATAACTTGAAAACATGGGGATTACATGGGTTCAAGGGGGAAATCATAATAAGATCATCATGTATCATCAATTGATGCATAAAAGATCATAATTCTAACATTTAAATCAATATTTATGAGAACCCATGATAATTGAAGAAAACCCTAACCCAATTGGGAAAATTCTACCTTTAGAAATAGAGGAATTTGGGAACTCCATGGATGAAAGGAATCCATGGATGAAAACTATCATACCTTGAAACCAAATGTTAGCCTTCAATGGAGGATTTGAGAGTTGACTTGAAATCCTAGGTGGAATTCTTCTTCTTCTTCAAGTTTCTAGAGAGAGAAATATTTTGGAGAATTCTTCTCTTGTGATTTTGGAAGAATGAAGTGAATGGGCTAATTTGGGGGTTGAAAATACTTATATAGGGGTCTTAGTGAAGGGTAAAACGACGTAGTATAGAAGTTAATTAATTAGGAAAAGACCCAACTGCCCCTAAAAATAACTGCAAGCTGCCCACTAATAGACAGCCTGTCGACGGACCGTGGTCTGACCTACGGTCCATCTGGTGGACCGTCATTCATGGTCAGAGAGTCAATTTTTGGCCAGTGAACTACGGACCCCGACCACGAATTCTGGTCTGCTCTACGGTTTGTAGGTCTGGCCGTGGTCCTGAGCCTCAAAAGACTTGGATAGATGGCCAATCCACGGACCACACTATGGTCCGTGGTTCTACCCATGGGCCGTGGTTGGCCTCCATGGCTGGCACTTGCAACTTCTCAAAATTTGCTTCATTTCCCTTTTTCAGATAAGGGGTGTTACAATATCTCCCCCTTGGGACCATTCGTCGTCGAATGAGATTCAAATTAGTTCTATAAGAGTAGGAGAGGAACTAATAACCCAACCTATGATGAAACTTCATCTAAATGCATATAACCAAGGAGGAACTATCGACTCCAAGATAGGATTCTCAAAACATAATAAGAGGGGTGAAACTAACTCTTAGAGCCCATTATGCATGAAATGCATGTACAAGGAGGAAACATCAACTCCATGCTAAACATACTGAATGCATCATAAGGAAATAGGAACTACATCTAGCAACCCAATACGCGTGAATTTTCATAATTACTCATGTTCAAGGAGGAACTACCTTCTCCAAGCTAAAAGCATGCTCAACACAATCTCATGAAGCCTATATGAATTCACTCTCAAAAAGCATAGCTAAAGGATGTTCATTAATTCATCTCATGAAGTCTATAGTCAACTCATACTAAATGAACAACAACATGAGGAAAATCAATCATGCAAACCTATATTCTTTAAAAACACAAGTTTTCATGAACATGCATAACATAAGGAAATCATGGAAACACGTAAAACATGTGACTCCAAAACAAGGGACAAACAAAGAGGAACTCATTACCTCAAGCTAGAATAGAAGTAGAAGGAAAAATATTAGGATATTGGGACATCATATAGGCCTCGGCCTCCCAAGTAGCACCCTCAACTAATTGTTTCCACCACAAAACTTTCACGGAAGATATTTCCTTGACCCTCAACTTCTTGACTTGCCGGTCTAGAATCTCACTCGAAACTTCTTCATAAGAAATACTTTCATCAAATCCCAACCCTTCTAAGGGAACTATGGATGACAGATCACCAACACATTTCTTAAGCTTAGAGGCATGGAAAACTGATGCACCATTGCCAACTCATTTGGATAATCTAAGTCATAAGCAACCCTACCAACACGCCTCAACACCTGATATGAGCCTACATATCGGGGACTAAGCTTCCCATTCTTACTAAACCCCATGCTAGGTATTACCACCCCTGAGCTACCACCCTTAAGTATTAAAATTAGGATCGGTCCATGCTAGGTATTTTAACCCCTGAGCTGCCACCCATAATAATATAGATTCATTTTACCTTGTCTCTTTAATCTTTGAGATTGTTCTTTTGATGTTCAAAACTCTTTTTGAGATTGTTGTTTTGGTGGTCATAGCATTATTCAACTTTGTGACAGTAAAACATAGTAGGAGAAATATGAATATGGACTTAAGATAATAACAATGACATTGGAAGCAGTTGTGACACCAACGTAATACTTAGGAGCTTATATGACTCAATAAGCATTTTGACATCTCTAATTGAAGCACATATCAAGTGAAGACATTTAACATTCAGCCAAGAGATATGAACTCTATATGACAGCCAAATACTTACTAACTAATATAAAATACAAGGTATACATAAACGTGGAACCAAAGAAGCACGTGAGCAGATTCAACTTAGGGACGGATACATATTCCAAGTACTTACATATACAACGTATTAGGGATCTTGTGAGGTAACATTAAAGTCTAACTCAATGGGAGTGATTACCAATAAAGGCAACATATCAACACGTGAAAAGATGACTTATATGATGGAGTAGATAATTGAATCAAGTTGGCAAGATATGGGCAGATTGTATATCCAACATATAAATATACGTACCATGTGTAATCTAGGATCATTTTGATTTATATAAGAGGAATACGTGGCAAGGCTTAGCACTTTGACATGAAACAAGTTTAAACCTTGCATGCTGACACTTGGTAGAGTAAGCACGTACATCTAGTAATAAGCTCATATTAGAGTACTCACTTTAACGCTCTAGAGTGTAGGAATGAGATAATTAGCTATATTGGTGATCGTATACTACCACTTTGGATGAGTCACTACCAAGGGCACTTAGAAAGCTTACTTTGTAATACAAGTGTTGGACTCATGCCAAAGAAATAGGAAATCGAATAGCCTTACATACCTTGCTGCACAACTTTGGATATTACAACCGTCTTCTTTTCAGAATATTTATCTACAAGGAGTAAATAATAAAACTAGCATTAGTAGCTGATCAACAAGTTTGGGCTACTTGATTAAGACCAAAACAATAATTGGCAGTAAATCTATAATTGATCCCATCAAGGGTGTTCTTCCCACCCATTTTCTTCTAATTTTTTATATACTATACAACCTTCTTTTAAGGTCCTTCAAAACTCCTTGGGTTTCATCACGTTTGGAAAATAGTATACAAAGGGATGGCAGGAAGTAAGCTCATGCAACACTCAATTAAGTGGTGTATATCTACACTTTCAATGTTCTATCCTCTAACCAGTTCCCATGACTTCTCTGAACATATCCAGCCACACCCCTTTATTTTACGATACACAAAAAAGTCCCTATGAATCACAATGTGGAAATAGCAATATGAACTCATGACATCCGATCAACATCCCGTGAGTTCCAACTAACATTACATTTAAGATTCTCAAAACGAGCTCACAATCAAAATTAAAGGGGACTCCACTCCATGGCTGTCCCAACAAGCGCATCCTTCCAGAAAATTTACCCAGCTCACACCATATATAGGCAACACTCCTCAGTTCATTAACACATACAAACTTTCACAAATAATGCAGGAACAAGAGAGGGATGAAAATTTCCATAGCTTACCTTGCTGGACAGAAACCTCACTTGCTAAGACTTGGATTCTTCAAGGTTTAGGTTGTCCTCTCCCCTTTACCTTGATGTTAACTCAGATTATTCAGTTGAATTCCTTAATATGGGAGATGTTCTACCAACTTGTGCTTTAAAAACAAAGGTTTTGCTTCAGATTTTAATGGTGAAGCTATAGACCAGAACTCTTGGAGCTTCTATGGCTTTCCTTGGGAGTAATTTTCTGGAGAATAAGTGATGAAGGAGATGTGATAAGCTTGAGTGCTTTAGAGGGTCCCTTTTGGATTTTTTCACTTAATAAATTGGAGAAATAATATGGTCCTTTAATTTAAGCAAGCAGGTGCATCACCTCCTTAATTTCTACCACAAATTTTTAAGTAGGTGCATCACCTACTTGCCCTTTTCAATTAAAATGCAGTCCACTTATTCTAAGTAGGTGCATCACCTACTTGCCCTTTTCACTTAAAATGTAGTCCACTAATTCTAAGTAGGTGCATTACCTACTTGCCCCTTTCACTTAAAATGCAGTCCACTAATTCTAAGTAGTGCCTCACGTACTTGTCACCTACTAGCATAGTTTTGTCAAGCAAGCACCTCACTTATTTTACACCATTTTTTTAATCTTAATTTATTTACAAGACTGTAACACTAATACGCACTTGACCACTTTCACTTTTACATCAAATACCACATTTTACTATCTCGAGTTCAAATATTTTTAAGTTCACTTAGTCGTATATGTGTTGGAAGGAATAGGGTATTACAACTTTAAATCTATTCTATTGTCACTAGTCGCATAGGAAACCGCATCCATAACTGTACTACAAGGCAATTCATAAGCGTCATATAAATAGAACTTGTGCACGTAGAATACAGGGTGTTACATCCTCCCTCCCTTATGATCATTTGTCCTCGAATGATAGGTGTAGCTGATAGTTTGGTTAATCTTGGAATTTCATTTGGAGATTTGTGAGAGTTCCCTTTGTAAATAGGACTATCCAAAATCTATAGACTAACCTAAACACGTATAGACAAGTCTCGCATGACGTCTCAATAGATATGGTTCATGAAATAAGAATATCACAAATTAAACCCCTTTCTTGACCATGTAATTCACTGAAGATACACAAGTAGAACTCATACAAATAAAGAATTTAATATGCCTAAACACAAGACATGAAAATGACATATCAAATGAACAAATGCTAGTAGGACTTATGATTATATAAGGGAACCACATAATCTCAGATCCTTATGTTGATGTTTAGAATGAGGAGAGGTATTTAGGATCTCTACCATCTTCTATTCCCAAGTATCTTATGTTATATTCTAGTCCTTTCACAATACTTCAGTAGAGGTTACACCTTTTTTTCTTAGCTTCTGGATCAAGAATAACTATAGTATCTCCCGAAAAAAAATTATATGGAACAAACACATAAAATCATAGTCCTAACCTATCAGGGCTCTACTTTTCCTTCTCTCATTCATCTTATGATGCTTTTCAGAGGTGAGTCTTATAAGAACGCATACCTGTTAATATAAACTCTAAAGTTTTTGTTGCACCTTTGGATAAGGCATTATGCCAAGTTATTTATCTATGGCTGTGATAATATTTACATATATGCCCGACATTTTCTGGTCAAAATCTTCACTACATAATGATACAAGGAAACGTTTTCCCAAAATGATCAAAACTCAAGTCAATAAGCACATATGGGCATTGTATACGGATAAATAAGTCACATTAGGTATGACACATAGGCAGACTAGCACAAAAGGGAGCGCATAATATACTGGCATTAAGCTATAGAAATATGTGATGTATATGAGGTGTACGTGTGCATATGAACTATAGGGTAGCGTGTAAGTGAATGAACTATAAGGCATGTATTAAATGGACTAGATGAGCACATGATGCATGAGTACTAAAGCTACGAAATATATAATGTGTAAGCAGGTAGACTATAAAACATGTAGACATATAAGAAAATGAACTACGGAACACAAATCACATTGAGAAAGTGCACTATATCGCATAGATAGGTGGACTAACATGTCAATAAGTACACATATAAAATATGAGCAAGTGAGCACATGACACATGGCCAGAAATGTTGTAAGGCCTGTAATGTTTAAGCAAGTAAGCTACGAGTCATGTAATATATATAAAATGTTTTATGATGCATATGACATGTAAACAAGTGATATGCGATTCATATAAACCATGAGCACAAATTTTGCCCATAGCATATGATCAATTAGCCTGCAGTACCCATACAATATGGAAAAGTGACATGTGGGAAGTAACCAGTGCAATAATAACATGTAGGGAAAGGTCCTACGAAAACATATAGCAGTAAACAAGGGTTCCCCAAAGCGGATAACACTTACATGCAAGCACTCAATGACATTAGGTACATGTGAGAAAGAAATCCATAAAGGGAAAATGTCATACAAATAAATAAGTTACAGAATATGTAGCATGTATAATTATATAACAAACCATCTTTGGAAACTATGAGATATCCTATAGAACCACTCTACCATATTAAGGGAAAACACACTGTCTTAAGCATTAAGTCACGGGTGGGATAGTGCTGCTCATATTTCTTACTCACCTCAAAGCACGTACAATTGATTTCCCCATCTACTCTCTTCAATCTCCTAAGAATTCTTATAGGTATTCTGCTATTGGAACTTGGCTTCCTTCTAGGTCAATATAAATACTACAGTTAAGATAGAGAAAAAAAAATCCTCAATAGTTCATCTTTACCTTCATTACTAGCTTGTGTTACATCACACTCAATGTCTGATGCCTTTTGAAGGTCAAAATAGAAAAAAAATAGTGAAGCTTGAACGCACCATAAAACATGAACTCTAATGTCAGGTACCTATAAAGTTATATCATGATTCATAACGTCTTAGAGTTAGCCGCTTTGGGGTTAACTAGATAGGTCTGGCCATACTAATAGATTTCCTCATTTTTTATAACAACTGAGGGTGCTCCGACTCTTTTCCCATGCAAGATAGCAAATAAGAACAACTACCATACGATCAATTTTTCCTCTCCCTTAATTGGACTATGATTGATGAAATACTGTTGTCATATATTAAATGAATCCTATAGTAGCTCTATTCAATTTGATGGAAGTCTATACATGCGTATAATGCTCTACTTCTCTTTTGTACTAATGATGTAGATGAACTAGGTCCATGTATCTTCTATCTAGGTGACCTTTCTATTCCCCTCTTTTTTCTTGTTGTTATCAAGATCAAATATCAAGACTTGAACCAATACTAAAATGACTTTTCTATCTAACCAAGGTTCACAAAGTTGCTCCCGGGTGATGCTTTATAACTCGTTAGGGTTGAAGAGTTGATACCGTATTCTTGCCTCATACACTTAGCAATCACTCTTTCATAACCACCTATCTCACTCTTCTATAGCATCCTCATATCTCCCCTACTCCTATATTTAGGAGATTTTACATGTACAAACTCTTCCTAACTAGAAGTTGTAGTACATATTCGGCCCATGTCATTCAAGCTTCATTCTCACATGCTTCCTATCTAACAAGTACCTTTTAACCAAAACTAGTAGATTCATGTACTCTAATCCCACTATATACAACCTAACTAATCACAACTTAGGTCTAACCAATCAATTTTCCTTTGGTTAACCTTACCCTTTAGTCACATACTAATCCTCTATAGCAAAAATATAGATCATAGTAGGAACTACCATACATATATCATTTGCAGCAATTAGCACACTTATCCCTAAGTTTATAACCATGAAAAGAATACAAATGTTATTAGTACTTATTCTGGGTGGTTGGCACATAACATATAAAAAGCCAATTACTAACATATGCAGGATGATATATGGTGAGAATTTGGGCCTTGCCATCCAATTAGGTACCTCTCTAGTAACACTATTGCACTGGTACATTCACCTATCAGATTGTGCCACTTCCTTCTTCCAACTAAAAGAAACTGGTTCACCAGCATCAATTTCGAGTACATGTATAACGCTGAAAATTCTATCTATATCACAGACTAAGAATAAGTTTCCTATATAGGAATAGATCCTATAAATATGGAGGAAATATAGAACTCAAGAGTTGGTTACATCCTCCTAAGAAGATGTGCTTGGAAATGCTACAGCTCATATATGTAACTAGGTAAACCATCATTTTTTAAGCATACAGATAACCATACAGATAACCATACTATATCTTTCTCAATTGAACCAACGTGATACAAATGGTACAAATGCAACTTTAGATGCAAATAACATAAAAGCCTTTACATACCTTGTGGAGTAGGACGGTCGAATAAAATGAGCTCAATCTAGTATGTTGATATTTTAGCTACCAATAACCTTAACCATAGTCAGCATAATATGAATAACATGATCAGGTACAAGTGGATATTGACTTCTTAACTTCGCTCTATCACACGATCTAGATTATGAAGGAAGGTAACATTTCCTAAATGTCCAAGCAGCCCCCTACTTATAAATGTGGCGCGTAACACATCCATAAGTAAGGCTCTGCTAGACACGGCTTTGTAGACTCCCTAGGACGAACTACTCTGATACCACTTTTGTCACACCCCAACCCTAGGTGAGGCGGACAAGTACCATAAGAGCACATGCCTTACAAGTTACCTATGAAGAGAAAGTGAACTACTATGCATTTAGATTTACTAATGAGAAGCTACATGTACAACACATGTCGACTAGCTGAACCAATACATGTGACAAGCAAAACTATGAATACAAATGATAGCTATAAAATGTCTACAAAGCCTCTACTAGAATCCATGATTGTATAACTATAAAAATATGCATAGTAAAGACTCGGCAAAGCCCCGAATTAACCTAGAGCTCACCAACAACCTCTGAGTATCATGTGCTTCTATTGGGGAGATCTACTAGTTGAGTACCTGTACCTGCAGCATGAAATGCAGCGTCCCCAATAAGGGACGTCAGTACGAAAGAATGTACTGAATATGTAAGGCATAATACAACCATATGTAAAATGAGAGGTCAAGTGAAACAATATAGAAATAGATAAGGATTAGAGACCACCTTTGCTTATACTTGTGGAATCGTATGTTACATTTTTTTCTTTACTTTTCTGTGCGTCATAATCTTTATAAGGCATATGATACAAATGACCAGCTGATCAGTGGTAGAAGAGTATGACCCATGCTAGGCATTTTAACCCCTGGGATGCGGTCCTCATAAATATACAAATTGGGATCGACCCATGATAGGCTTTTAGCCCCTGGGCTTCCACCCATAATAATATAGATTGGGATCGGCCCATGCTAGGTATTACCACCCCTGAGCTGCCACACTTAAGTATTAAAATTAGGATCGGCCCATGCTAGGTATTTTAACCCCTGAGCTGCCACCCATAATAATATAGATTCATTTTACCTTGTCTCTTTAATCTTTTAAGATTGTTGTTTTGGTGGTCATAGCGTTATTCAGCTCTGTGACAGTAAAACATAGTAGGAGAAATATGAATATGGACTTAACATAATAACAATATCATGGGAAACAATTGTGACACCAACGTAATACTTAGGAGCTTATATGACTCAATAAGAATTTTGACATCTCAAATTGAAGCACATATCAAGTGAAGACATTTAACATTCAGCCAAGAGATATGAACTCTATATGACAGCCAAATACTTACTAACTAATATAAAATACAAGGTATACATGAACATGGAACCAAGGAAGCACGTAGGCAAATTCAACTTAGGGACGAATACATAATCCAAGTACTTACATATACAATGTAGTAGGGATCTTGTGAGGTAACATTATAGTCTAACACAATGGGAGTGATTACCAATAAAGGGAACATATCAACACGTGAAAAGATGACTTATATGATGGAGTAGATAATTGAAGCAAGTTGGCAAGATATGGGAATATGGTATATACAAAATATAAACATACGTTCCATGTGTAATCTAGAATCATTTTAATTTATATAAGAGGAATACGTGCCAAGGGTTAGCACTTTGACATGAAAAAAGTTTAAACCTTGCATGCTGACACTTGGTAGAGTAAGCACGTACATCTAGTAATAAACTCATATTAGAGTACTCACTTTAACGCTCTAGAGTGTAGGAATGAGATAATTAGCTATATTGGTGATCTTATACTGCCACTTTGGATGAGTCACTACCAAGGGCACTTAGAAAGCTTACTTTGTAATACAAGTGTTGGACTCATGCCAAAGAAATAGGAAATCGAATAGCCTTACATACCTTGCTGCACAACTTTTGATATTACAACCGTCTTCCTTTCAGATTATTTATCTACAAGGAGTAAATAATAAAACTAGCATTAGTAGCTGATCAACAAGTTTGCGCTACTTGATCAAGACCAAAACAGTAATTGGCAGTAAATCTATAATTGATCTCATCAAGGGTGTTCTTCCCACCCATTCTCCTCTAATTTTTTATATACTATACAACCTTCTTATAAGGTCCTCCGAAACTCCTTGGGCTTTATCACGTTTGAAAAATAGTATACAAAGGGATGGCAGGAAGTAAGCTCATGCAACATTCAATTAAGTGGTGTATATCTACACTTTCAATGTTATATCCTCTAACCAGTTCCCATGACTTCTCTGCACATATCCAGCCACACCCCCTTATTTTACGATACACAAAACAGTCCCTATGCATCACAATATGGAAATAGCAATATGAACTCACGACTTCCGATCAACATCCCGTGAATTCCAACTAACATTACATTTAAGATTCTCAAAACGAGCTCACAATCAAAATTTAAGGGGACTCCAATCCATGGCTGTCCCAACAAGCACATCCTTCCTGAAAATTTACCAAGCTCACACCATATATAGGCAACACTCCTCAGTCACATACAAACTTTCACAAATAATGCAGGAACAAGAGAGGGATGAAAATTTCCATAGCTTACCTTGCTGGACAGAAACCTCACTTGCTAAGACTTGGATTCTTCAAGGTTTAGGTTGTCCTCTCCCCTTTACCTTGATTTTAACTCAGATTATTCACTTGAATTCCTTAAAATGGGAGATGTTCTACCAACTTGTACTTTAAAAACAAAGAGTGCTTCAGATTTTAATGGTGAAGCTATAGACCCGAACTGTTGGAGCTTCTATGGCTTTTCTTGGGAGTAATTTTCTGGAGAATAAGTGATGAAGGAGATGTGATAAGCTTGAGTACTTTAGAGGGTCCCTTTTGGACGTTTCACTTAATAAATTGGAGAAATAATATGGTCTTTTACTTTAAGCAAGAAGGTGCATCACCTCCTTAATTTCTGCCATAAATTTTTAAGTCGGTGCATCACCTACTTGCCCTTTTCACTTAAAATGCAGTCCACTTATTCTAAGTAGGTGCATCACCTACTTGCCCTTTTCACTTAAAATGTAGTCCACTAATTCTAAGTAGGTGCATCACCTACTTGCCCCTTTCACTTAAAATGCAGTACATTAATTCTAAGTAGGTGCATCACCTACTTCTCACCTACTAGCATAGTTTTGTCAAGCAAGCACCTCACTTATTTTACACCATTTTTCCAATCTTAGTTTCTTTACAAGACGGTAACACTAATACGCACTTGACCACTTTGACTTTATATCAAATACCACCTTTTACTATCTCGAGTTTGAATTTTTTTGAGTTCACTTAGTCGTATATGTGTTGGAAGTAATAGGGTATTACAAATTTAAACCTATTCTATTGTCACTAGTTGTATAGGAAACCGCATCCATAACTATACCACAAGGCAATTCATAAGCGTCATATAAATAGAACTTGTGCACATAGAACATCCCGGGTGTTACAAAAACAATGTACCTTATGATAGCCATGCATAAAACATTTAAAACATGCTAAAAGGGACATTTCATTTCATGACATAAAATTGACCAACTTAAACATGATATAAAAGCTTTATAAAACATAAGTCATAAAATCATGATCAATGGAAGGTAACTTCATCTTTAAAACCTTTGAACACATGTGAGATACTTCTTGAAGTAACCTTAGTTCATTATTACTTGTGGGGAAATTAGCCTTAACCGACATGTGAGCTATATCATGATCCCCCGGTGTCTCCTACACCGAAAAGGGTTGTTCTACTTACCTAAGGTAGAACCATGAATATCTAGCTTAAGTGGTAGAACCATGAATATCTAGCTTAAGTGGTAGAACCATGAATATCTAGCTTAAGTGGTAGAACCATGAATATCTAGCTTAAGTGGATCCACTAGCTAATCAACCTATGGGGGAACATAGTTTATGGGATAAGGAGATTGCTACTAGAAACCGGCCTCTACTACGGGGGGGGGGGCTTCCATCTCATTAGATTACATTGGAAATCCGGCCTCTACTATGGGAGAGCTTCCATCTCACTATAAATATCCACTCGGTGACAAGCATATATTCCCACAGAATAGTCATTTCTTACTTGACTTCATTACTCATGAAAAGGTGTCCTTGGACAACCAATCCAAGTTAGTTCATTAGGATAGCTCTTACTCTTGATTCATTAAGGTGAGAAAGCCTTTCAACCTAAGAATACTTTCTATGTGAGATAATCATTCACATCATGCTAGTTATATGTTTATGAGAATGTCCTTTCAACAACACAACAACAACAACATCATTGGTACTTTACTCCCAAAGCACCCTTAATACATTAGCATAAATCTCATAATCAATGCATAAGTCCATAATTTACCTCTTGAGGTCAAAGCCCACATTCAACCATAAACTCTTAGAAAACATGGGTTAGATATGGATTTCATCATAAATACATGTAAAACTAGTAATACATGCTCAATTTCATTGAACACTTGATTTATACTCAAAATTCCACATCATATGATTCACAACTTGAAAACATAGGAATTACATGGGTTCATGGGGGAATTCATCATAAAAGTATTTCAATTCATCAATTCATGCATAGAAGATCATAATTCAATCATTAAAATCAATAATGAAAGGAACCCATGCTAATTGAAGAAAACCCTAACTAGATTGGGGAATTCTAACATCTGAAAATAGAGGGATTTGGAAACTCCATGGATGAGAGAAATCCATGGATGAAAACTATCATACGTTGACTCCAAATGCTAGCCTTCAATGGAGGAATTTGAACCTTAGCTTGAAACCCTAGATGAATCCTTCTTCTTTTTCTTCAAGTTTCTAGAGAGAGAATATTTGAGAGGAGTTTTGGGATTCTTTTGTGAATTTAGAAGAATGAAGTAAATGGATTAATTTGGGGGTTGAAAATACTTATATAGGGGTCCTAAACATAGACAAAACGGCGTAGCTTAGGGACTAATTAATTAGGAAAAGTCCCAACTAACCCTGAAAAATAACTGACAGCAGCCACTGAAGGACCCAGTCGACGGACCGTGGTCTGACCTACGGTTCATCCTGGTGGACCGTAGTTTGTGGTCAGAGACTATGATTTTGGGGTTCGAACCACAGACCTCCAACCACAGACCATGGTCTTACCAACGGTCCGTTGGTCAGGCCACGGTTCTGGACCCCTCAGAACTTACTTGGGCAGGCTAACCATGGACCACACTTACGGTCCGTAGTCCCATCTACGGGCCGTGGGTGGCCGGCGTGGTCTTGTACCTGCAACATTTGGAAATTGCTATTTTTGCCTTTTTGAATACGGGGTGTTACAATATCTCCCCCTTGGGACCATTCGTCCTTGAATGAGATTTAAACTAGTTCTAAAACTTAGGAGAGGAACTAACAATCCAACCTAACAATGCAATGCACGAAGCCAAGGAGGAACTATCGACTCCAAGCTAGGACGTTCTCAAAACATGACAAGAGGGGTGAAACTAACTCTATCGGCCCATTATGCATGCAATGCACATAAATAAGGAGGAAACATCAACTCCAAACTGAACATACTCAAATGCATCAAAAGGAAGTAGGAACTACATCTAACAACCCAATATGCATAAATTTTTAAAGTTAAAAGCATGATCATAAATTCAACCAAAAGCATGTTCAACACAATCTCATGGAGCTCATATGCAATTCACTCTAAAAAAGCATAGCTAAAGCATATTCATCAATTCAACTCATGAAGTCTATAGGAAACTCATACTCAATGCACAACAACATGAGGAAAATCAAGCATCTAAACTCATTTTCTTTCAAAAGACACTTTTTCATGAACATGCATGATATAAGGAAATCATGGAAACACATAAAAACACACGACTCCCAAAACAAAGGTCAAATCAAGAGAAACTCATTACCTCAAGCTAGAGTAGGAATAGAAGGAAAAAATGAGGATATCGGGACATCATATCGGCCTCGGCTCCCAAGTAGAACAGTCAACTAATTGATTCCTCCATAATACTTTCACAGATGCTACCTCTTTATTTCTCAACTTCTTGACCTGCCGGTCTAAAATCTCAATCGAAACTCCCTCATAAGAAAGACTCTCATCAACTCCCAACCCTTCTAAGGAAAATATGGATGTCGGATCACCAACACATTTCTTCAACATAGAGACATGGAAAATCGGATGCACAGATGCCAACTCATTTGGCAAATCTAACTCATAAATAACCTTACCAACACGCCTCAAAATCTGATATGGGCCTACATATCGGGGACTAAGCTTCCCTTTCTTACCAAACCTCATTACACCCTTCATGGTTGAGATTTTCAAGTAAACCCAATGATGAACATCAAACTCAAGATCCCTTCTTCTCATATCGGCATATGACTTTTGCCGACTTTGAGCTGTTTTCAACCTTTCTCTGATAAGTCAAACTTTCTCTATGGCCTCATGTACCAATTCAGGACTTTTTAAGGAAACTTCACCCACCTCAAACCAACTTATGGGAGATCTACATCTCCTACTATATAGGGCCTTAAATGGAGCCATATCAATACTCGAGTGATTGCTATTCTTATAGACAAACTCAATCAATGGAAAATGGTCATCCCAATTACCCTTGAAATCAATCACACAATCTCTTAACATGTCTTTCAAAGTTAGAATAGTAAGCTCCGCTTGCCCATCGGTTTGGTGATGAAAGGCCGTGCTAAGCTAAACTTAGTGCCAAGACCTTTTTGGAATGACTTCCAAAACTGAGAAGTGAATTGAGTACCACGATCGGAAATAATGGATAAGGGCACTCCATGCAACCTCACCATTCCTCTCAAGTATAACTTGGCATAGTCGTCCGCCGAATAAGAATCCTTGACGAGAAGGAAATGAGCCGATTTCATCATCCGATCTACTATCACCCAAATAGAGTCATGATGTCACCGAGTGCGAGACAAACCATCTATAAAGTCCATATTCAAGTCTTCCCACTTCCAAGTAGGAATGCTAATATCTTGGGATAAACCTCCCGGTTTCTGATGCTAAACCTTCACTTGTTGGCAATTTGGACATTTAGCCACTAATATCGCAATATCCTTCTTCATCCCATTCTACCAATAGACTTCCCACATATCACGGTACATCTTAGTTACTCCTGGGTGAATGGAATACCGCAAACTATGGGCTTCAGCCAAGATCTGTTCCCTCAAGTCATCAACATTTGGAACACAAAAACGACCTTGGTATCTAAGTACCCCATCTCCCCCTTGGGAGAAGGCCTCAACGGATTTCTTAAGTAACGCCTCTTTCAATTCTACCAAAATTGGATCGAGACCTTGTTTGAATTTCACATCCGCCTCAAAAGATGATTCGAAATCTTTGTGAACAATAACACCTCCTTTGGTGGAGTCCACCAATTGAACACTTAATCAAGCCAATCTAAGAACATCTCAAACCAACTCTTTCTTTTCTTCTTCAATATAAGCGACACTACCTATAGATAACCGACTAAGAGCATCCACTACCACATTAGCTTTACCGGGGTAATAAAGAACACTCATGTCGTAATGTTTCAATAACTCAAGCCACCTTCTTTGGCGAAGATTCAAATCCTTTTGATTGAACACATATTGCAAACTTTTATGGTCGGTAAACACATCTACATGCACACCATACAAATAATGCCTCCAAATTTTTATGGCAAAACGACCGCTGCTAATTCAAGGTCATGGGTAGGATAATTATTTTCATGAACTTTAAATAACCTTGAGGCATAGGCAATCACCTTCCCATTTTGCATAAGCAAACACCCTAACCCAATTCTTGAAGCATCACAATAAACCACAAAACCATCCGTCCCTTCCAATAAGGTCAACAACAGAGCAGAAGTAAGTCTATCTTTCAACTCTTGAAAAATCTTCTCACACCCTTCGTTCCATATGAAGTTAGCCTTCTTTTGAGTCAAAGCCGTCAAAGGAGAGACAATGGAAGAAAACCCCTCAACAAATTTTCTATAGTAACCGGCCAAACATAAGAAGCTTCTAATATTCGAAGGATTTAGAGGTCTAGGCCAACTCTTGACCGCATCCGTTTTCTTAGGATCTACCTCAATACCCTTAATTGAAACAATATGACCAAGGAAAGCTATGAACCTTAACCAAAATTCACATTTGCTAAACTTTGCAAAAAGTTGTTTGTCCTTAAGAATTTGCAACACGATCCTCAAATGATCCATATGCTCATTCTCACTTCTTGAGTAGATCAAAATATCATCAATAAACACAATCACAAACATCTAGGTATTGCCTAAACACTCTATTCATCAAGTCCATAAACGCCGCCGGAGAATTAGTCAAATCAAGCAAAACTACAAGGAACTCAGTAAGGTCATCACTGGGCAGTAGTCAACCTAGTTTTCAATTCCTGAAAGCTTTTCTCACAAGCTTCAGACCATTGAAACTTTCCTATCTTCTGAGTCAACTTTGTCAACGTGGATGAAATAGAAGAAAACCCCTCGACAAACCTTCTATAATAACCAGCCAATCCCAGGAAAATTCTAATATTAGTTGGAGATGTGGGTCTTGGCCAGTTCTGCACTACCTCAATCTTTTGAGTGTCAACTCGAATCCCATCACCAGAAATAATATGGCCTAACAACGCCACTCACTCAAGCCAAAACTCATACTTGGAAAGTTTGGCATACAATTCTCTATCTTTGAGAGTTTGAAGAACTACTCTGAGATGACTAGCATGATCCTCCTCATTCCTCGAATAAACAAGAATGTCATCAATGTATACGATGACAAACATATCAAGATAAGGCTTAAACACTCTATTCATAAGATCCATGAACGCTGCAGGAGCATTAGTTAAGCCAAAATACATGACTAGAAACTCATAATGACCATATCAGGTCCTGAATGTAGTCTTTGGAATATCACTCTCTCTTACTCTCAACTGATGATAGCCTGATCTGAGGTCTATCTTAGAACAACAAGTGGCACCCTGAAGATGATCAAATAGATCATTAATTCTCGGAAGGGGATACTTATTCTTTATAGTGACCTTGTTTAATTGGCGGTAATTAATACATATTCCAAACAAAACCATCTTTCTTTCTCACGAATAGGATCGGAGTGCCCCAAGTCGAGACACTTGGTCGAATTAAGCCTTTATCAAGAAGGTCTTTCAACTGCTCTTTTATCTCTTTCAACTCAGTTGGAGCCATTTTATATGGCGGAATAGAAATACGTCGAGTATCAGGAAGAATATCTATACCAAAGTCTATTTCTCTCAGGAGGGACTCCGAGAAGATCATCTAGAAAGACCTCTGGAAACTCACTCACACCTGGAACTGACTGAATAGGTGGTATCTCAACACTAGAGTCATTAAGTCGGACTAATTTATAGATGCACCCCTTGGAAAGTAACTTTCTCGACTTAAGGTACAAAATAAAATGACCCTTAGGCACTGCTGAACTATTCCTCCACTCTATAACTGGCTCATTAGGAAACTGGAACTTAACTACTTGAGTTCTACAATCAACTGAGGCAGAACATGCATGAAGCCAGTCCAAACCTAGAATAACACCAAAGTCCACCATATCTAACTCGACTAAGTCAGCCATGGTGTTTTTGTGATTGATGGAAATGGTACAATAACGATAAAATCTCTCAGCTAGAATAGACTCACCAACAAGTGTGGAAACACTGAAGGGCTCAAGAAGTTGTTCGGGAATAATGTCGAACCTCATAGAAATATATGGAGTCACAAAAGATAGACTCACACCTGAATCTAGCAATGCATATACATCAAAAGTAAAAACTTTGATCATACCAGTGACAACATCTTGCGTATTCTCTTGCTCTTTGCGACTGGTAATAGCATACAAACAATTTGCTCCTCCGCATGTCCCTGAAGTAGCTCCTCTAGGTGCATCTCTGTCTGGTGGAGCCAATGAAGAAGATTAGGCTTTATTGCCCCCATTACCACTACCATGCCTGTTCTTAGGGCACTCTCTCATGAAGTGACCATTCTGACCACACATAAAACAACCCGGAGAGCCATCACGACACGCTTCTGGGTGGTTCCTACCACACTTAGCACATGCAGGAGCCCAGCTACCTCCCTGTGCCACACTACTTTGAGATTGTGCAGGTCTAGCTCTGAAGTTCTGAGAATTCTGATTTTTAAAATCACCTTTGTTTCTTGGTGCAGGTGCACTAGCAGACGATGGAGCAGGTCCATTTGGCTTTTGTTGAAAGGATGATCGGTTCGCATTACTCTTCTGCTGCCCGGACTCGTTTCCTATTGTCTTAGCCTTCTTGTTTCAGAACTCTTCTCTATCTCTCAGCTTATCTTCCTCAACCTGTTGCACATGGATCATCAGCCTTGCTATGTATATGTCCCCAATCAACATTACAGCCTTACCCTCTTTGCTTGACAGACGAGACAACCCAGACATAAAGAAACTCATCCTACTGCTCATATCAGCAACCATCTCCGGATCATAAAGGGAAAGTTGAGTGAACTTGAGGTTGTACTCATGCACACTCATGGATTCCTCCTTAAGAGTGATGAATTCTCTTACCTTTGCCTCTCTTAGTTCACGGGGAAAGAAACGCCCCATGAAGTAACCTTCAAACACAGCCCAAAACATGATTGGTGCTCCTTCAGCTCTACTCTTCTTCCATTGGTCAAACTAGATTCTAGCAATACCCTTCAATTGGTATGCAGCTAATTCCATAGGTTCAGCATTAGCGACATGCATAACCTCAAACACCTTCTGCAACTCTTCCACAAAGTTTTCCAGATCCTCAGTGACACTTGAACCGGTGAAGTTTGGACAATTCATCCTTAAGAGCTCACGGATCCTGGGTGTATCAGCCATATCCTATCGATTCCCTCTTTGATGCCCAACTTGGTTGGTCACAAATTGACTCAACATCCAGATAGCATCCCGGAACTCAGCATTAGTGACCTCTCCTTGGGGTTGCACTTCTGGTGCATTGGGGACCCGTTGATCCAGGGGATCAACTTCCTCCTAGTAGGACGACCTCAGAAAGATCTTTGTGGAGTCATGCTCTGAAAGATACGCGCAAGCACGAATTAGAAAGAAACTTTATAGAGTTGAAATCTATCGCATGAAAAGAGTATGAAAGAAGTGAGATAGTTCCTAAATGTCGCAACCTCCTAATTATAGATGTCGCGCAGTTCACACCGAGAACTAGGACTCTACATACACGACTTCATAGACACCCTAGGACTCTTGAACTCTGTGCTCTGATATCAAGTTTGTCACGCCCCGAGACGACGATCCTACACCCTGGACGTGGCCGGCACTCGAGAACCATCGCTGGCCCCAAGCGAACCCTTGGCCTAACTCAACTCTTAGTGAAAGATTTACTCAACATAAGATAAACTCAAATGTCTCAAATACTAACTTAGAACATTTTAAAATATTCAAACTGGCCACAAGGGCAACTCAAGTTTAGAACAATTCGATTGAAAATGAAACAGACTTCTCAACTGCTACTGTATATGAAGCCTCAAATACTATGAGGGATGTCGGGACAAGACCCCCGTTCATCCTAAAAAAACTGAAATAATAAATAAGGGATCCTCCGGAAGCAAGGAGGCTCACCAAACAACTCTAGATTTGCAAGTGGTATCAACGAAACGCCTGTTGATCACCCTGATCTCCAGTATCTGCATCATAAAATGATGCAGGCCAAATGACATCATTACATTGAATGTGCGAGCATGTATGGGGAACACTGAACATAACATAAAAGCTGGAACTTGGAAAGAAGGAAACATACTCATCTCAACTCTACTCAACTCATGGATATTCAACTCAATACACATGCAGTTCATATAAAGCATTTTAAAAAGTAGATAACAACTCAATGTATTTGAAAATACAATAATAACTCAGTTTGTATGTAAAAATATAAAATAACTCAATTTGGGAGATTCTCTAACCGACAACTATCACTATGAGCTATATGATGATATAGCGTCTCGCCCACGCTGCCAGAATTATCCTATACCTTGCCGGAGTATAAGACATCCTCAACTAAGTGGATCCGCTAAACTATGCTTAAAAAATCAATAAGGAATCATCTACAAAGTATGACTCTTTCTACCCACGTTGGCTACATGGTTTATGAGGACTTTGAGTTATTTGAACTCATCCCCATATCAGTGCTTAATACTACTCCCAATAATATAACTCAGCTCATATGTTTAAAAAAATTTCTTACTCAAAAGGGCTCTCTTAAAAGAGATAGTACTCAAAACTCCTCATGAACTCATTTGGAAATCGATGTTTCCTCTCATTTTAAATGTAAAAATATTTACTCTTGGGAATACTTAGTTCTCATATATTCATTTTAAAAACAAATGAAACTCAAGTCTGCTCATCCTTATACACAAGTACTCAAGTCTTAAAACAAGATTTAAAAGTTTCCTAAAGACTTCTCAAATGACTCAAAAGAACTTCCTCGAACTCTACTCTTAACTCGATCTTGAATTGAATTATAAATTCAAGAGTTATGATTTGGACACGCGGATTTCTCAATGATTAAATGTAGTTTGATTAGTTATAAGAAGTAATAGATAAAGGATACATTTTTAAAGGACTTAGATAGAGAAAACGATGGAAAAGGAGTGGGGGCAGGCGACCCTGACGCACTGCTGGCGCGGGTACCAGCCCCTAAACTTCAGAGACTTCATTCAGGTGCACTGCTGGCGCGGCGCGCCACCCCTCCTAGCGCATCAGTGGCGCGTCGCGCCACCCTTTCCCCAGAACAACCCAATGAATTTTTCTTCTCGTTTT
Organism: Solanum etuberosum; assembly: GCA_029582245.1. Lineage (NCBI taxonomy): Eukaryota > Viridiplantae > Streptophyta > Magnoliopsida > Solanales > Solanaceae > Solanum > Solanum etuberosum. The sequence continues at coordinate 154,343 of JAJONR010000391.1, forward strand.
CTAACCCTAACTCCCCTAGAATCGATTATTTTTCTCATATATTCCTTAGATTCAATTACCCAATACAAGTACATGAGAATCTACTCGTTTTTCTTCAAGAAAACCTTGCGAAAATCAAAATCCTTACCTCAAGATTTCAACAACTCCATAACCAAAACATGAAGAACAAAGCCTCTAGAACACCCATAAAGAATTCAAATCATTCAACCTGAAGAAAAAAATTACGGATGGAATTCACATGATTGGCGTGTGGGTGAATGAACCCAACACTATGAAAACTTACATACCTTGTTAGGATCGAATCCTTGGCGAAAACCCCTCAAAGATTGCAAGAAATTCTTGAGCGCTTGACCCTCTTCCTTTCTTTCTCCTTTATTGAACTCCTCTCTAAAACCCTAAGCGTATTTAGGATTGTGAAAACTAACCCAAATCAGTTTAGATCCCTAAATATTACTAAAAATGTTAAAAGCTGATGGTGTAAGGAAAAGAACCAAATACCCCTCATTAATTCGGGTTAATTTCCTTAATTGGACAGACCAACTTCAAACGGATATATCTCCCTCATCCGAACTCAAAATTTAGCAAACTCGGTGGAGTTGGAAAGAGGATTCAGAGATCTTTCATTTGATATCTTATGGGCCACCTAACTCATCCTGTACTGAAAGTTATGGTAATTTTAAGTTGACCCAAAACTCACAACTTAAGCTTAACTTGAACAAATCTCAAATTAGCTCTTTCCAAATTAGTTCTTTCTAATTTTAGCTCTATTATTAAGATTTGGTTGTCGTTTCTCTATTATGTTGATTTTTTTTCAATTTCAAAATGTGTTTCATTTTGCAAGAGTAAAATCAATATGAATAGTCACTCTCTCACACATAATATATGGGTAAGCATAGAAAGAGGTAATAGAAAAAGTAGAGAGAAAAAATTTCATTTTTAATGGGTGTTTCTTTATGTTTCATTAGAATAGTTGAGTATATTTTTTCTTAGGGGAAATTAAATAAGAAGCAAGGGATAGTCGTGTTTGCCAAATAAAAAAAATTTGTCACGCCCCGAGCCTACACCCTGGAAGTGGCCGGCACTCGAGAACCATTACTGGCACCAAGCGAACCCTTGGCCTTACTCAACTCTCAGCGAAAGACTTACTTAACATTAGATAAACTCAAATATAAATATTTAACTCAAATGTCTCAAATACTAACTTAGAATATTTTAAATTATTCAAACTAGCTACAAGGGCAACTCAAGTCTAGAACATTAACAATAGAAAATGAAAAAAACTTCTCAACTACTACTGTCTATGAAGCCTCTAATACTATGAGGGATGTCGAGACAAGACCCCCGTTCATCCTAACAAAACTGAAATAATAAATAAGGGATCCTCTGGAAGCAAGGAGGCTCACCAAACAACTCTTGAACTGCAAGTGGTATCAACGAAGTGCCTGTTGATGAACCTGATCTCATGTATTTGCATCATGAAATGATGTAGAAAAAATGACATCAGTACATTGAAGGTACGAGCATGGAAGGGGAACACTAAACATAACATAAAAGCTGGAACTTGGACAGAAGGAAACATACTCACCTCAACTCTACTCAACTCAACCTCAACTCATGGATACTCAACTTCAATACAATATAAGAATAATACTAAAGATGCAGTTTATATAAAGCATTTAGAACAGTAGATAACAACTCAATTTATTTGAAAATACAATAATAACTCAGTTTGTATGTAAAAAAACAAAATAACTCAATTTGGGAGATTCTCTAACAGACAACCTTCACTATGAGCTATGTGATGTTACAGCGTCTCGCCCACGCTGCCAGAACTGTCCTATACCTTGCTAGAGTATAAGATATCCTCAACTAAGTGGATCCACTAAGCTATGCTTAAAAAAAATAAGGAATCATCTAAAAAGCATGACCCTTTCTACCCACGTTGGCTACATGGTTAATGAGGACTTTGAGTTGTATGAACTCGTCCCCATATCGGTGCTCAATACTACTTTCAAAATTATAACTCAGCTCATATGTTTAAAAATATTTTCTCATCCTCAAGCTTTGAGATTATTACTCAAAAGGTTCTCTTAAAAGATATGATACACAAAAACTCCTCGTGAACTCATTTGTAAATCGATGTTTCCTCTCATTTTAAATGTATAAACAATTACTCTTGGGAATACTTAGTTCCCATATATTCATTTAAAAAAATAAAACTCAACTCTCCTCATCCTCAAAATCAAGTACTCAAGTCTTAAAACAAGTTTTAAAAGATTGTAAAAGACTTCTCAAAAATCACTCGAAAGAACTCTCAAGAGTTTAGTCTTGATTCTACCTTGAATTTTAATTATGAATTCAAGGGTTATGATTCATATTATGAAGGATCCCTCAATGTTTAGATATAGTTTAGAGTAGTTATAACCAGAAGGGATTACAAGTACACATTATAAGAACTTAGACGGAGCAAACGACAGAAAAAGGGTGGGGGCAGGCGACCCTGCCGCACTGCTGGCGTGGGGCGCCAGCCCCTAAACTTCAGAGACTCAAATGTGGCGCACTGCTGGCACGCCGCCCCAGCCCCCATGGCACATCGGGGGCGTGCCGCCCCAGCCCCCTTGGTGCATCGGGGAGCGCGCCACCCTAGCCCCTCCCCAGAACATTCCTACGAATTGTTTTCTTCGATTTTTTGCCCTAATTCGCTTAGAATAGAATGGTTTCTTCTCAACTCACTTAGATTCAAATACCCAATATAAGTAAATGAAAATCTACTAAAAAACAACCTCCAAACTCCTAACATTCATCTCAAGAACTCATCAAACTCATCATTAACGATTTAAGAACGAAACTTCAAGAAACTCTTCAAGAACTCAAGTCATTCAACCTCAAGAACGAAATTATGAATTTAAAATCACATGATTGGCATGTGGGTAAACGAACCCAATACTATGAGAGCTTACATACATTAATTTGGAGAAATTCCTTGACAAATCTCACGAATCTTAACGAACGCCTTGAACCTTTCCTCTTTTCTCCTCTTGAACTCTTCTCAAAACCCTAAGCGTATTTGGGATTGTGAAAACTGACCCAAATCAGATTTGTCCCCAAAAACATTACTAAAAATTTTTTAAGCTTATGGGGTAAGGAAAAGACCAAAATACCCAGCATTAATTAGGGTAAATTTCCTTCATCGGATAGGCTGACTTCAAATGGGCATATCTCCCTCATACGAACTCGAAATTTAGCTAGCTCGGTGGTGTTGGAAAGAGGATTCAAATACCATTCATTTGATATCTTATGGGCCACCTAATTCATCTTGTACTGAAAGTTATGGTCATTTGAAATTGACCCAAAATTTATAACTTAAGCATAACTTGGAAAATCTCAAATTAGTTCTTTCCAAATCGGTTCTTTCTAAATTTAGCTCTTTGCTAAGGCGGGATGTTACAAAAATATTCAAGAATTCTTAAGACAAACTTACTTCTGAATTTTTATGGAAAGATGAAGACGACAATTGAGGAAAAGGACTACATGAAAACTTTAAAAAAAAAAAAAAAGTGTATTTTCTTCTATATTTTCACAAAGAAAAACTATATGCTTATTAGTATCAAAAGGATAGTTATAATTACGTTTTGAAGTCAAGTGGCAAAATAATAAAAAGTCATTTAATGATGAAGTGCTAGTATTAATTTTATTGGTTTTTAATTTTAAAATAGCAACATTAAGTGATAATATTTAGTTTTGAATCTATTATCTATATATTTGTGTATATTTAAGAAATTAATTAAGTCAAATATTAAAATTTCCTTTTAAAAATATTGAGTTCGACGAACCCACTTTTAACTTGCTTGTGATAAGCTAGGCACCATAAAATAAAATTTGAAGAGTTATAAACAATTGATTAAGAAATTAAAGAATATTAAAAGATTTAAAAAATATATTTAAGGTCTGGTAAAAAAAAGAGTAATAGACAATGATACATGTTTGGCAAAGTGTCTAAAAAATACGTATTTTTAGAAGCAAATTTAATAAAATATTTTCTTAGAAAAATTCTTTTGAAAAAAAATTGTATTTGACTAAGTAGAGTTATTTGACTAATGTTTTTAAAAAATGAATTTTCGAGACAAATTACAAAAGAAAAACATGTATCTATATATTTTTAATATTGAAATTATTTTATAGAGACAAACTATTTTAAATATCTATTATAAAAAATAATTTTACTTAATCAAAAATACATATGATAAATTTTGATGAATACTATACATATATTAATCAAAGAAATATTAAATATTGATATAATATTAACATAACAATTTTAATATAATAAAACTTATCAAATAAAATAAATTTAAGAATTATTCTACAATTTAAATCATAAAATACTAATAATAATAGTAATAATATAAAAGTAAAATAATATAAAGATTTTTTTTTATATTTAAAATGAAGGATAAAATGCTAAAATGAAACTAAATCAAACATATGAGATATGTTAATTAATTAACAAGGAATATATTGATAAACATGTATATATGATAGGGATACGTTTGTCTTGATTTTATTTTAATTTTCTTATTCTTCTGATTTTTTAAAGAAGAAGAAACTTTTAAGTTCTTGCCAATCACAGAAAAAATACGTCTACTTCTATTTAAAAACTGTTTTATGAATTGTCCAAATAAATTATCCTTTTTAAAAAAAAAAAAAGAATAAGAAGTAATTGTGACCTTTTAACGCTTGGCCAAACAACTTCTAAATCAAATGTCAAACTAATTAAAAAAAATCATTTATTATGTAAAAATTCTAAATAATTTAGCAATCTAAATATAAATACAAGTTATTAAAAAGTTATATAGTAATGAAAAGTCATAATTATAGATCAATGCACTAACAATATAAGCAGATTTGATTTATATTAATAAGAGGAGTACTTGATAATTATATTAAGCTATGTGAAGGTAATGAAAAATTAATATTAACAATTTAAAACATGATTCTTTGTCTCTATTTGTATAGATTTATTATGGGTGATATGGGGTTGGGTGAGGCGGGACGTGGGGAGAAGGGGGAGTATATTTCATTGAGGAACAATATGGTAATTGATTTTTTTTAAGGTAATATCATTTAACATGTTCGAACAAAACATCACAATCTAAAGTGTTTAGAAATAATACTTTAATATTATCTGCGCAGACACGTATACTAGTTAAAAATAATAAATAAATAGTGTGTGTCTTAACATTTCTCCTCATTGCTGATGAAAAAGTATGGATAAAAAATTCAGCATTTGGCTTTCTCCTCATTGCTGATGAAAAAGTATGGATAAAAAAATTGGCATTTGGCTCACACAGATAGATTTGAAGGAATTTCACAAAATTTAGAATAATCCTTGTACCCACAAAGTGTTGGTATTCCTGCACAGGTAGAAAACATCATGTGAACCTAATGACTATTTCACAAAAAAAGTGAAAACCACAAGCAAATAGAAACTGAATAAAATCAGTACCATTCTTGAAAGAAATAAATGTAAAGCATGCCCAAATTCATGAAAAATATTTCTACTATAGAGTTCTTAAGCCTCACCAGAGCCAATTTGACCCATAGAAATTGCAAACAAGTGTTAAAACCTATAAGTTAACATGAATATATACACAATATTCAACAGCTAAATAAAATAAAATAGAAATACTGCCATGATCCACAGAATATCCATAAGGCAGTGAGCTTAAATTAAACTCTAACATGACATGCATTTAAGGAATCAGTTCTTTTGGAGGGGAATGCCAAACATAGAAAGTTTCATGTTGTTAAATACGAGAAGTTTATGAGGGACATAAAAAAGGGAGGATTGGGAGTAAGAATTGGCTTTGTAAATACATGTATTTATAAAATATACATCAATAGAAATAGTATACCATATGTCGTTTCCAAAAATCTCTAGAAATATCAAATAAGAGAAACATTTGTTGTCAATAATACAATAATTAATTTTGGTGAAAAGAAACAGAAAACATTCAATCAGTAAATTTTTTCTATGACAAACTTAAGACTCAATCTCACAAAATTTTCCTTTCAAAAAAAAATATTGCGATTCATTATTATTATGATAGCAATATTCAACCTATTGTAGTTTGTATCTATTTGTAAGGTATATGCAAAGTAACCAACAAAATAATCCAGTTAAAAAGATATAGCAAAATAGTTGATGAGAATAGATCCTGGCAAACCAACCATAAATTCTACAATTAGATTCACTAATCTTGTAGGCACTAATATTAGCTGAAATTGAAAATAAAAAGAACCTTGGACAAACCATTTTGACAAGGTTATCTACTTCATTATGTTTCCCTTTCTAAAGACATTCAAATCAAAGAAAAATAACATGCTTTTGAGGAGAACTAAAGAGATGCCTGAGTGGCTGAGGTATAAAGACTCATTTAGTATGCATGATAGGATAAAATGTGGGATCATTTTATGGTGCATTTGATTGGTGGGATAAGGGTTAGCAAGCCTATGAAATATACTAAAATGGTGGGATTAATTGTTCCATATAGAAAATGAAATAGCTAATCCATGAGATATCCTTGTATATATATATCCCATCCCACCTACCAAATGAGTCCTAAGAATAAGAAAATGAGCCCTAGGTTCTGATCCACGCTACAACACTTTATATAATCCCATCTATTACAGCCATGTTGGACAGGTTTACTTGGTACCTATCTCTTGTGGGCTCTGACAAGCCATCCATTTGGTGTTTTACATTGTACGAAGGAGGTTTAATTAAATTCCATTTGTGAATTTTTTTTAGTTATTACAAAAGTAAGTACATGATTAAAAATATGTGTGTGTCGGGGTGTATATATGTTATATAACACCCTTGATACAAGAATTATCTTTAGACCAATGTTTATGGGGATCAACATTGCTTCTTTTCATCTTTATAAGTCCTCTTCAATAAACTGGGACAGAAGGACATAAATGATTGCTTCATTTGTCAAGTTGAATATATACAATACTTCTTCTCCTCATACAGAAGGACATAAATGATTTACTCTAAAGACATTGACTAACTAAGCAAATAAAGCAACAACAGTTACATATCCAGTGTAATCTCACAAACGGGGCCTTGAACTTTAATTTTTCATTGCTGAGATTCTCTATGTTGGACATTGTGCGTTGTTGATTTTAACCAACCTCCATCACAATCTATGCCTTAAAGTAAAATTAAAAAATAAGTTATAAATCCGCACAAGTTAGTGGTGAAAATATACAAATCATTAACCTTGAAAAAGTGTCACTTGTACCCTTACAAGGAAATTTCTAGACCACTCATCTATTAGAATATTTTGAAGAAGAAAAAAAGAGGGAAGATAAGAACAATTCATTGTATGTTTATAAGCATGTACCTGTAGAATTATCAACACTTTTACATTAGTTCAAGTAAAAGGAAAAAATAGATGATGAAAGAAAGTAAAAGAGAAAAGCCAACACGTCAAAAGAGATAATGTAGTTTTTAAAATATCACTCTCTAACAACTGAACAATAAATCAAACGATATCATCCTTTCCCATAAGAAAATTACAAATCATAATAAAATAGTCTATAATAACTAAACGTACATATGGCGCAAGTAAGGGTAATCCAGGCAAGAGTTCTTATGCTTATTGTCTAAAAGATCAAGAAGGTAACCTGATCTATGCACAAGCAAAGGAGATATAAAAAATAACTAATGTGGAAGCAGAAGCAAAAGTAGAGACTATTAAGAAAGCAATATATAATTGTGTAGTTAAGGGATACTCTAGACTCTAGAGTATCAATTGAGACTGACTCATTGTTATTGAAAAATATACTTTAAGGGAACTAGGAGATACCATGAAATTATAGAGTTATTGCGGAAGATACCCTAGCTCTAATGAAGAGTCTACAATTAACAATGAGCACATTTATAGGGAAGGAAATTTATTAGCGTATAGCAAATCATGCATTTGACGCGACAGAAAGACAACATTATAATACATTTCGAGTGTTACCATCACTGGAGACAAACTTCTCAATTTAGACAAACGAATCAATACAAAATTTGAGAATCAAGACTAAGGCAATAAGGTGAATAGTTATTTAACAAACTCATTCCAAGAAGACATAGAAGAGGGCACAACTTCAGAAAAAAAATCGCAGCACAAACTACATTCTACTATCACATAAATTAGGCCTAAAACAGTGTCAAATATCAGCATTATGTGAATAGTTTAATATAGAAAAAAGAAGAGGTACTACAATAGTTATTAGAAGAAATCGATAAAGGAGAAATGAGCGAAAATCCGAGTTATGGTGATGAGATCCAAGGAAGAGAAATCATCCGCCCATGAAACTTCACAACAACACACATACATATGAAAAATAGACAAATTGAAGAAAATCCAACTGAGAAATATAGCTCTAAGAAGTCAAAAAGAAAGAAAATAGGGAGGACTTACAACTATGGCTAGAACTTAGAGAAACACCAGCTATGGCCGGCAATGATGGCGGCTATAGCTAGCGATGATGGAGGCTCTGGCCGGTGACGATGGCAGACTACTTTGGCCGGTAACATGTGGCTATATCATTTAACTATTGTCAAAAATATTTATTAAGCTATATTTTATTTGAAATAGTTCATTGTATCTAAATGGTTATTGTTACAATAACTTTTATCGTGTGGCAAAAACTTATGATCACCTCTAAATTTTGTGCAATAAAGTTCTAGCTATTTAGACAATTATTGTCATGACTATTAGTAATTGTAACAAAAATGAAAAATAAGCTTTGTCAATTATATTTTCAGTAACCCTCGAGCCTACATCCTGGACGTGGATGACACTCGAGAACCATTGTTGGCCCCAAGCGAACCCTTGGCCTGGTAAACTCTCAAAGGAAGACTTACTTAGCATAGAATAATATCAAAAGATAAACTCAAATAATAAACTCAGAATGTTTTTAAAGGAAACATTCAACTAGCCAAAGAGGCAACCCAAGTCTTTAAACATGAAAAAATGAAAATGGAAAAGACTCATGAACTACTGTCTATCTATCTATGAAGCCTCTAATACTATGAGGGATGTCGGGACAAGACCCCCTATCATCCTAACAAAAATGGAATAATAAAACATAATAAAGGGATCCTCCGGAAGCAAGGAGGCTCACCAAATAACTTTGAAACTCGACTGGATCAACGAAGCGCTGGTTGATGATCCTGGTTACTTGTATCTGCATCATAAAAGATGCAGGCCAAATGGCATCAATACATGGAATGTAAGAGCATGCGAGGGGAAATCTAACATGACATAAGCTTGAACTGGAAATGAAGAAACAACTTACCTCGTCTCAACTCAACTTAACTCAACTCATTTCAATATAAAGTAGTGATAATGATGCAATATAAAGAAAAGCTTTTAAAATAGTAGATAAGAACTCAATGTATTAAAAATACTATATAACTCAGTTTGTATGCAAAAATAAAAATAACTTTGTGGGAGATTCTCTAACTGACAACCATCACTTGAGTTATGTGATGATACATCGTCTAGCCCACACTGCCAGAATTGTCCTATACTTTGCCGGGGTATAGAACCTACGAACTAAGTGGATCCACTAGTGTATGCTAAAAAATAATAAATAATCATCTAAAAAGTATGACCCTTTCTACCCACGTTGGCTACATGGTTATGGGGGCTGTGAGTTGTTAGAACTCTCCCCCATATCGGTGCTCAATACTACTCCCAAAAATATACTTAGCTCATATGTTTTTAAGAAAACATTTACTCTTCCTCAACTTTGAGATTATTACTCAAAAGGTTTTCTCTAAAAAGAGATAGTACTTAAAACTGCTCATGAACTCTTTTGGAAATCGGTGTTTCCTCTTTTCTTAAATATAAAAACATTTCTCTTGGGAATACTTAGTTCCCATATATCATTTTAAAGAAAATGAACTCAACTTTACTCTTCCTCAAACTCAAATGGTCAAGTCTTAAAACAAGTTTAAAAGATTGTAAAAAGACTTCTTAAAATGACTCGAAGAACTCTCAAGCCTTGACTCTTAACTCTATCTTGAATTTGCATTTATGGATACAAGGTTATGATTCATGTTATGAATGATTTTTAGATGTTTAGAAGTAGTTTAGACTGTTTAGAATTAAAGGGGAGTAAAGGTACCCTTCGAAAGAACTCAGACGGAGCAAAGGACTAAAAACAGGTTGGGGCAGGCAACTCTGGCGCACTGAGTGGCGCAGGGTGCCTGCCCCTGAACTATAGAGGACAGTTTCGAGCACACTACGGGGTGGCGTGCCAGCCCCAGCCTAGAAAATGCCAACGACTTTTCTTTCTCGCTTTTCTACCCTAATTAGCCTAGAATTGAATGGTTTCTTCCCCAATCACTTAGATTAGAATACCCCACAAAAGCACACCAGAATCTACTCAACAACAACTCTTAAACTCCATACGATTATCTCAAGAACGAACGCAATAGTTTAAGAACACAATTCCTTCAACTTCAAGAATGAAATTGCACTGAAAATAACATGATTGGCATGTGGATGAACGAACCCAACACTATGAGAACTCACATACCTCTTAGGGATCAAACCCTTGGCGAAATCCGCGACAAAACTCAAGAATCTTGACGAACTCCTTGAACTTTTCTCCTTTTCTCCTTTTCTCCTTTTCTCCTTTTCTCCTTTTCTTGAACTCCTCTCAAAATACTAAGCATATTTTGGTTCGGTAAAATTGAACCAAATCAGTTTAGACCCATAATTATTTACTAAATTTGCATAAATCTAAAAGGGTAAGGAAAAGACCACAATACCCCTCATATTTTCGGGTAACTTTCCTTAACTGGGCAGGCTAACTTCAAATGGGCATATCTCTCTCATATGAGCTCGAAATTTATCAAACTCGTTGGCGTTGGAAAGAGGATTCCAAGACCTTTCATTTGATATCTTATGGGCCAACTAAATCATTCTGTACTGAAAGTTATGGTCATTTGAAGTTGACCAAAACTCATAACTTAAGCATAACTTGAAAATTTTAAGATTTAACTTATTTCCAATTAGTTCTTTCTATTTTTAGCTCTTTCAAATACCGAGGTGTTACAATATCTCCCCCTTGGGAACGTTCGTCCTCAAATGAGATTACGCTAAGTAGACTAAGGGTGGTAACATCTAACACCCAACTCCAACACTCAATACAAAGTAACATAACATTTCAACTAAAATAAATGCCAATAAAAGGATTAGTACCTTAATTTGGAATTTCTCCGGACTCAAAGAGATATGGGTATCTCTTCTTCATATCCTCCTCAGCCTCCCAATTAGCTTCCTCAACAAATTGATTTCTCCATAAGACCTTGACTGATGCTACCTCCTTGGTTCTCAACTTGCGAACCTGACAATCTAAAATCTGAACGAGAATCTTCTCGTAAGATAAGCTATCCTTAATGCCAATATCTTCAGTAGGTATAATAAGTGAAGGATCGCCTATACACTTCTTCAACATTGAAATGTGAAATACCGGATGGACCGCACTAATTCTGACGGTAGCTCCAACTCATAAACTACATTGCCAATCCTCTTAGATATCCTGTAAGGACCAATATACCGGAGGATAAGCTTCCCCTTCTTGCCAAATCTCATAACACCCTTCATGGGTGAAACCTTCAAATAAATTAGTCATCTACTTCGAACTCTAAGTCTCTTCTCCTAACATCTGTATAGGATTTTTAACGACTCCGCGCTGTTTTCAACCTTTCTTGAATAGTCTTCACTTTCTCCATAGCTTGATGAACCAAGTCTGGTCCTATCAACAAAGCTTCACCAACCTCAAACCATCTAATAGGAGATCTACATCTTCTCACATAAAGAGCCTCATAAGGAGACATCTGGATGTTAGAGTGATAATTGTTGTTGTAAGCAAACTCAATGAGAGGTAAGTGATCATCCCAAGTACCCTTGAAATTGATCACACACTCCCTCAACATATCCTCTAAATTCTGAATTGTGTGCTCTGCTTGATCATCAGTCTGAGGATGGAAAGCAGTACTCAAATTTTCATTCGAACCCAAACCTTTCTGGAAAGACTTCCAAAATTGTGCGGTGAATTGCGGACCTCTATCTAAAATAATGGATACCCGAACTCCATGAAGTCTGACTATCTCTTGAATGCATAACTTGGCATAATCCTATGCTATAAAAGTAGTCTTTACCGACAAGAAATGGGCTGATTTAGTCATTCGATATATAATCACCCAAATCGAATCATGCTGTCTGCGAGACCGTGGTAAACATGTGATGAAATCCATATTGATCATCTCCCACTTCCATTCCGGAAGATTTATATTCCCAGCCGTACCATCGGGCCTCTGGTGCTCTACTTTGACTTGTTAGTAATTCGGGCACTTAGCAACGAACTCTGCAATATCCCTCTTCATACTACTCCACCAATAGACTTCTCTCAAGTCACGATATATCTTTGTGGAACCCGGAAAAATAGAATATCTGGAGCTATGAGCTTCCTCCATGATCCTTTTTTTGGAGTTCATCCACCTTTGGTACACACAATCTACCCTGATACCTTACTACACCATCTCCCCTTTGTTCAAAATCCATCAATTTTTGCTTATGAACATTTGCCTTTAATTCAAGCAAAATAGGATCTTAGTCTTGTTTCTCTTTCACTTCAGACACTAACGATGATTCAGCCCCATTCATCACCACTAATCATCCTTCATTGGAATCTATCAACTGGACTCCTAATCATGCAAGTCTGTGCATATCTGTTGCTAACTCTTTCTTGTCCCCCTCAACATGGGAAGTACTACCCATAGACAATCTACTCAAGGCATTAGCAACAACATTAGCCTTACTTGGGTGATAGAGAATACTCATGTCATAATCCTTGAGTAACTCCAACCACCTCATTTGTTTGAGTTAAAGCTCTTTCTGACTGAACTCATACTGAAGACTCTTGTGATCGGTGAACACATCTACGTGAACACCATAAAGATAATGACACCATATTTTCAAAGCGAATACTACAGTAGCCAACTCTAAATCATGGGTTATGTAATTCCTCTCGTGATTCTTAAGTTGTCTGGAGGCATAAGCTATAATCTTGCCATTCTACATCAATACACAACCCAGTCCAACTCTGGACGCATCACAATATACCACGAAACCTTGCGTACCTTCAAGTAAGGTCAATACAGGGAAAGTAGTCAATCTAGTTTTCAATTCCTAAAAGCTATTCTCACAAGCTTCAGACCATTGTAACTTAACTATTTTCTGAGTCAACTTAGTGAATAGGGATGAAATAGATGAGAACCCCTCGACAACCCTCCTATAATAACCAGCCAATCCCAAGAAACTTCTAATATCAGTTGGAGATGTGGGTCTAGGCTAGTTCTGCACTGCCTCAATCTTTTGAGTGTCAACTCGAATCCCATCACCAGAAATAATGTGGCCTAAGAATGCCACAGACTCAAGCGAAAATTCACACTTAGAGAATTTAGCATACAACTATCTATCCTTGAGAGTTTGAAACACTACTCTGAGATGACTAACATGATCTTCCTCATTCCTCGAATAGATTAGAATGTCATCAATGAATATGATAACAAACATATCTTAATAAGGCTTGAATACTCTGTTCATAGGATCCATGAATGCTGCAGGAGCATTAGTTAGGCCGAAAGACATAATCAGAAACTCATAATGACCATAGCGGATCCTGAAAGTTGTCTTAGGGATGTCACTTTCTCTTACTCTAAACTGATGATAGCCTGATCTGAGTTCTATCATAGAAAAACAAGTGGCACCCTGAAGTTGATCGAAGATATCATCAATTCTCAGAAGAGGATACTTATTCTTGATAGTAACCTTGTGCAACTGACGATAATCTATGCACATTCTAAGAGAACCATCTTTCTTCCTCACAAATAAGACCGGAGCGCCCCAAGGTGAGACACTTGGTCGAATGAAGCCTTATTCAACGAGATCTTTCAATTGCTCTTTTAACTCTTTTAACTCTGCTGGAGCCATTCTATATGGTGGAATAGAGATAGGATGAGTATCAGGAAGAATATCTATACTGAAGTCTATTTCTCTCTAGGGAGGGACTCCAAGAAGATTATCTGGAAACTCACTCACAACTGGAACTGACTGAATATGTGGTGTCTAAACACTAGAGTCATTAACTCGGAATAAGTGATAGATGCACCCCTTTGAAACTAACTTTATCGCCTTAAGGTACGAAATGAAACGACCCTTAGGCACTTCAGAACTACTCCTCCACTCTATAAATGGCTCATTAGCAAACTGGAACTTAACTACTCGAGTTCTACAATCAACTGAGGCATAACAAGTATGAAGCCAGTCCATACCTAGAATAACATCAAAATCTACCATGTCTAACTCGACTAAGTCATCCATGGTGTCCTTGTGATTGACAGAAATGACACAATCATGATAAACTCTCTCAACTAGAATAGACTCACCAACAGGTGTAGAAACACTGAAGGGCTCAAGAAGTTGTTCGGGAATAATATCGAACTTCATAGCTATATAAGGAGTCACAAAAGATAGACTCGCACCTTGATCTAGAAAAGCATATACATCAAAATAAAAGACTTTGATCATACCAGTGACAACATTTGGTGAATTCTCTTGCTCTTGGCGATTGTGAGAGTATACAAACGGTTTGTCCCTCCGCCTGTCCCTGAAGTAGCTCCTCTAGGTGCAACTCTGTCTGGCGGAGCCACTGAAGAAGATTGGGATCTATTACCCCATTACCACTACCTTGCCTGTTCTTTGGTCCCTCTCTCATGAAATGACCATTCTGACCACACTTGAAACAACTAGTGGAGCCATCACGACACACTCCTGAGTGGGTCCTACAACACTTAGCATATGTAGGAGTCCCATTACCTCCTTGTGCCACACTACCTTGAGACTGTGCAGGTCTAGCTCTGAAATTCTGTGAATTCTGATTCTTGAACTCACCTCTGTTCCTTGGTGAAGTTGTACTAGCAGATGATGGAGCAGGTCTGTTTGGCTTATGTTGAAAAGAAGACCGGTTTGCATTACTCTTCTGCTGCCCAGACTCATTTCCTGTTGTCTTAGCCTTCTTGTTTTGGAACTCTTCTATATCCCTCAGCTTATCTTCCTCAACTTCTTGCACATGAATCATCAGCCTTGCTATGTCCATGTCCCCTATCAACATTGCAGCCTTACCCTCTTTGCTTGACAGACGAGAAAATCCAGACACAAATAAGCTCATCCTGCTCCCCATGTCAACTACCATCTCTGGAGCATAACGAGAAAGTTGGGTGAACTTGAGGTTGTACTCGTGCACAGTCATAGATTCCTGCTTAAGAGTGAGGAATTCTCTTATCTTTGCATGTCTTAGCTCATGGGGAAAGAAACGCCCCATGAAGGTACCTTCAAACACAACCCAACTCACAATTGGTGCTCCTTCAACTCTATTCTTCTTCCATTGGTCAAACCAGATTCTAGCAACACCCTTCAGTTGGTATGCAACTAGTTCCACTCTCTCAACATCAGCAACATGCATAACCTCAAAGACCTTCTACAACTCTTCCATAAAGCTTTCCGGATCCTCAGTGACACTTGAACCGGTGATTTTTGGAGGATTCATCTTTAAGAACTCATGGATTCTGGATGTATCATCCACATCCTGTCGATCCTCACTCTGCTGCCCAGCTTGGTTGGCCACCACTTGACTCAACATCCGGATAACATCCCGGAACTCAGCATTAGTAACCTCTAATAGGAGTTGCACTTCTGGTGCATTGGGTACCCCTTGATCATGATGATCAACATTCCTCTTAGCAGGATGACCTCAGATAACTCTTCGTGGAGGTATGATCTGAAAGATACGCACAAGCATGAGTTAGAAAGGAACTTTATAGAGATGAACTCTATCACACGAAAAAAGTATGAAAGAAGTGAGATAGTTCCTAAATGTAGAGGCCTCCTAATTATAGATGTGGCGCGCTTCACACAGATAACTAGGACTCTACAGACACGGTTTCATAGACACCTTAGGACTCTTGAACTCTTTGCTTTGATACCAAGTTTGTCACGCCCCGAGCCTACACCTTTGATGTGGCCGGCACTCGAGAACCATTGATGGCCCCAAGAAAACCCTTGGCCTGGATAAACTCTCAGTGGAAGACTTACTTAGCATAGAATAATCTCAAAAATATAAACTCAAATAATACACTCAGAATGTTTTTAAACGAAACATTAAACTGGCCAAAGAGGCAACTCAAGTCTTTAAACATGAATAACTGAAAATGGAAAAGACTCATGAACTACTATCTATCAATCTATGAAGCCTCTAATACTATGAGGGATGTCAGGACAAGACCCCCGATCATCCTAACAAAACTGAAATGATAAAACATAATAAAGGGATCCTCCAGAAGCAAGGAGGCTCAACAAATAACTCTGGAACTCGACTGGATCAACGAAGCACTGGTTGATGATCCTGGTTACCTGTATTTGCATCATAAAAGATGCAGGACAAATGGCGTCAGTATATAGAATTTACGAGCATGCGAGGGGAAATCTAACATGACATAAGCATGAACTTGAACTAAAGAAACAACTTACCTCGTCTCAACTCAACTCAACTCATTTCAATATAAAGTAGTGATAAAGATGCAATATAAAGAAAATCTTTTAAAACAGTTGATAACAACTCAATGTATTAGAAAATACTTTATAACTCAGTTTGTATGCAAAAATACAACTAACTCTGTGTGAGATTCTCTAACCGACAACTATCACTATGAGTTATGTGATGATACAACGTCTAGCCCACGCTACCAGAACTGTCCTATACTTTTCCGAGGTATAGAACCTACTAACTTAGTGGATCTACTAGTCTATGCTAAAAAGCAATAAGGAATCATCTAAAAAGTATGACCCTTTCTACCCACGTTGGCTACATTATATATGGGGACTGTGAGTTGTTAGAACTCTCTCCCATATCAGTGCTCAATACTACTCCCAAAAATATACTTAGCTCATATGTTTTTAAAAAAATATTCGCTCTTCCTCAACTTTGAGATTATTATTTGTATCTAAAAAGAGATAGTACTTAAAGCTGCTCATGAACTCTTTTGGAAATCGGTGTTTCGTCTTTTCTTAAATGTAAAAATATTTCTCTTGAGAATACTTAGTTCCCATTTATCATTTTAAAGAAAATAAACTCAACTTTACTCTTCCTCAAACTCAAATGCTCAAGTCTTAAAACAAGTTTAAAAGATTGTAAAAAGACTTCTTAAAATGACTCGAAGAACTCTCAAGGCTTGACTCTTAACTCTATCTTGAATTTGAATTTATGAATTCAAGGTAATGATTCATGTTATGAATGATTTCTAGATGTTTAGAAGTAGTTTAGAATCAAAGGGGAGTAAAGGTACCCTTCGAAAGAACTCAGACGGAGCAAAGGATTGAAAACAGGTCGGGGCAGGCAACCCTGGCGCACTGAATGGCGCAGGGCACCAGCCCCTGAACTACAGAGGACAATTTCTAGGGCACTGCTGGGGCGGCGCGCCAGCCCTAGCCCAGAAAAACCCGACGACTTTTCTTTCTTGTTTTTCGACCCTAATTCGCCTAGAATTGAATGGTTTCTTCCCCAGTCCCTTAGATTCGAATACCCCACAAAAGTACACCAGAATCTACTCAACAACAACTCTTGAACTCCATACGATTATCTCAAGAACTCATTAAACCCATTCTAATTCAAGAACGAACGCAATACTTTAAGAACACAATACCTTCAACTTCAAGAACTAAATTGCATTGAAAATAATATGATTGGCATGTGCGTGAACGAACCCAACACTATGAGAACTCACATACCTCTTAGGGATCAAACCCTTGTCGAAATCCGCAACAAAACTCAAGAATCTTGACGAACGCCTTGAACTTTTCGCCTTTTCTCCTCTTCTTGAATTTCTCTCAAAATCCTAAGCATATTTTGGTTTGGGAAAACTGAACCAAATTAGTTTAGACCCCTAATTATTTACTAAAATCACTTAATTCTGAATGGGTTAGGAAAAGACCACAATACCCCTCATATATTCGGGTAACTTTCCTTAAGTGGATAGGGTAACTTCAAATGGGCATATCTCCCTCATACGAGCTCAAAATTTAGCAAACTCGGTGGCGTTGGAAAGAGAATTCCAAGACCTTTCATTTGATATTTTATAGGACACCTAACTCATCATGTACTGAAAGTTATGGTCATTTGAAGTTGATCAAAACTCATAACTTGAAAATTTTCAGATTTAGCTTATTTCCAATTTGGTTCTTTCTATTTTTAGCTCTTTCAAATCCCGAGGTGTTACATTTTCTGACTAAGAAATTCTATGAATTCATATTTTTGTGAGTATAAATAACTATAAATTTTAAATATATAGTTTAAATTTTATAGGTATGAATAAATTTTGTTATAGTAAAAGTCAATGTGAAAAGAATTACACCAAAAGGGAGTTAACTATTGATGGAAGAAGCAGTGGGTATAGTAATTATGTGGGAAGGAAAATGAGGAACAATTCTTTGAGATAGAGTAGGTAAAGGAACATTACATGTAAACACTAAGTTGTAAGTTTTATATCTTGAATATATTGTGTGTATATTTTTTAATATCATGTGTGTCTATATTTTTTAGTATCATGTGTATATATCTGTGTGTATATTTTTTAAGATCATGTGTATAGTGTGTGTGTATTTTTTAATATCATGTGTATAGCATGTGTGTATATATTTTTTAATATCATGTGTATAGTGTGTGTATATTTTTTTAATATCATGTGTATACTGTGTGCGTGTGTGCTTGCGTACGTGCATGTGTGTGTCATCTATTTTGTATATATCTTATATAGTATATTTTATGAATATTTGATATATATTGTATGTATATCGTGCATATATTTATATTTTTATAAATATTAATTTTATTTTTTATATGTTTTAATTCTCATATCAAATTTTAAATTGATAAATAATAACACTATATTAATATTTTTAAAATATTTTGATTCATTTAATTCCACGGAAGATGAAAGTTGGAAATTGAATAACAGGCAATAATAACTAAGTAAAGATAGATAGATAAGATTGTGTAAAAAATGAAATTTGAACTTTCAAGTTTCAACTTTAAGATTTAAATTCACAACAGTTAAAATTATTTCAAAATTAAATTGATGACATTATAGTGTAGGATTATAACTCAACATTCAAATTGATAACACTACACTAAATTTTAAAAAATATTTTAAAAAATTTAATTTCATGAAAGATGTAAGTTGGAAATGAAATAATAGACAAGAAATAAGTACAAATACAAATGGATAGAGAGAACTATGTGGAAAATGAAATTTAAACTTTCAAATTAAAATTCACAATAGATACGTTTTAAAAAATAAATTAAATTGATAACACTAAACTACATGATTAGAACTCAACTTCCAAATTTCAAATTCAATTCAAGTTGGAGAAGTCAACTTAAAAAAAATTGCCGACCCATCTAAACGATTCATGAATCCGTCTTATTTAAAGCTCGTGACCTAAATCCGACTTGGTTCTAGAAGCGACTCCTAGAGTTAGGCGGGTTGTGGAATGGGCCGAACAACATATCTGGTACCCCAAATCCAAAACTAATACTAAATTAAAAAAATATCTAGTTGATCAAGTAGGCCCAATTTGGGAGAACCTTACTTGTAATCATAAACAAGCATAGTCAAATATAATTTTATTTTTAACCAAGATTTTTTTTTGTAGAAAATAGTTAAATTATTTGACTAAAAATATTAAATCATCGCTATTTATACATTTCATATTTTGTGACAAAAAAATATTGTCACTAAATAGCAGGTTAATTAGAGAGAACAAAATGATTGTCACTATTTGCTTATATTATTAGTGAGAAAAACTAAATCGTCACTAATTGCTTATATTATTAGTGAGAAAAACTAAGTCATTACTAATTGCTTATATTATTAGTGACAAAAACTAAAGTCACAAATAAATATAAAATTTTATGGTTAAAACTTACAATCTTTAACTATGAAATCTAAATTGTCGCTACTGTAACAACTCATTTTTTGTGACGAAACTTTTTAGTATCCAAAATGTAACTAATTTTAGGACAGATAATTGTTTGCCACAAATTGGAGACATTATTAGCGAAAATAGTATATGTCACTAATAACTTAAAATTCGTTCCTAATGATACATTATGAACGGCGCCAAATTATTTTTTGGTGGGATATTTTAGTGAATAATATTTTGCTACGAAATTATAAGTCTTGTCACTAAAAGTATATTGCTCATGCATTTAAACACGAAATGAAAATTTTGTAAAAAAAGGTGAATAATTAGTGACGAATTTTATGTCGTACTTAATAATTTCGTAGCTAAATATCACATTTGTTATAGTGTGTATAAAATTGAACAAATAGACACATATGTCCAATGTAGCACCGTACATGACAATTTGTGTCTTACATGGTGTCTTACGTGTATTATGTCACATAAGACTCAAGTGTCTACTTGTTCAACTTTATACAAGTTTAAATATCTACTTGTGAATAAATGTAAAATAAAATCAAGTTGAAGAGCATATTTATATAATATGGCGAAAAGATAACTCGAAGAGGGTGATATACTAGCAGAGAGAAATTAGATGAGCGACAACAACTTGTAATTTAAAAGACATGTTGATTGTACCTTATTAGACCCAATTCATATAGTAATAAAATGTAGTACGTCAACGCATGATGATTATTGAAAAGCACTAGTACTTCCTTCGTATTACATCAATAATTGACATATTTTACTTTTTAAAAGCCAAATTATAACCAATGTATTTTAAATTATATTTTCTCATTAAATTAACTGTATTTGAAAAGAAACATAATAACTATATTAGATCGGAGGGAGTAAAGTGAAATATAGATAATCCATTGACTTTAAAGAGAATAACGTCAAATTTGACTCTTACTAATTGTATAAAATGATGTAATTTATTTAACTTTACAATCCAAACGGATCAATAATACTAAACTTTTTTTGAACAAATTTGCAATTAACATCCCTATTTTTATGAAGCTTTGTTTTTTGTTGTATTCTCATTTAACTACTTGTTCAAACTTAAAATCTTTTGATTCCAACATATTTATTATGTTTGACTTGGTTAATGTACATCATAAAATACTGCCACAACTAGTTAAGTCCGTTTATGTAACAAAAGAATAGTGACACTAGCCGTTTACTACTTCTTACGGTGTCTTTTATGTTATTTTGTAACCTTTTAGATTTGATTCGAAATAAATATTTGTCTAAAGAAAATCAAATCGGTCTAAGTATTTTTTTTTCTTTTTTAAATTATCCTTGTTCGATGAATATTTGGGTAAATTTCTAAGAAATCTTTAAGCATCAATAAATATTTGGATTAATTTCTAAGGAATCTTTAAGCAGCGATATATATTTGGATAAATTTCTATGAAATCTTTAAGAAACGATAAATGATCCAATATTCCTTCCGTCCCAAATTAATAGTTACTTTAGATAAGAAAAATATAACTCCAGAAATTTAAGATTAAAGTTGTTATATTAAACTATATCCTTAATGACATGGTATTTGATTAAAAAGAAGACATCAATCTAATTCACACACTATCAAAAATTAGAGCTTTTGTGATGATTTTTCGTAGCGACCTATCTTATCCCCAAAAAATGAGACGAATCAGTAGCGACATATAAATGTTGCCAAAAAATGTATAATTTTCGCTGCCACCCTTGAGATTGCCACGAAAGATAACATATTAGTGACTTAATCATCTTCGCGACAAATTAACCCACTAAAATATGGCTGAAAAAATAATTTGTTGTGACGAAGAAATTGTCGCTATAAGAGGTCTTTTGGCGGTGACTACATCACCACGAAAGAGGATTTGTGGCGACTTTGTAGTCACCACTAATTCTGTTGTTTTTATAAAGAATTTGGATGTAATTTCAAATTTTTAGAATTAATGTGTTTTGTCCATTATTTGTACTTGTCACTACCTAAAATGGATGTGATATCGAACTCGTCTTATCCCACCAAGACAAGTCAGCCTTAAACCCAATAATTACGATAAAGTGCGGAAATAAACAATAATAAAAGTCTAATACTATAAAATAATGCGGAAATTCATAATCAACCTAGATATACCCCCAAAACCTGATTGTCACATGCACAAGCCTCTAATGTATTACAATAGATTTGAAAGATAATATGTAAGTCTCAAATGATATTGTTTCTAGAATAGAACAAGATCATAAAAAGGAGTGAAAAGGTCTATTGAGATGATAATCAACTACCTCACAAATCTCCATAGGAAGCCTCAGACAAGAAGATAAGAGAGTGTCACGACCCAGGGGTACCCCCTAGATGTAACATGGCGTATAGAACCCCGAAGGACCCCATAAAAGCCACTTAGCTATCATAACATAAGACATAGAACAATAAGAGTAAATCAATATTCAAAGTCCAATAATTTTTACAAAAGAAAAGCGGAAGTCTAAAACACTTGTCTCATGATAGCCATTTAATACAATAGAATGAAATTGGTCCTAGCCCATACATCATGTACAAAATACAAATACATGAAAGAAACTGAAAACAATAAAACTCCGTCCTCGAAGCATGAGGACTCACCAAAGCTCAAAAATCACAAACTCAACCACTAGCCACAGAACTGATGACCCTGACTGTCAGACCCTACATTTGGGGAAATGTAGGCAAGAGTATGCGTTAGTACAAAATAATTTACCAAGTATGATAGCCATGCATAAAACATTTAAATCATGCTAAAAAGGGACGTTTCATTTCATAACATGTAATTGACCAAGCTAAAACAAGATATAAGAGAGTTAGAAAACATAAGTCATAAAACCAAGGTCAATGCAAGCTAATATCATCTTTATTACCTTTGAACTCATGCGAGATACTTCTTGAAGTAACCTTAGTTCATTTTTAATGTGGGGAATTAGCCTTAACCGACATAAAGACCATGTGAGCTATAACATGATCCCCGGTGTCTTCCACACCGAAAAGGGTTGTCCTACTTGCCAAGGTAGAACCATGAACTTCTAGCTTAAGTGGATCCACTTGCTAATGTCTATCTAAGACAATTATCCTATGGGGGCACATAGGTAAGGGAAAATGAGATTGCTTCTAAAAATCCGACCTCTACTAATGGGAGAACTTCCATCTCAATATCCTCTCGGTGCTAAGCATAAATCCCACGGAATAATCATTTCTTACTTGTTCTTACTATCCATGGAAAGGCATCCTAGGATAAACAATTCAAGCTAGTTTCATTAGGATAGCTCTTACTCTTTGATTCATTTTGGTGAGAAAACCTTTCAACATAAGAATCATTTCTATGTGAGAAAACCTTCCACATCATGCTTATATGTGTTTATGATAATGTCCTTTCAACAACACAACAACAACATCATCATTGGTACTTTACTCTCAAAGCATCCTTAATACATTTGCATAGATTTCATAAGAAAATGCATAAATTCATGATTTACCTCTTGAGGCTCAAAACCCACTTTGAATCATCAACACTTAGAAAACATGTGTTAGATATGCATTTCATCATAAATACATGTAAAGCTATCAATGCATGCTTAATTTCATAAAAAACTTCCTTTAAGATCAAAATACCACATCATATGATTCATAACTTGAAAATATGGGGATTACATGGGTTAATTGGGAGATCATCATAAAATCATAGTATTTCATCAATTCATGCATAAGAGATCATAATTCAATCATATAAATCAATAATCAAAAGAACCCATGTTAATTGAAGAAAACCCTAACTCAATTGGGGATTTCTAACTTTGGAAATAAAGGAATTTGGGAACTCCATGGATGGAAGGAATCCATGGATGAAAACTATCATATCTTGAATACAAATGCTAGCCTTCAATGGAGGAATTGAGAGTTGACTTGAAACCCCAGGTTGAATTCTTCTTCTTCTTCAAATTTCTAGAGAGAGAAATATTTTGGAGAGGATAATTGATCTTCTTTTATGCTTTTGGAAGAATGAATTGAATGGGCTAATTTGGGGGTTGAAAATACTTATATAGGGGTCTTAGTGAAGGTAAAAATGACATAGTCTAGGAGTAAATTAATTAGGAAAAGACCTAACTACCCCTGACATTAACTACCAGCTGTGACCCACAACTCGAGACTGACGGACCGTGGACTGACCAACAGTCCATCCTGCACACTCGCCAGGAAGTTCAAAGAGTTTGGCCTGGACCTACGGCCCTTGGACCACGGACTGTGGACCCACCAACGGTCTGTAGGTCCAGTCGTGGTTCCTATTTGGACAACTTTTCTGGGCGACCTATCCACGGACCCACCTACGGTCCGTGGTCCAGCCCACGGGCCGTGGTTGGCCTTCGTGGATGGCACCTGGGAATCCTGAAATGTGCTATGGTGCCCTCTTTCGGATCCAGGGTGTTACAATATCTCCCTCTTGGGACCATTCGTCCTCGAATGATATTCAAACTGGTTCAAAAAGATTGAGGAGAGAAACTAACAACCCAACCTACAATGCAACTTTATCTAAATGCACATAACCAAGGAGGAACTATCGACTCCAAGCTAGGTAGTTCTCAAAATATCATAAGAGGGGTGAAACTAAGTCTAACAGCCCATTATGCATGCAATGCACAAATTATGGAGGAAACATCAACTCCAAGCTAAACATACTCAATGCATCACAAGGAAGTAGGAACTACATCTAGCAATCTAACATTCATGAAATTTCAAAAAATTTCATGTTTAAGGAGGAACTACCTTCTCTAAGTTAAAAGCATGCTCAACACAATCTCATGGAGCCCATATGCAATTTTTTCTCAAAAAGCATAGCTAAAACATGCTCATCAATTCATCTCATGAAGTTTATAGGCAACTCATACCCAATGCATAACAATATGAGGAAAAATCAATCATCCAAGCTCATTTTCTTTCAAAACACAAGTTTTTCATGAGCATGCATAACATAAGGAAATCATGGAAACACATAAAACACATGACTCCAAAACAAAGGTCAAACCAAGAGGAGCTCATTACCTCAAGCTAGAGTAGGAGTAGAAGGAAAAAAAATGAGGATATCGGGACATCATATCGGCCTCGGCCTACCAAGTAGCACCCATAACTAACTGATTCATCCACAATACTTTCACGGAAGCAACTTACTTGTTTCTCAACTTCTTAACTTGTCGGTTTAAAATATCAACCGGAACTTCCTCATAAGAAAGACTTTCATCAACTCCCAACCCTTCTAAGGGAACTATGGATGTCGGCTCACCAACACATTTCTTCAACATAGAGACATGAAAAACCAAATGCACCGTTGCAAACTCATTTGGAAAATCTAGCTCATAAGTAACCTTACCAAGATGCCTCAAAATCTGATATGGGCCTACATATCGGGGACTAAGCTTCCCTTTCTTACCAAACCTCATTACACCCTTCATGGGTGAGATTTTCAAGTAAACCCAATCATCAATGTAAAACTCAAGATCCCTTCTTCTCACATCGGCATATGACTTTTGCCGACATTGAGCTATTTTCAACCTTTCTCTAATAATTTGAAATTTCTCTATGGCCTCATGTGTACCAATTCGGAACCTATTAGGGAAACTTCACCCACCTCAAACCAACCGATAGGAGATCTACACCTCTTTCCATATAGTTCCTCAAATGGAGCCATATCAATACTCGAGTTATAGCTATTATTATAGGCAAACTCAATCAATGGCAAATAGTCATCTCAATTACCCTTAAATCAATCACACAAGCTCTTAACATATCTTCTAAAGTTTGGACAGTACGCTCCGCTTGCCCATCAGTTTGGGGATAAAAGGTCGTACTAAGCTTAACACGAGTACCAAAACCCTTTTGGAATGACTTCCAAAATTGAAAAGTGAATTGGGTACCACGATCAGAAATAATGGACAAAGGAACTCCATGCAACTTTACCATTTCTCTCAAGTATAACTTGGCATAGTCCTCCGACGAATAGGAAACCTTGACGGGAAGGAAATGAGCCGATTTCGTCATCCGATCTACTATAACCCAAATAGAGTCATGTTGTCGCCAGGTGCGGGGCAAACCAATAATAAAATCCATATTCAAATCTTCCCACTTCCAAGTAGGAATGCTAATGTCTTGGGACAAACCTCCCGGTTTCCGATGCTCAACCTTTACTTGTTGGCAATTTGGACACTTAGCCACAAATCCGACAATATCCTTCTTCATCCCATTCCCCCAATAGAGACCTCCCGTAAATCACGGTACATCTTGGTGACTCCCAGGTGAATGGAATACCGCGAACTATGGGCTTCTGACAAGATCTGTTCTCTCAAGTCATCAACATTCAGAATACACAAACGACCTTGATACCTAAGTACAACATCTCCCCATTGGGAGAAAGCCTTAATGTATTTCTTAAGCACCACTTCTTTCAATTCTACCAAAATTAGATCAAGACCTTGCTTGGCTTTCACATCCACCATAAAAGACGATTCGGAACCATTGTGAACCATAACACCACCCTTGGTGGAGTCCACTAATTGAACACCTAATCGGGCCAATCTATTAACATCTCAAACCAACTCTTTCTTTTCTTCTGAAATATGAGCAACACTACCCATAGATAATCAACTAAGAGCATCCGCTACTACATTAGCTTTATCGGGGTGATAAAGAATACTCATGTCATAAACTTTCAATAACTCAAGCCACCTTCTTTGGCGAAGATTTAGATCTTTTTGATTAAACACATATTGCAAACTCTTGTGGTCGGTAAACAAATCTATATGAACTCCATACAAATAGTGCCTCCAAATCTTTAAGGCAAAAACGACCGCCGCTAACTCAAGGTCGTGAGTAGGATAATTCTTCTCATGAATTTTAAGTTGCCTTAAGGCATAGGCAATAACTCTCCCATTTTGCATAAGCACACACCCTAGCCCAATTCTTGAGGCATCACAATAAACTACAAAATCATCCGTCCCTTCCGGTAAGGTCAACACCGGAGTGGAAGTAAGTCTATCTTTCAACTCTTGAAAACTCTTTTCACATAATTCATACCATATGAACTTAGCCTTCTTTTGAGTCAAAGCCGTCAAAGGATAGGCAATTGAAGAAAATCCTTCAACAAACCTTCTATACTAACCGGCCAAACCCAAGAAACTTCTAGTGTCCGAAGGAGTTAGAGGTCTAGGCCAACTCTTGACCGCATCCGTCTTCTTAGGATCGACCTCAATACCCTTTCTTGAAATAATATGACCAAGGAAAGCTACGGACCTTAACCAAAATTCACATTTGCTAAACTTTACAAAAAGGTGTTGGTCCTTAAGAACTTGCAACACGATCCTCAAATGATCAATATGCTCATCCTCACTCCTTGAGTAGCTCAAAATATCATCTATGAACACAATCACAAACATGTCAAGTTATTGTCTAAACACACTATTCATCAGATCCATAAACGCCGCTGGAGCATTAGTCAACCCAAACGACATTACCAAAAACTCATAATGACCATACCTAGTTCGAACAGACGTCTTCGGAATATCATCTTCTCTCACCCTCAATATGTGATGGCCCGATTGAAGATCAATCATAGAGAAATAACTTTCCCCCTTGAAGTTGGTCAAATAAATCATCTATCCTCGGAAGAGGATACTTATTCTTAATAGTCACCTTGTTCAACTGACGATAGACAATACACATACGAAGAGAACCATCCTTCTTCCTAACAATAATAAATGAAGCACCCCATGGAGAGATACTCGGTCAGATGAAACCCTTATCCAACAGATATTTCAATTATTCTTTCAACTCCTTAAGTTCTGTCGGAGCCATCGGTAAGGAGGAATAGAAATAGGTTGCGTATTTGGGAGAAGGTCAATACCAAAGTCTATTTTCCACTCGGGAGGAATACCGGGTAGATCATCTGGGAACACTTCCGGAAACTCATTAACAATAGGGACCGACTCAAGAGGAGGGGTTTCAGTAACTAGATGGTAAATGCAACCATTAGAAATCATCTTTCTAGCTTTAAGACAAGAGACAAACTGACCCTTAGGCATAGAATTTCCCCCATTCCACTTTAGGACAGGCTCATTCGGGAATTGAAACTTGACTACACGAGTTCTACAATCAATAGAAGCATAACATGAGTGCAGCCAATCCATACCCAAGATATCATCAAAATCTAGCATATCAAGATCTACTAAGTCAACAAGAGTAACTCTATGGGTCAAGGAAACGGGATAATTTCTATAGACCCTCTTAGCCACAATAGAATCACCAACAGGGGTAGAGATAGAAAAAGGTTCGAACAACACATCAGGGAGCACATCAAATATTATAGCCACATATGGCGTCACAAAAGACAAGGTAGCACCGGGATCAAGTAAAGCATAAACATCAAGTTGGAAAACTTTCAACATACAGGTAACCACATCGGGAGAACCCTCTTGTTCACCTCGAGTCTGAAGTGCATAAAAGTGGTTTTTCTTAGGAGCATTGAAAAACGAACCACTAGGAGTAGCTTGCTTGCCCTCTCTTTCTTTAGCCGCAAGCATTGGGCAATCCCTCATTTTGTGACCACTTTTACCACAACCGAAACAATCATCCATTCCGGCTAGGCACTTACCCTCATGCTTCCTTCAACACTTAGTACAAGTATACCTAAGTAATGAAGATCCACTACCATTACCTCCTTGAGGCTTAGGGTTAGACACCCTATCTTTGTTTAACTTAGGAGGAGCATTGGAGGAATCTTGACCGGAAAACCTTTGTCGGAATCTAGGACGACCATGTCCATCGGACCTTGCATGAGAGAAATTTTCATCACCGGTCTTAGCCCTTTTTGTCTCCCTAGACTTTTCCTTAAGTTTTTCCTCCTCAATTTGTTGTGCATGAACCATGAGATGAGAGATGTCCATGTCATTAATGAGCATGGCGGTACGACACTCTTTGACCACCATTTCAAACACACCCAAAATGAACTTACTCATCCTAGCCCTTGAATCTGCAACCATTTGTTGGAGCATACTTAGAAAATTGAGTGAACTTTAGAGAATATTTACTAACACTCATACTCCCTTGTCGAAGTTTAATAAACTCAAGCACCTTGGCTTCCCTCATCTCAAGGAGAAAGAACTTTTTGATAAATGCTCAACTACACCTCATCCAATACTAGGTGTAGGCGATCGTAATCTAGTATAAAACCCAATGAAGAGTTGGGGTCGAACCCACAGGGAGCTGTACAAGTTCGAATTCAGTTACGAAGTTATAAATGTATTCTAATCGGTGGTAGGAATAGAAATTATCAAAGACATATAGACAAATCTAAAGGGTTGACAACGAATGTCAGATGGGGAGATTGGTTTGTCAATTAACAGCTAAAACAAGAGAAAACAGGGGAAACAACAATATAAAGAGGAATTCTCGGGATGTGATCGATTATAGGCTAATTTTACTATATGGGTAATTGAAATTACTAATGAATTGCTAAATCTCAGTGGGTAGGCTACACTATAGATGCAACAGCTTTCTCTCGAACAACTACAATGTTTCAAACGAGTTCTCTCAAAACTCGATAAGTTTATCAATCAAACCAGCCCAAAATCTTAATTTATCTACTCTCTCGAGCTAGATAGGTAGAATTGAGTGTAGGATTCACTCTCTCGAGCTGAACCCACATCAACCCAATAACTACAATCATTAATCGAAAACCTTGGTTCCAAAACTTCTCTCTCAAGCAAGCCCAAAACTCTAATTAGAATTGCATTTGCAACTACAATTCCTAGATTAAAACACAGATATCAATTAAACCCACTTCAATTAAGCAATTAAATCAGTAAACAACAATACCCATAAGCTAATTATGTCAATAATCACATGATCACACCCCAAGAATTGGGGTTTTAGCTGCACATCATAAAAAGATAGAAATCGTTACCAACTACATTAACCATGAGCTGGGTAACAATTCTTTAGTCTCTACAATGATTCAAAACCGATTAAATCAGAAACCCACTTGCAAATCCTCAAATCTAACCTTCAAAGTCTTGTAATCAACACTCAAACACTCAGAGAAAACTCTAACTCTCAAAACTGGGGATCAGAACTCAAAAAAACTCCCTTCTCTTCATTTTAAATTCCAATTTATAGTTGCTCAGTTTTTGGCCTTGAGGGCCATTGGGGGAAGTAAGTCAGGCGTCGCCAACCTGGTCGGCGATCCACCCTTCGCTCTCATCCATAGCTAAATTGCATTGGCCATCAGTGCTCTGAGTTCTGTAAACTTAGGCGATCAAAGTTATTGTCGCGGAGTCGTTTGGCGATTCGCCAATTGCCAATTCTTGTCGCCAAATTGGTTCTTCCCCAGGGCTGGCACGCTGGAAATTTGTGCGAGCTAAAGAGCCACTCGGCGGTTTACCGAGTGGTCTTGGCGATCACCAGGATCACGTTTCTTCACTTCTTCAGCTTGTTTGTTCCTTTTTGCCTGGTAGTGTCCTTGCCTTGTTCCTTAGCCTTCATAGCGGCAAATCAACACTTTACCATCAGTTTAGAGCATAAATTAGACATTTGAGGACACTTATACTATCAAAACAAAACCCCAAATGAGTCGAAATCTCGGACTCATCAACACCCCCATCTTAAACTTTTGCTTGTCCTCAAGTAAAACTCAAGATCAATCAGTTCAACAAGGATGTCTACACACAGTGCTGCTTAAGACTCAACATAAATTCACACATAAGGTTCAAACTACACATACAATGCTCAATTGTGCAGTCAAAGATTCAAATTGTGACTCACCATTATCAAGTGTACTCAAGCTCACAATGCTTGCCTCAAATGCAAGTTCAAGCTCAACAAAGGTACAATGCCCTCACAACAAAGATGATTCCATATTCACACAAAAATTTTCAACAATTCAAGGTCCCGAAATCACATACAACTCTCACACTCACAAAGATGAACACATGCATGACTCCACCCATAGGCTTGCCCTTATTTTCCAATCAACATTCGTTTCAGCTCACTCAAGATTACAAAGGTCTTTTTAAGGCTTGTATTGGGGCTGAGTGTAAAGGTATGGTAATTTAGGCTTAGTGGCTTTCACCTTCATGAAGTATGGCCTGAATCTCACTTTTCCTCCTTCTCTTTAACATTCACACATGTTCATAATCCTCCCCATTATTCAACTTTATATGACTCACCGGATACCCCATCTCTTTTGCAATTTCCACACACTTTATTTCACAACACTTCTTTTTCAGCCTATTTCTTTTCTTTTTCTCTTTTTTTTTTTATATATGGAGGGGTTCCATATTTTTCAAACAATCCATCACAGGAGAATTTTTCACACTTCTTGACTTTCCTCCTTTTTTCACCACATCCCCAACTTAGGCTTTTGGCCTAAGTTGGCTATTCAAACATACCAATACTTCATGAAGGTTATGAGCGATGGGATAAAGAGGTCAAAGTTGTTCAAGTTTCTTCCAAAAAAAAGGATAGGCTCAAAAGGTGCCAAGCAAGGTTCACACTTCTCACAAGGTTGGCCACAAAGAGGTATATTGTCAATTTGGTTCACTCTTCAAAACTTTTGCCTAAGATCATTTCAATTGCATGCTTCACTCAATCAATCGGACCAACGAGGTAAATTCTAGGTGTTATCAAGCACAATATTCAAGACAACCTCACCACATAAGGCATTGATACAATTATCAAACAAGACTCCACCCTTTCTAGCTAGCGTGCAATGTTCACCACAAGAGACTTAATTGACAATCGACAAGTCACAACGAGATGCTAAAATTTCACAT
This sequence comes from Solanum etuberosum, assembly GCA_029582245.1. Classification (NCBI taxonomy): domain Eukaryota; kingdom Viridiplantae; phylum Streptophyta; class Magnoliopsida; order Solanales; family Solanaceae; genus Solanum; species Solanum etuberosum. The sequence continues at coordinate 186,331 of JAJONR010000391.1, forward strand.
ATTGCCTATGTAACTTAGTTTGCCTCATCGTAGCCGCACATTCATTTTGTTCATTTAAGACCACTATTCAAGTCATCAGTATTGACCACAACCGACACTAAAATTTGCACAAGAACAGCCACAATCACACACAAATGAGGAGGTAAAAATTTTAAACTTGATTCAAAACCATTTCAACACCATTTTCAGATCAAAACAATGGGCCACGATTTATCAACAACCACAATTCAACAACCAAGATATATATAAACCAATATTCACAAAAAAAACAGCCCACAAGATGTAGGTATGGAAATACCTCACCCCACCAACAAAATACGCAGTTGTCCTCAAATGCAAATAAAAGAGAAACAGTCTAAAAAGTCAACAGAAAAGGAAGGCAAAGAGACATCCTGTCAGGCTAGGCCTGGGTGAAGTCTGCATATCCATAACTCCCTCTGTCTAGGAATCAGTGCTCGATATCTTAGCTTCCTTGGCTCCACTGGAGCCCACCATGGAAGTGTCCTGGAGCGATGCCTGTCTAGCAGTCTCAAACATGACACCCTCCAAGTCAGCCAAATCCTCATAGACTGTCTCCTCACGAACACCAAGTTGCTCCTCATCTGTCTCAGCCTCGAACTCAGCATCAGCATCATAAACTCTACTCTCATCTCCGGTAGTATTCGGAGGCTCTGGGATCCTAGACGGATCGTTCATCGACTTAGAGCATAGCTCCTCTCTCCTGGCCTGCAATAACTGGTCATCCTTCGACTCAGAGATGGAAGCCGAAGAATCATTCTGCGAGTCACCCTCACTGTCGGAGGTAGTGAGGTGTGTCTCGTAGACTCCCTCACTATTTGAACTTGCCTCATCAGCAACCACGGGCGCCGTGCCCTTGCTTTACCTCCCTTTGGAGGTAGTTTCGTAGCTTTAGCCCAGGAAGGAGCTGCTACGTCATTGATAGTGACTCTGCGTGCCCTCTTTCGGGGTGAATTGTCTCTACCAGCGACTTTAGGTCTATCCATTCTTGCAAAACAATGTAGAAAACGTTAGAAAAAGTCAAGAATTTGTTTAGAAAAGAAGCTGCAGGAAGACTCGCCGAATCACTTTGGCGAGCCAGGTCGGGCTTGTTGAAAGTTACAGAATAAAAATGCTCATAATTCAAAGCTGGTCGGCGATGTCCAGGGCCATTCGGCGGATCGCTGACACCAATCGGCGAACTAGAAGTAATCTAGTATAAAACCCAATGAAGAGTTGGGGTCGAACCCACAGGGAGCTGTACAAGTTTGAATTCAGTTACGAAGTTATAAATGTGTTCTAATCGGTGGTAGGAATAGAAATTATCAAAGACATATAGACAAATCTAAAGGGTTGACAACGAATGTCAGATGGGGAGATTGGTTTGTCAATTAACAGCTAAAATAACAGAAAATAGGGGAAACAACAATATAAAGAGGAATTCTCGGGATGTGATCGATTATAGGCTAATTTTGCTATATGGATAATTGAAATTACTAATGATTTGCTAAATCTCAGTGGGTAGGCTACACTATAGATGCAACAGCTTTCTCTCGAACAACTACTATGATTCAAACGAGTTCTCTCAAAACTCGACAAGTTTATCAATCAAACCAGCCCAAAACCTTAATTTATCTACTCTCTCGAGCTAGATAGGTAGAATTGAGTATAGGATTCACTCTCTTGAGCTGAACCCACATCAACCCAATAACTACAATCATTAATCGAAAACCTTGGTTCCAAAACTTCTCTCTCAAGCAAGCCCAAAACTCTAATTTAGAATTGCATTTGCACCTACAATTCCTAGATTAAAACACAAATATCAATTAAACCCACTTCAATTAAGCAATTAAATCAGTAAACAACAATACCCATAAGCTAATTATGTCAATAATCACATGATCACACCCCAAGAATTGGGGTTTGAGCTGCACATCATAAAAAGATAGAAATCGTTACCAACTACATTAACCATGAGCTGGGTAACAATTCTTTAGTCTTTACAATGATTCAAAACTGATTAAATCAGAAACCCACTTGCAAATCCTCAAATCTAAGCTTCAAAGTCTTGTAATCAACACTCAAACACTCAGAGAAAACTCTAACTCTCAAAACTGGGGATCAGAACTCAAAAAAACTCCCTTCTTCTCATTTTAAATTCCAATTTATAGTTGCTCAGTTTTTGGCCTTGAGGGCCATTGGGGGAAGTAAGTCAGGCGTCGCCAACCTGGTCGGCGATCCACCCTTCGCTCTCATCCATAGCTAAATTGCATTGGCCATCAGTGCTCTGAGTTCTGTAAACTTAGGCGATCAAAGTTATTGTCGCGGAGTCGTTTGGCGATTCGCCAATTGCCAATTCTTGTCGCCAAATTGGTTCTTCCCCAGGGCTGGCACGCTGGAAATTTGTGCGAGCTAAAGAGCCACTCGGCGGTTTACCGAGTGGTCTTGGCGATCACCAGGATCACGTTTCTTCACTTCTTCAGCTTGTTTGTTCCTTTTTGCCTGGTAGTGTCCTTGCCTTGTTCCTTAGCCTTCATAGCGGCAAATCAACACTTTACCATCAGTTTAGAGCATAAATTAGGCATTTGAGGACACTTATACTATCAAAACAAAACCCCAAATGAGTCGAAATCTCGGACTCATCAACACCCCCATCTTAAACTTTTGCTTGTCCTCAAGTAAAACTCAAGATCAATCAGTTCAACAAGGATGTCTACACACAGTGCTGCTTAAGACTCAACATAAATTCACACATAAGGTTCAAACTACACATACAATGCTCAATTGTGCAGTCAAAGATTCAAATTGTGACTCACCATTATCAAGTGTACTCAAGCTCACAATGCTTGCCTCAAATGCAAGTTCAAGCTCAACAAAGGTACAATGCCCTCACAACAAAGATGATTCCATATTCACACAAAAATTTTCAACAATTCAAGGTCCCGAAATCACATACAACTCTCACACTCACAAAGATGAACACATGCATGACTCCACCCATAGGCTTGCCCTTATTTTCCAATCAACATTCGTTTCAGCTCACTCAAGATTACAAAGGTCTTTTTAAGGCTTGTATTGGGGCTGAGTGTAAAGGTATGGTAATTTAGGCTTAGTGGCTTTCACCTTCATGAAGTATGGCCTGAATCTCACTTTTCCTCCTTCTCTTTAACATTCACACATGTTCATAATCCTCCCCATTATTCAACTTTATATGACTCACCGGATACCCCATCTCTTTTGCAATTTCCACACACTTTATTTCACAACACTTCTTTTTCAGCCTATTTCTTTTCTTTTTCTCTTTTTTTTTTTTATATATGGAGGGGTTCCATCTTTTTCAAACAATCCATCACGGGGGAATTTTTCACACTTCTTGACTTTCCTCCTTTTTTCACCACATCCCCAACTTAGGCTTTTGGCCTAAGTTGGCTATTCAAACATACCAATACTTCATGAAGGTTATGAGCGATGGGATAAAGAGGTCAAAGTTGTTCAAGTTTCTTCTAAAAAAAAGGATAGGCTCAAAAGGTGCCAAGCAAGGTTCACACTTCTCACAAGGTTGGCCACAAAGAGGTATATTGTCAATTTGGTTCACTCTTCAAAACTTTTGCCTAAGATCATTTCAATTGCATGCTTCACTCAATCAATCGGACCAACGAGGTAAATTCTAGGTGTTATCAAGCACAATATTCAATACAACCTCACCACATAAGGCATTGATACAATTATCAAACAAGACTCCACCCTTTCTAGCTAGCGTGCAATGTTCACCACAAGAGACTTAATTGACAATCGACAAGTCACAACGAGATGCTAAAATTTCACATATTGCCT